>OX381715.1:64093992-64128238 GCA_947462335.1 Harmothoe impar | reverse complement strand
TGATCCTATTAAGCTAATTTAGAATTAGTAGGATTAGCTCCCTGGGTATACCTTGGTGTACATGCAGAGGTTTTAATGAGCTCCTGAGTGGGGCTTTATGCGGTGGTTGCACTGTAGGACTGTCAGCGTGGTCCTCTTGTACCCATCTAATGTGACACAGCTATAATCATCACTGTTGTCACCCGAAAGTGCCACTACACTCCAAAGCTGATATGTTTGCTACATTTTATCTGAAGCCATCTGTTATACATTCACATTTGCCGAAGATTGTAGTTTGAATTTGCAAACGTTTAGAAATGGCTTCGTTAAAAAACTATCGTGTTTAATGTTGATGAAATATCTTCATATTGACCCCCGGTTCAAGGCATAAAGCATTACGAATATAGCAGCATTTATCGTTGAAAAACTGCAGGTGGATGACCTAAGATGACAGAAGACTGCAAGCCCGCTCCCCCCATTAATCTCACTCTCCTAGCACATTCAACCCTGGAGCGTCTATTCCTGCTCAGACTAAAAACTCTGATTGGAGAGTGTAGTAAATAGATCTAAAAGCAGCTACACCACATTCTCCATGCGGATGTCTAGTGACAGGACCCGGAGTGAATGAAGATGGCTTGCCTTGTGTTGGGAGAGTGATAGTAGAAGTGCATTAGGCACTTTAGGGGCAGGTGCCCGGCCCTGGAGCATGGGTGTGGACGGTAACGTTAGGGTATAGGGGACATGGTGAGGTCCAGCAGCATTGGGCACCAGGCACCAGGCACCTCTATACTACCATTGTCCAGGCCATCACTATGATCTGACTGTGGTCTATTGGGTGTTAGTAGTGAAGGCAGCCCATAACTCACTATCCCTTCTCTGCCCACTGTTGACACTATATATCAACTTCTGCTCTTAAGGAGTGGATGTCCAAAATGGAGGAAACTGTTTTTAATGCGTATTTTCAGTCCATTCAGTAAGGCATGGGTTGGGGTTCCTTGATTTTAGTGACGAAACTTTATGCAGAGCATACATTTCGATTAGACCAATTCGCTCAAAATTGTGGCATGGTAGGGGAAGGGAGTCTTGAAAAATGTCCCAAAGTAGGCATCGTCATTTGTGAACGTTCCCTAAGACACTACACTGGTTAGATATGATGACCTATCTCTTGGCACATAAGACAGCTTAATTAAAACACTGGAGGAAAAAAACACCTGCCTTGGGACAAATCAGATGTCAACACACAACCCCTTCACACATCCTCTTGTCATGAATATTTGAGTAGACACATTAAATATCACTTCGTTAGGAGACATATCGGGGCCTGTTGATAGCACGTGGTGATCAACTGCCACACACTTTACCGGTACCGGTAATTGTATTGTAGGAAATAATCAAAATCACTTGGACCGTTGTACTCCAGTTCTCCAGGGTAATAGGAAGAGTGTTCAGGTTTTACATGTCAACATGTTTTCACCATTTGACAAAGTCCATTGTACTTATCAATGATACCTATTCAACGGTAGGCCATAATACATGTAGTTACACATGAATATCTTAGGGTGTTTGGAAAACAGTCACGAAATAAGCCAATGAGGAAAAAGACATTACATAAATACGGTCTTACTAACAAGCCTGTCACGACTTGGGTCCTGGTAATAAAACCGTGTACGTTGACATTGCCAATAACATGTTTATGATAAGACGAGTCTCCGACAGGGTAAATGTTGATCGCATGATGCTAATTTGTGTCCCCTGGCAACCCGGTGGTATCTCAATACAAACACCCTTTCTGTATCATGACAGGTGGGGGGTGATGTCATGTATGTCATAGCAGGGTGGTAATATAGCTGTCACTGTGACTTGTCATGGTAACAGTCTGTGACAGGGTCACGGTGATGGTGTATGTTGGGTCAGGCACGAATTAAAGCTATCTGGAGCTGTGGTGTATATATATGGAAGATGTGTCCTCTTCAGACCGGTTTTAACATACTGTCTTACTGCAGTGTGGAAAAGAGTCTTGTCTGAGCTGACATTCTGGATGTTTCAGACGGTGTCAGTTTCTGGATGTTTCAGACGGTGGAAAACATGACACTAGTGGAAGTGAGGCTCTGATACATGTATAATATTCCTAGTTGTCACCACTGCAGATTTTGTAAGTTGATAAGATTCATGATATCCCAGATTTCTTGTATCTGTTCTGAAACAGAATCATTCGAGAATGTATAGAAATGCATCTAAAGACATGTATTCTAAGGGGGTGCAGAGGGGTCCCCCCCTGAGGTCGGAAAGTCGCCGAAATCAAGGGGTTCAGGTCACAAAGTCGCTTTTTTGGACCCCCTTAAGTATTGTAAATTTTGTCTAAAAGTCGCCAGGTCACTTTTATTATTGCATTAGGTCGAAAGTCGCCTCCAAAAGGGCCCAGGTCGCCAGGTCGCTTTTGACCCCTCTGGAGCCACTTCTAAGCCAGGAACTGAAACCCTATTCTGAGGCATAAGATAGCCAATAAGCCGTTCAACGTTTGGTGGATTACTCTACAGTATTTAGATACAAAAAAGAGGTACTGAATGCTTTAATACAGGCAGGCGCGCAGGTAAAATGCCACCATCTTCCATGGGTGGTTACAGCCAGTTCCGAACGTGCCCCCTTGGTTACCGTGACAACCTGTTGCCAGGTGGCCTTATAAGGACCTCCACGGAACGCTCGGCAGACGCACGGGACGACCTCATTCCAAAAATGTCGTCTGCTCAGCACAGATTTGCCGCCTTGTTCAATGCGCATGTGCGCGGCACTTGACGACAGTGATAAACCTTGGGGTGGATGTAGGGTGGGGAGGGCGGGGGGGGGGGGGTGTTGGGTAAGTGTGCTGAGCTGTTGCTTAGTGATGCCCTCAGAAGCTCTGTATTGTCCCACATCCCGCTGCTCTAAGTCCCTGACGGACGCTGGGCTCCCCTGCTGCACCCATCTAGAAGGCACAGATCACCTTCACTGGTTCCTGTTGCTAGGGCAGTGACCTGAGAGGCAGACTCGGGTGTTTTAGTGGTTACAGGTGAGTCGTAGACTGCAGGTGAGTGAGCTGTCCTTCCTGCTGCCTGCCATCTGACTAACACACACTGTCATTTGCCATGTGCCATATGGTAACTGGTACATTAGGGTGCATGGATGGACATTTAGGGTGCAGACATTTAGGGTGCGTGGACACTTAGGGTGCAGACACTTAGGGTACATGCCAATGGACATGTACTGCAGGGATGAAAGTCTTCAGGGATTTCCCTGATTTCAGGGATTTTAAAGTCCCAAGGCCCTATACATTTATATAAAAATCCAGGTTTTTGGGCCGATAATGGACCATTTCAGGGATTTTCGTTCTCTGTGACTTTCATCCCTGATGTAGGGTGCAAGTAAACTGACTGCCCAGTGTCTGTGGAAATATGCCTTGTCATCACTGCCCTAACCCTTGCAATGTATTTAGGCAAGTTACCTCCATATGCACATGATAGAATTGGTTGTTGGCATATTGGGAGGACTCAGCAGAGGAAAATATTCTGTCCTAAAATGCGTGGGAATGCACCATTTCAAATCTAGACCATCAACATTTTCTTGGGGGACATGCCCCCCAAATTCCCTTTGTATGGCTGCTGCAACTCGCTCGCGGGAAACAGTTATTCCAGATTGGCCAGGTTTGCCCCCCCCCTTCTAGACAATCAGCATGCTCCAAGTCTGATTTAGTTTACAGTATAACCACAATGTACCCCAAGTACAGCAGATTGACATTTACTGATAGAACCAGCAACTTTCTTTTTCGCAATTGAAGAAACCTGCTGGCGACCTTTTGGTTCGCTGCACGACGGTGGGGGGGGGGGGGTAATGCTTTATGAAATATACACACGACTTCCATAGGATTAGTCTTATTATTCACTTTCCACCATGGAAGCATGCAGTGGCATTATACATTGACATTCGGTACTTAAGTTTTTGAATTTCCCCTGAGATACAATGTATGCAGAATCAGGCATTGCTTTTGCGATTTAAGAAACGAGCTTAACTGAAGGAAGACTTAACAGAATGACATTTCATCCTTTACATTTTATCCATTAACAGTGTGGCTGTGTCTAACTATAAGGCATGCTTCTAACTGGATCTATAGGCCTTACCATGGCAGACACATTAATGTAATGTATAGAAAAAGTCATGAAATAGCAGACTGGTTTGTAGGACGAACTCATAAAGGGGAGACTTGTAATGTGAGGCGGCTGTGGCTAGACGCGAGGTGAACCAGACAGATAATTATTACCTTGGCCCCAAAAAGGGGGTACATTCAACTCTTTCTTTATCCCAGTCTAGGACAGCAAGCTATTTAAACCATGGTTGATGTACTGCAGGATACAGGGAAGGATGGAGTAAAGCAATGCTGATATCGTATGTTGTAGGTACTGGATGTACCTTGCAATGTTTTCGAAGATGACACAGTTATAAGGTGTCTTTTTTTTTTTTTTTTTTTAAATATTATTTTAGCTCACGTGGATGGATCAGAGTGCTACAATATTTACCTTGTTCTTCCATAGATTTACATTTCAGATGCTTTCCATCATAACCCCCCCCCCCCCTCCCCCCAATCCTCCCCGCACCTTAGGCTGAAAGAGTGGATTTCTTATCACTTTCCACATCAGTATCCCCCCTAAAGGAAAAGCAGACGACATTTTCTGTAAATGGCTAAATGAAGCTGCAGATAGGAAGATGGTTTCTGGCAGCAGATGATTGAGTAACCCAACAGCGCGGGAGGATGCCTCCACGGTAAGGGAGTGCTCATTTTTTAACAACAGGGGGGGTCGGTGGATTTCCACGCGAGCGGGTCGAAAAATTTTTGGTCCCCCCCGCGAGAGGGGTCGAAATCTTTTTGGTCCCCCCTCCAGCAGGCTAAAATTGAGCGCGGCCGAACCCTTTGAGCTATAGTAATGCGTGGGCTTTTCCGCTAAAAAGGGGTGTAATTTTTTTGGTCCCCCCCTCAAGAGGGGTCCAAATTTTTTTGTTCCCCCCCCCCTTCAAGGGGTCCAAATTTTTTTGGTCCCCCCCCAAATCCACCAACCCCCCCTGTTGTTAAAAAATGACCACTCCTTAAGGTATTTCAGGCACCGCTCTTTTCTACACACCACTACCCCCACCCCACGCCCACCCTCTCAGCCAGCTCCTCCAGGGTACTCATGAGTAATGCATGGCGGCGCGGCATTTCCCTCCAGTACCTACACAGCCACGTGCAGCTGATGAGGGGTATGACCACAGGAGGCGGGCCTCATAATCTCATTTATCTATAAACTAAGGAGTGATCATTTTTTAACAACGGGGGGGGGGGGGATTTCACGCGGAGCATGCGAAATTGTTAACACCCCCCCCCCCCCCCCTCGGTCAAGGGGTCAAAATTTGTACCCCCCGCCCTCCTAAGGGTTGACAATCGGCTTGCGCGCGGGCCCTTTGAAGCATAGTCACGCGCGGGCTTTTTGGCTCAAAACAGGTTAAATTTTTTTGACCCCCCCCCCCCTGTTGTTAACAAATGACCACTCCCTAATGCTGCTGTGCTGATGGGTGGGGCTGATGCCTGCTGTTGTCTTGTGAGGGAGGCACAATGCTGGGGTGATAACACCTTATCAGGAGCTATCTGTGTTATCGTACATCTGGTGTGCAGCCTACTGTGTGCTGAGTGGTGGGGCACAGATAGCAGCTGCCTGTGACAGATGCAAATTGTCATCTGTTTATACTACTCACAACTTTGGTTGCCTTAGCTTGGGTGCTCTTTCGGAAAGGTACTCATCTGGAAGAAGGGCAACACTGTATATACAATCGCAAATGAAAACGAGGGTATGGTGGTATGTAAATGCCAAGTCACGTGGCCATGCATATATAATGTGGTAGTTGATAAGGCCAAAAAAAAGAGGTCTGTTTCAGGTCACCCGACCGACCCTATCAAAATAGGGCCGGTCCCACTTTTTACATGCAATTTTGAGGAAATTTCCGTATACTTCTTAACCCTCTTTTTGGTCAATTTTACGGTCTTCGGAGAGGCTGGCCAGTACTTTCATGTTTAAAAAAAAGTTTAAAAAAAAAATCTGATCTACCGACCCTACATTTTCTGCCCATGTTACCTGAAACAAACTTTCTGAAGAATGAAGGTGTCAATGGTAGCTGGAGAGGTGTGGCCGGCGTACATCAACTAATGCCTGGAGGTTGTTATGTGAGGTGCCCTGGTAGGCAGAGGGTCACAAACTGACCCCTCACTCCTGAAGGCCTGTACAGCATCTTAATGCCTGAAATATATAGCGTCTAGCCCCCATTAGGAAGGTGCCTCAGCTCACACCTCCTGGAGGACCCACACCTGGTACCCCTTAGGGAGTGGTCATTTTTTAACAACAGGGGGTGGGGGGTGGATTTTCGCGCCAGCGGGTCGAAAATATTTTGGTCCCCCCCACGGAGGCGTTGACATTTTTTTGATCTCCCCCTCAGGTGAGTTGAAATTGGGCGCAGCCGATCCCTTTGAGCTATAGTAACGTGCGGCCTTTTTCACTAAAAAGGGGTGCAATTCTGGTGCCCCCCCTCAAGAGGGGTCCAAATTATTTTGTCCCCCCCCCCCTTCAAGGGGTTCAATTTTTTTTGGTTTCCCCCTACCCCCCCCCCCCCCCCGTTGTTAAAAAATGACCACTTCCTCAGTGTGCTACCGCCTCTGACCTCCCGCCTCTTTAGCGATAGCTGTCACCATAACTGGTTCTGCAAACCTGTACCTACCACCAGTCTGCTTAGTGCCAGCAATAAGGGTATGGACATAGCGCCTACAGGCAGATATAGATGAAGCAGCGATTATTGGTAATTTAGGATTTGATACTTATCAACATCATCAATTACAATATCAAAATATCAGAGAAATAAAGGTAGGATTAAAAGCGTCTATTATATGCCATAATATGTGAAGGATTAGAATTGATATAAATGGTTGTGGCAAGTAGACCATGTAATAGTCTTCTGCTTGGTGCAAGCTCCCTCTATGCCTCCCCATACTTAAAACATGTAAGATGAAAGAAGAAGGCCCACTGGATATGGAAGGGTAAAAAAGAGATAGGAATGTGGTAGTAGGTGTACATTTAAGAATAAATAGACCACAGAATGGTCTCGGACGGGGGGGGGGGGAGGGGACACCTCCTGACCCATACAATTACATTTCAGGCCAGCATCCATCCTTACGACGTGGTGTCATTGACGGAGCTAGGACGCCAGTGCTATGGGTGGGTAGCCCGGGGTGGGGAGGGACAAGGCGTGACATTAATACACCAACACAATGTTTGCACGTCCCCCCTGAGCCAGGGCTGTGTGAAATTGTCAGGGAACGCTAACCCGTGTTCACGGCACCCCGCTTGTTTGGCGACACGTGCTCAATCATTGACTCAACTCTGGGTAAATAAACACCAACCCCTAAACCCTGATTACATTACAAGAGGAAATATAAAAAGGTAAGACAACACCATGGTGACTATTGTATTGGATTTCCAGGGCCCACCGCCAGGCCTGATGTACACGGGTTTCCTTCCCTACAAGATTGTGCCTCTACATGGGTAAAGATAGACACGGGCGACACGGCCGTTTTAGACCCTTTTAAAAATCAACAGACACAGGAAAGTTGGGGGTAAAAATCGACCCACAAGGATGTTTCTCTAAGTTCTTATATAGCTAAAAATCGACACAGTGACACGGTCCTTTGACTAAAAATCGGCACGGCGACATGGTTAAAACTGTGGGGACCCATGCAGAGGCACAATATTGGTTCACTGCAGGTAAATCAACACCTGCATCTGGTTGTCCCTTTGTAGCATCAGACTCTAGATACCTATACTATTGATGTGTGAGTTAAGACAGTGTAGCAATAAATTCCTGGCAAGCTAGTACCACCTTGACCTCTGTTCCCGAGTGTCACCGCTGGCACTAAAGGTTGCTGGTTAAAATAGTTCCGGTGCACTTGGTGCTGTAGTACAAAAGTGCACATGGGTACCGCGTAGGGATCCCCCCCCCCCCCCCCAATATATGGGGGAAGTGACGTGGTCATGGCCCCTCAGATACCAGCGATGTCGCTCGGATGCGTTCAAGCACGAGTTGGGGCCAGCTTGAATCCCTGGGTATGGCACCACCTGGCATCCCCTGTTACCACGTGTACCTCACGTTTAACACCCCTCTGCTACCTTCTGTCTATCAGCACCTGGGTCACACATTGACAGGTATACTCATGCTACCCATGCTGCTTTATCCAAGACTGCTGGGTACGTAACCCATGGTAGCTACACCCTCAGAAAAGTGAGAGTCATTGTCGCTAAAACTACCATCACCTGAGAGTCAAGCAGTGCCTGACCCTCAGGTGAGGGTAGTTTTAGCGACAATGACTCTCACTTTTCTGTGTGTGTGTGTACATGCTACATGTAGCCATGTACCCAAAAATGAGGCCTTGGCCAGCATTACCAGATAATATGCTATAATGTCATGTACAGCGATGCCACTTTTCCTACCTTTGCAGAAACCCTACTTCTTCACTGGGATTTCTGGATTGAACTATTTGAATATATCCTACAAAATATGACCAAAATCATAAAATTTTCTACATTCTGTCTACCAGTTAGTGGCTGCAGCTCTGCACGTAGTCAGATATAGAATTGGGAAAGTTAAATAATCCCAGTCTCTCTCTATGTTAATGTATATGGCTGTGTCTCATGAGATCTGGCCAATGTGAACGTCTTTGACCGGATGCCATCTTTGACCTGCCACCATAAAAAAACAGGTTTAAGAAAAATTAATTTCTTCTTTGATATGTAAGGGTTAAAATGAAGAAAATGGCAGTGGTTATATCTCCAGATATGACTGTACCTGCCCTGAATAAACAGTTTTCTGTGAGGAGGTCAACGATGGCACCCAGTCAAAGACATTCACATTGGCCCAATTTTATGAGACACAGCCATATTTGAACCTTGATGGTGCCGCGCCACTATTCCGCTCACAGTATGGTACTCTAACACAGAGTACAATGGTCTCCGGGCGTAGTCTAGTCATGCCTCCCCCTATAAGATAAGGCAGTGAAGCCTGTTAGCAATGCCACGTGTAAAGCCTTAGGAGTTTGTCAGCAACACTGTACAGCCAAACCAGAGGTGACACCAGAACATTTCTATCACCCCGCTGGGCCTGCTGTCGGGTTGGATATTGTTTTTGCTCGTTTAAGGGCTTGCCCTCTAATTGATGGTGACAAGTACATTTCTGGCAATACCTAATGGATAATGTAGACAGTGAACACACATTTCAACTAACATCTCATAATCAAGATACATGTGGCTAACCAGGCAAGTCTCAGTGGCAATATACTATTTCCCTGTTGAAAGATACTTTGATTACATACTAGGAAATGTATATTAGGAAATACACCCATGTAGGTAAAGGCAATTTGGAGACTTCTCAAATTTACATGTATTTAATATAGTTATAAAACGGAGTTTTACCCTCGTACTCATACTAATATCCTTCGACATGACACTGTCAGCATTAGTCTGGCTTCATGTCTCAGAAATAATTAGATTCGCCAGAATCCTGCATAGCTTTCTGTCTCAAGGAAATCTCATCATGTTCATATCTGTGGTTGTCATTCTCAGGTATTACTTAATCATGTAGTTCTTTTCCCTTCTTGTCAGCAGTGGGGATGTACATGTATACCATATCCTTCACCCCCAGCTCCGCTGTAATCTTATATTCTACATCTCTGTATTATAGTTAGGGAGCTTCATCCTATTAAGACTGATCTACTTTGGGTGATATTACTGAAGGAAACAACCCACCGTCTCTCGCAAAGATTGTATTGACTGTACTGACATGTATAACAAACAGCTCTCACAGCTGTCCTCACAACAGCTTCAAGTTGTACCCCCTCAACGCTGCTGTACACACAGCTTCAAGTTGTACCCTCACAACTACTCCTCAAAACAGCTGCTAGTCTAAAAGCTGCTTCTCACAAACAGTTGTTCCCTCTCAGAGCTGCTCACTGGTTTCTCGATGTACTCTCAATGTTGATCCTTGACCTAAGACTCACGTGATATTCCTCTGACCCTTGACCCCAGGCTGTAGTATATCTCTGACGTCAGTGTATAGAGTGTCTTGGACATGTGAGGAAGTGGACTGTGCCTTATCGCATCCATTCACCACAGTTCTGTATAGGTTTGTATACACAACTAATGACCGCAGCCACAGCTATTCCAATTACTCTGTCTGAAGGTAAGGCCAAACTATAAAAGACGTTTGTTTCAGGTCACCCGATCGACCCTATCAAAACAGGGCCGACCCTACTTTTTTTTATGCAATTTTGAAGACATTTTTCTATTTTTACACTTTTTTTGTGTCAATTTTAGGTTTACAAATATTTTGAATTTTTCCCCCATTTTTACAGTTTTCTGGTACTGTAGAGGGGGCTGTAAAAAACATCCGACCTACCGACCCTAGATTTTCATACCATGTTACCTGAAACAAACCTTATTTTTATTTGGCATAAATACGTGGTAGCAAGAAGGGACCATGTTCTATCAAGTGAAGGATCTTCACCTCAGTGTAATGCTCATGCGGCCACCACTCATATACTGTATTCACATAAACCTTCACACTCTATATTACCTCGAGAAGAGCGAGGTTGAGTTGAGTAAAACTGCAGAGAATTCAGCTTTAATGCTATTTACAATGGTCGGCGATATTTCCTATAATTAAGGCTCCATACTCGCACCCATGTCACCAACACCTGGTGTGGTACCGTACCATCAGGCCACCCTCTGTATCAGTGTTCATGGCGGCGAGGCATCATGCTTCATCATTAAGGTGTACACTGAAAAAGTAAACTTGTCTCCAGACTCGTCAAAGTGACGGTCATAAAATAAAAGAGTCAAAAGTTGTCTAACCTATCAGGTTACCATCCCACAAATAGAATCTTGAGCTAGCAAATGTCAGGTTTTGGGCTGGCACATGCCAAGTGGGTCTTCTATCTCCCGCTAGAAGACCCGCTTCCTTGTCACTTAGATGAGTTTTTGACTTGTTTATTTTGTGACCGTCACTTTGAAGAGTCTGGAGACAAGTTTATTTTTTGAGTGTACTGGCCTTATTACAGTCACCAGATGTACTGCCTCAACCCACACCGTGCTACTTGAGTGGCCATTATTTGATAATTTGGGGAGGGGGGGGGGTTAGTGGGAGGGGGGAAACACGTGTGGACTTGGGTAGGGGTAAAAGTAAATTCTTCCAACTAAACATGTTGAACTTAACTATAATTCAGGGGGTAGGGTCGGAAAATGTTGGACCTCTCAGAAGTTTCCCTGAACTCTCCCACTCCCCTTGTTATTGAAAAATGACCACCCCCTAAAGGCGATCTCCTCCTGCATGTACCATAGCACCTCATCAGGCCTCTGCTGACCTCCTATGGATTGCAATTATACCAATAGCAACCTTTCACCCTCCATCCCATCGCACTGCCACTAATCATGGGGTTTTGGTTGCTCCCATGCCCCCTGTATACGTGTGCCTGCATAGGAATTAGGTACATTGTGCTTATTTTCTTTTTGGATGGGAATTCCGCAACCTATTATATAAGGCCCTGAATACTGGTTCTTGAAATTCTGTGATCTTGCTGGAGGGGCAGTGAGAATTGGGCCTTTGGGAAATGTGGGCTGTCATGTCTGTCATGTATGTATGTTAAATATTCATCATTTGGTGAGTCGAGTGGCATATGGATCCTCATAAATGACCAATATGATTAGTAAGTATTGTGTCTTTCATAATTAGGTATGAAATCATAGTTTCTGCAGGACCGTAAGGATGTTGGAGATCTGGTTTCAGATATTGTATTTGTGTAACTTGAAGCGACTCAGCTTTGATCCTTAATCTCAGGAACTGTAATGAACATCCCCCGTTCTATCCCTTCCCCTCAGCTCTTGTTACTATTGTAGGAGATGAAAGCCGGCTTTCAAAGACTAAAGGAGATGTTCTCTAATGCAGGATAAACATGGCCTCCTTGTGCCTTGTCCTCCTGGGCAGGTGTAAGTACACAGCACCTGAAGACAAAGCCCCTGAGTGCTATGTAAGGCCACTCCAAAAAAAGTTGTTTTTCATCAACGCGCGCACCATAAAAATCGTGATTTGAGGAGAACTTTATTTTATTTTTTATTTTTTTACATTTTTGATGAAAAAAATGTTAAAATTGGAAAAAATATTGGCAAATTGGTATCAAATTAAAGCTTATGCTGTTAGTGATGCAGTCAGCTATGAATAACTTGCATTAAAACACAATTCGGGGATCAATAAACATTGAATTACTAAAATGTAAAAGTTGATAGCGAAAAGTCTAAATTTCCCTATATATTTCGGCCTCGAGGTAAAAAAAAAAAAATTAAATAAAAAAGGCCCTCGTCACATTTTTCACTCCTTGGTGATGAGAAACAATTTTTTTTTTGAGTGGCCTAAGGTAGAAAAGTGTACTTTATATGGGGGAGGAGGCACTGTGGGCCTTCTTTCTACTTCCACCTCGCTGGCCTCCTTTGTCGCGGTGATTATGGTAATTGTGATCAGACTCTCTCCTCTGTAAGGCTCCGACATGGCAATTCTCTGCTGCTGTGCGGAATAATCGGACCCCCACCCCCCTCCCCCCCCCAAACACACCACCAGTTTTCTACAGTATTCATACTCCCCAGGCCCCCACTATACTGGTGGCGCCCTCTGACTAGTGGTGGCGCCATCTGTCTGAGAAACCCAGTGCCCCTGGCGGCAAGTCTGCCTTTTCTTGTCTCCTCCTTTTGCCAAAACAGGAACCGGAAGGAGCCTGCAGACGCTCACCTGGTGGCCGTCAAGAGAACCATTTGTGATCATTAACTGTGCCATAAAGCGCGCCAGGCGGCCACGGGGAGAACCAGGCATTAAGTCAACTTCCGTTACACTCTCCAAGCATTGTAATGCCCTGGATCTTATTCATGTACGACAGGAGACTCGGATTGGAGACGGGAAGCAATGGTTTGGGGGGGGGAGGAGTGCAGGCTATTTGCATATTGCCTGAAAATGGGCTTTTTTGGCGCCAAATAGACGCGGCTCCGTCAATGCATAGCGTTAGGCGGGAAACTGGCAGTTTATCTTGTGAAGTACTTGTCGTCTGCTCACTAGCATCCTGTTTGCCTGTTGGTATGTATATGTATATATATTATATGGATATGATCACTTTCATGGTGATTGGCTGGAAGCTAAGCCAATTAATTGTTCATGAGGTCCAAGAATGATAATCACTGTGTTTACCAAGCTTTCGGTAGATGCGGTTCATAACGTACCTGAATTATAGACGGAGAGTGTCCGACGTCTCCCTGCCTTGTCACTGGGAGAGGAAATCATTACATAGGTATCGTGTGGCAAGGCAAGAGTAACTCAACAACACATACTTTCATCCGTCCTCATTTAGATTGGGTCTCTCCTGTCACCCATTTATGTCTACCTCTACAAAGCACAGGGTATATTACCTCTATAAAACAGATGGCATATTACCTGCCAGTTACCAGGTTTCATCTCACCACAGCCCCCCACACAGAGAGACCCTATAGAGTGTCCGCCCTACCAGGTATATAGTATATTGATCACCACCCCAACCCCCTAGGGCCTCCTCCCTTTGATATCCACACGCCCAGCTACTTTTTCAGCTGTCTTAGCCCAATCACGTTAGTCGCACTCGGGGGCAGAGGGACACAGATATTGAATAATGGATCAATTTGCAGATTTCCCGTGAAAATGTAGGCCTAAAGGTGGCTTTGTTGGAGCGGTGGTGCCTTAGCGTATGAGCCGCTCCCTAAATCAATGTTAACACCCGGGGTAAATATGGGAGACATGGATTCAGGAGTCCCTGCTCCCCCACAGGCATACTCCATGGTAGTCCATCTTGTGTCATGTGGTTTTATATACTACTTCCTTATGCTGGCTGGTGCCGGGGGCTGTTCCCTTACCTACACCTGCTGATGCTGAGGGAGTGATCATTTTTTAACAACAGGGGGGGGGGGGTTCCGTCCCCCCCCCTATGGGTCCTAAATTGGCGCGCGCGCGGGCCTTTGAAGTATAGTAACGCGTGGCTTTTCGGCCCAAAACAGGTTCAATATTTTTGACCCCCCCAAAGGAGTCCAAATTTTTTACACCCCCCCCCCCCCGTTCAAGGGGTCCAAATTTGTTTGCCCCCCCCCCCCCCCTTGTTGATAAAAAATGATCACTCCCTCAGCACCAGTATGGGTGTATAACGGGAGCCGTGTAGGTATGCCACTATAGCAGGTTTAATAAAGAAATGGTGTGAGTGTGGTGGGTGCAAGGTATCTAATAAAACAGTCACGAGATCTATTTGTCCATTGGTCTCTCCCCTTTCTGTTGGCAAACCTGAATTAACTGATCCAATATATTAAATACTGGCACTCCTGTCTACAATTCATAGAAACGAGGATTTGGCGGACCTATACTTTTCTGATTGATTTTCTCCCTTTACTGTTGTTTAGTTAGTAGCGTACGGAGAATTCCATTTAATGAAATATATGCTGAGATTTATCTAACATCGTTTCCCTATAGATGTATGCCTCAGATCGATTCTGTTTCATCCACAAGAAATTGCAGCCGATGCATGGGGAGGATATTTCAAGCTTTTCCCAAGCAAATGAAATATCCAAGTCAACATCTGACACCCAACTAGCCTATTTGGTTGCGGATGGTTTTAATATTAACCCAAAAGTGAAGAGCATTTTAAGTGACAGCAAGTCTCCACAAAACAAGCCCCCACCAGACGCCCTAGCAGCCCCATCCTTTCTCACACTTGTAAATGAGTTATGTCCCATACAGCAGGCCGTACCGTGCCACCCATGAATAGTTCATCCTGGTCCCCTGCGCCACCCCCTTATTAATCCTGTGCCTCAGAGCCGAGCAACCACAGGCGGCCACCACCACACTTCCTCCGCTACTTCCGTGTCATTGACAGTGGCGCCCTCTGGCAGGGTGGTGGCGCCCCCATCGGCAGCGTTCCGTATTCCAGATGGGCGCCATTAGGGCCTGATCCGTCTTGCGGCTGGGTCCCGGCGCGTGACATGTAATGGCCTGATACGGCCCGCGACAATCACTTTACCAGGCTGACACCAGCGAAGGGCCTCCCCGCCGCCGGCCTGGGCGTCAAGGTGTGATAGGGGGAGGGGGGGGGGGGAGGGAGATGGGCGAGCATTCCGGAAGGTGTCGTTATCTATTGGCGACTTACTGTCCACACGTGTACACCTCGTAGGTCATCGTGATGTTAAAAGGTGACCAGAGGTGGACAGCATTACAGCAACTAACGCTTACATATACTATGCAATAAAATCAAGGAATATTGAGAAAGATATCTGTATGCATTTGAACTTTAACCATGGCCATATTAAAGGACTTTTAGAATTGGCATGAATTAGTTTTGATCATATTGCCATATAGATATAGACCAGTGACTGATGAGACTATAATGTGGTGTTGAGAGGCTGGTTGAGTGTCTGCAGGGCATTGTGTAGGACTACCATGGACGATACCCCCCCCCCCACCCCCTACACACACACACACTTCCTCAGTCTTTGCAAAAACGTTTTCATCACACAGGACATTCGGTCCTGCAAATTTTCAATGTTGAAGGACCGGCCACATTTTTGGAGGACCGGATAGCCACATAGCTGATGATTTCTGCATTTTAAGTATAAGGGAGTTTTGTCCATAAAAAATACAATTTATTTGTAATCATTTATGGCTAAATCCGGATAGATATATATAGTCTTACACAGTATATTGACATACATATTTGAGCTTCAGAAGCCCAAGTGAATTCTTCTAGTTTAGAAAAGCCCAACATGCGACTGGACATTTGGTCCTGCTTAACTTGTAAATCTGCAGGACCAGTGGCATTTAAGAAGGACATTACCACTGTCCTGCATGTTTTCGCAAAGACTGCTTCCTAGATCAGACACTAGGACTGTCTAGTGTACAGCAGGAACAGGCCCTCTCCCACTATGCCCCACAGACTGGTGCATCTCTCTACCCTATAGCTGTATACGTCCATAAATATACCAACACAGCCGCACGGCCACAGGTGCGGCGTGCCCTGCTGCATAGAAAGGGGCCTTAGGGGCTGCCCACCCACCCACTGGGGCCGGCAGGGGGCGGGGGGACTGGCTGTTCTGTGTGGTCTTCAATACCTCATAGACTTACATCTATATGCGGCTGTATTGTAGCTGGGGAGACAGGAGGCTGTGTGTAAGGGACTGTATTCTCACAGTATGTACTCACTGCACCATACAAGGTTAGGGAGTGGTCATTTTTTAACAGCAGGGGGGGGGGGGGGGTCGGTGGGTTTTCTAAAATTAAAAGATGTTCCAAATTCTCCAAAAAGCATTGATTTTATCAGGGCTAGCCAACTGTCACATTTTTTCTAGAAATGTGAGACAGAGACCTCAACATATATGCAATAGTTGATTCCAAAAATACTGGGGTTTTCAAAAATCAAAGAATTTTGCAAATATACAAACTAGAACCAATGTTTTTATTACCTTTGTATAATGGTGAAAGAATGTCAATGATTATGGACTATGAAATCATCAAAATCAATGTGTATATTTCTTACTAACTCCTACAAATAGTTACCCTCTGACAAACCATAATTTGACAAGTCATTTGCATTTAACAGAGGTGCATGAGCCCTATTCATACAATGAATACTGGCTGCATAGTAAATTTAGATACGTTTAGACATTCAACTTGTAACCAGACGATCTCCATTGTCAGTTTAGGGGTCAAAGTACAAAAGCTAAAAATGGAGACTCTACTTTAAGTTTACAAATAGAAGTAGTAAAATAGTTACCCTCTGACAAACCATGATTTGACAGGTCATTTGCATATACCAGAGGTGAACCCTATTCATACATTGTATACTGGCTGCATAGTAAATTTAGATACGTCTAGACATTCAACTTGTATCCAGACAATCTCCATTGTCAGTGTAGGGGTCAAAGTACAAAAAGCTAAAAATGGAGACTCTAATTTCAGTTTCCAAATAGAAGTAGTAAAAATAGCATTCACCCTTATTATACCGAGGTTGCAGGTTCCTTAGTAGGGGGCACCATTGCTTGATCTGGTGACTGGTAAGATAAGCACTGTACAGCAATCACAATGGGTACAAGGTGTTACATCATTCCCCCTAAGTGAAGGTCCGCAGTGAAGGTCAGGGAATTATCTGATTGGTTGATAATGCATCCAGCTACACGCCTATACGGCACTAGCGCATTAGGCTATGGGGGCCGCCATCTTGGCTCAGAGCAATGCAATGTGGTTAGGCCCCCGACTCCAGAGCAATGAATCAAGGGTAAATTTCTTATCAGCACCTCTGTTCTAGGTGTGAGGTGAGGGGATTAGCCTGATAAGGAGATGGGGTTTAGCACCCGACTACCTGAAGTACCAGGATGTGCTAGTCCCGTATAGGGCCTTCACCTTTGTGTGATATAGCATGGACGCAACTTGTGAAGAACAATGTAAAGGGAATCACGGGTTCACCTTTGCATTTATTCATTTTTTGTTTGAATTTATATTAAATGCAAAATGAAGAAAAGAAAGGAAATTCACTCACCAATGGGTTACTGGGTATCAATTTGGTGATGTTGAATATGGGATTTCTAGTACTAAAGCATAATAATTGTCGTATCTTAAAGAAAAGAAAACATGGTAAATGGCCCGGAAGATGCTAGATTTGGCAGGATAATGTCAGGAAAAAGTCAATATTTTTGATGGCCCCGGTTTGGTGGCAAACCTGTAAGTATTTTATATTCAGTAGAATCTCAGTAGCGTACAGTGTCTTTAAAGATGGTATATCAGCTAATAGACTTCCCAAACCTTTTCTTCAAAATGGATATCACTTCAATGCCATGGGTTCTATTATCATTTTAGCCGATAAACCGTGCAACATATTTGTCTATTAATTCATAATTTGAGATAGATAACAATGTACCTTATTTACCTCACTGACTCAGGCACTCCCCCAGGAGAGTACTGGGGGAACTAATCTGATAGAGAATGCACTGAGCCATGCAGTATCAACACAAAGGGTGTTTTAGTGTCGACCTACATTAATAAATATTGCTCATGTTATAGACTAAGACACTGCCAATAATTTTAAAAGTTAGGGAAGACGTATGGGATGGGATATACAATAGTAATATGATAAAACTAAAAAATCTCATTTAGCATCAAAAACATTTAGCTGACACACCATCTTTAAGGGGAACAACATGTACTTCTTACCAGCTAATTTACATGCATGGCCGACTAGCGAATCTGCATACATGGGTGCTGGTCTAATGTGGGGCCTGTTAGTGCTGCATAATTAAGTCATTATCCCCTCCTCCAGTACATCCCTCTAACCATTAAGGGGAAACTCAAAACACACTAGCTTAAAGCCTTGATGCATTCCCATTTTTTATAAGCCTGTTTATTACCTCCCCTTGTTTACATTAACATTAATCCTCGTGTATTTACCAAAGGGACTCTCCAATTAAATTGTATCTTTGAAGATGCATTTTTAATTGGGGATGGTTGGTTGTGATACTGTTTGTGCATTTTCCGCTCCAGACGTGGCTATTTGGACAGCGGGTATGGTTACTGCTTAAGGGAGTGTTCATTTTTTATTTACAGGGGGGGGGGTTACATTCCGCGCGGAGGGGCAAACCCACTCCCCCCCCCCCCTGTAACTAATAACTGAACACTCCATAAGGGGAGCAGAATGTCAACAGCAGACGTAACGTGAACAGGTCACACCAATACTTCCCTATAGGGATGTAGTGGGTCTCATTCAGTAGGCCGCCATCTTGTCTTGTCCCCTAGGGTATTTCACTTGTTTCCGGAGAGTTGCGTCCCACTCCCACGAGTCTTTGGAGAGATGCATTGGTATGACCTTCAGGTGGGCGTTTCGGTCCTTTAGATGCTGCTTTACTTCTTTCCCACTAGCCCAGCTACACTTGTATAATAGGTGCATTCTGGTCAGAGACTGTACACAGAAAGAAGAAACAGTGTCGAAAGGGAGTCCAGGTTGCCTCCAGAATGACTCCCCTCTTTAAGGGAGCCCTTGCTGCCTGTGACTCCCCTATGTGACTCTCTGGCCTACCTAAAGGAGTCACCTGGAGGAGTCACATAGTTCACTGACTCACCTAAGGGAGTCACATGAAGACCTGGGCTCCCCTAAAGAGGGGAGTCATTCTTGAGGCAGTCTGGACGCAGTTTCTTTTCTCTGTGTGGAGGACGCGTAGATGATCTCCATTCAGATTCTCCATGGCTGGTCCCACAGTAGCACAGGCCCCTTTGTGGTACAGTTATTGCATGCATCTGTCTTCGTGGGGTTGGCTTAGGCCCCAAAAAGAAGGTTTGTTTCAGGTAACCCGACCGACCCTATCAAAACAGGGCCGACCCTACGTTTATTTATGCAATTTTGAAGAAATTTCCGTATTTTTCCAATTTTTGGTCAATTTTCGGGTCTTCCGACCAGCTGGCTGGTATTTTCATGTTAAAAAAATAAAGTCAAAATAATAAAAATCCGACCTACCAACCCTACATTTTCTGCCCATGTTACCTGAAACAAACCACCTTTTGTTTGGCCTTATGGCTGATGGGTGTTAAAGCTAGACTGTTGCCACCAGACAGTTCTGGCTAGACATGAGAGCAACTCTCTGAATGCTGCAGGCATTAGATTACACATACTAATGACTTGCATCCTCTCCTGGGGGGAATTGACTGAAGTGAGTTTTAATATTGCAGTATGGATTGCACCTGAGATTAAAGAAGAAGCAGTCCTCCTGCAATGTAGGCTGTAGACCTCCCTGTGATAAAAACGTGATATGAACGACCATAGAAGTGGGCTACACCCAGACTCCAGTCAGGTTACCTGCAATGTCACTGCAGGAGCGTGCTCTGCTGTGTGTCAGTGGCGGAGGGCATCTATATGCCACATGCCTAGATTTAACATTAGATACATGTGCAATACGGTGTAACAGAATATAGTGTCTTTCTTGGGTTTCATGTCAACTTTCTTTTCCTACTCCATGGCCACTTGTATGTATCATTTCCAAATGACAAACCAGAAAGAATAGTGCATCATGGCATATAGCTCTGCCGCAAACCACCAAGCTACCATTGGCCTCCTCTATATAGATGCGGCCCTGTTGCCTTAGTAGGACTGGGCAGTGATTGGATTATGTATGAGAAGTAATCTGGAAGTTGTCTCAGCCTCATTAGTAAAATCCCCACGTCCCCGACCAGGGGGATTTCTTGTCTTCTTTTCCGTGTGCAGCCACTGGAGTAGGGGGGGGGGGGTGAGGATGGTGAGGAGGGGGGTCAGGGCACGGCCTGTAGCACTGAGGATGGGTAGAGGAAATATCCCTTTCTGCGTCTTAAATACTGGCCGGGGTCGGGGCGGGGAGGTCGGGAGGGGGAGGAGGGGGTTGGAGGAGGAAGAGAAGGAGGGAGGAGGCCGGGGGCGGGGTGCTTCAGTAGTCCGGTCACACGGCCACTTGAGGCAACAGCCGGACCTGACGTGAAGCTGTAAGTAGTATACTCAGTCAGGGCTTTGTCTCAGGTCCCCTCCCCCCCGACCACCCCCGACCACCCACGACCACCCCCCGACCACCCACGACCACCCACGACCACCCCCGACCACCCACCGACAGCTCCCCCGGCCGTATACGGCTAGCGGCAGACCCGGGTCAGTACCAAGGGCAGGGGCAGTCTTGTCTTGAGCCGGTGAATATGAATAATTATGAGTTACTGACACTTCTCTAGCCAGGCTTGGTACACAGTGATGTACATGAGGTGGAAGTTTGGCTCACCCCCTGTCATGACTGTATCGACTTTAAACTGGAAACAAATCAGTAGGCGATAGATCTGTAGTTTGCCGTCCACATTGATATACATGAGGACTTTCTTATCTTGTATATCAGATGAAGTATCATAAACAAAATTATTGAATAATTTGAGAGCAGTAGTAAATGTGTGCACGTTCGTATTGACCCCCCCCCCACCCACCCCACCCCACCCCCTTTTAGGCCAAAAAAAAGAGGTTTGTTTCAGGTCACCCGACCGACCCTATCAAAACAGGGCCGACCCTACGTTTTTTATGCAGTTTTGAAAAAAAAATCGTATTTTTTTTTACCATCTTTGGGTCAATTTAGGGTCTTCGGACTGGCCGGCTAGTACTTTCATGTTAGAAAAAAAAAAAAAAAAAATCCGACCTACCGACCCTAAATTTTCTGGCCATGTTGTCTGAAACCTTTTTGGCCTTAGTAAAGAAGGACTACTCCCCATCATGTTCCTGGCAGACCGTAGAGACAGGCCCACACAGGGAGTGTAGAACTGTCAGGGTGCTAGACGTGTAAGTGGTGGTCGTAGATCGTGCATAGTGGCTGGGCGCCATAGTAAAGCCACTGGAGCAGGGGGTGATTGACCACAGCTGACCACGGGCAGTGTTCTGTACCAGTGACCGTAGCACAGGGGTGGGCAGACAGGTCGGGGGGTACAGGGAGTGTGGGGAGGGGTTGGGGGGGTATCTTTTTGTACTCCCCTCTCTGTGATGTATTACCCTTTAAGGACGGCATGATGCCTTAATGCATCATACCCTTGGTCGTCATGATGCATGAATGCTGCCCTGGTGAGTAACTCGCCAGGGCTGCATTCATGCATCATGCCGACCCTAAGGGGTTGAGCCACTCCCGACGGGTCGGTATGATGCACCAATGTAGCACCGGCGAGTTACTCGCCGGGGCTGCATTGGCGCATAATGACGACCAATGTCATCTTTTAGCGACATCTGGCCTTAAAGGGTTAAGCTGATACATAGATAGCCCATTCAGATCATGGTCAGTGTAGGCAACAGTTGAATGGTGAAATCTTGGAGATACAATCTCCTATATCACTAGTTGATTAGATCTAGGTAGCTCCTAGACAATTGGGTAGCTTTTACAATGAGGCATATTTTATAGAATGTGTACAGTAGTAAAAACATCAGTTTAAGGTCCAGCTTAGGCCTACTTAAAAGCATTTAAATGGTATCCATTGAACATGGTCAACATTTCGCTTCGGCTATACACTTGGTAACTGCCGGCCCTCTGTCTGCCTCTGTCCATATGTCATGTCCCTCTGTATTCCTCCAGTATGGTCACCAATGAGAAGGAATCGCCAGGAGGAAAGCTGGCTAGCGCCATTCCCAGTGGTCATTTACCCACCTGTGGGAATGGCGCTAGCTGACGGCAAATCAATAGAAGCCAGCGTGTAAAAGGAGTGGGGATTAAATTGTGGATATCCAATCAGGTAGGAAAGCAAGAGGCCTAGTGACATGGCCAAGAACGAATCAAGTTGTGTTCCGGTAACAGGCTGAGAAAGGCTAGGTAGGGTCTTTTTCTCTTTAAGTAATATGTATTTATTATCATTTAGACCAACATAATCATTTTTAATGTAAAGGTCTTCATAGATTTAAATAACAATGTTAGGATCCGCCCTGCTTTGCTAGTAAGCCTGGAGTAAACGAAAGCAAACTTTGTTTTTTAGACTTTAGATTGTGTGTCTGCACTTTAGGTTGAACCCCATGAATATTTCTTATTGCATTTAATGAAGGGGGTACTTAAGGTGAGGGTGATATATCACTACAGGTGCCTCCGTGCTCTGCCTGCTAAAGGTACTTGTACTGAAAAATGACACGCCATATCCCTACACAGAGAGAAGAAGTAGAATCACTGTAACTCTCAAATGGGAGTCCAGCCCCGATCACTGAACTCTCCCCATGACTCTAAAGTGACTCCCAATCATGAGGGAATCCTAGAATAGGAGTCATTATAGAGTTATTATAGAGTCCTGATAATGTTAGGGAGCCACTTTAGAGTCCCAGGGAGAGTTACCTCAGTGATCAAGTCGGGAATCACAGTGATTCTACTTCTTTTCTCTGTGTAGTGCACCGACATCTCTACATTAAATCATCATTCAGATGGTGATCCCTTGCAATAAGTATAAATATTGGCAGTACTAAATATACCATTCACATTGAGGTATTTACACAAGAAGGTGTAATTTAACACAGGATTGTGGGATAAAGTACGCCTCTAAATCCCAGCTTTACCGAACACTAAGTACGAATATGAATATAAGCACCTCTATCCGTCCAATCATGGGCATGAACTTTGCGAACCGTTTTTCCGGGGTTGAGAAAGCATTCCCAGTTTCCCTGATCAAAACGGGATTCGCTGGGTCGACCATTGTTAGCTGCTCCCAACGATTGCATATCGACTTACCTAAGCTAGTTGGAATTGCTTCATCTACTATATACATATTTGAACTCAAGATGCTTTCTCCAGCTTTCTACCAAAGTACACAACATGACATGTGTCCTATTAGTGTACGTGTATAATTGATACACTACCACGAGACGTCCTCACGATTTGCACTATAACAACATTAAGTGCAGAGTCAATCAAAAGAAAAAGACAATGAGTGCATTTGATTTCTTTTTCATGACAATGATAAATCGTAATAAAGAGATGCCACTTTTCCCACTTCTGCAGGATATTCTATTTTTGACAGGGGTTTCTACATCAAATTATGGATCATTGACCAAAATATTAACATTTCATACTACCAGTATGTATGAAATCTGAATATTTGCTATTTACAAAGTCTTTTTGTCCACTGGGGGTGGGGGGGGGGTGGCATCTCTAAATCCTACATTAGTTATAACGGTGGTGTTTGTACTCGGCTAAAATACAACCAAGTTGAATAAGCCCAACTCCATTGGGAGCTAAATAGCTATGATTGACACTTCAAACAACCGTGCCAATATATAACCAGAATAAATACAAAAAATTAAAAAGCGGTTACTTTTTTTTCTGGTTTTGAGACCCGCTGGCATCTCAACCATGCTCGTTATATTCCACTCGTGACGCTCTCCTGCAAGTACAGAAGAAATGCAAACAGCAGTAGTAGAGGCACACAGTGTGGCTGACTGGGGGGGGGGGGGGGGTTGGGGACCCTGGTGGTGTCTGTCTATGGGCTCCTGTGTCAGACATACATAATACAGGCGCTTCCTCCTGTACCTAGTAACCTCCATGTACTAACCCCTCCCAGTTAGTAAGGGGTTAGCGCCAGTCATTAAATGGAGGATGAAAGAGATAAAGGTAATTCACCTTTAGATATGTGGATTTATTTTAGAAGTGCACTCAAAAAATAAACTTGTCTCCAGACTCTTCAAAGTGACTGTCATAAAATAAATGAGTCAAAAATTCAAAGAAGTGACAAGGAAGCGGATCTTCTAGCTGGAGATAGAAGACCCACTTGGTATGTGCCTGCCCAAAACCCGACATTTGCCAGCTCCAGATTCTATTTGCGGGATGGTAACCTGATAGGTTAGACAACTTTTGACTCGTTTATTTTATGACCGTCACTTAGGCGAGTCTGGAGACAAGTTTACTTTTTCAGTGTGGTACTGGTAACATTGTGCTTGATAGGTTGATACATTTCTATCAAAAATGATATGGGTTGAAAATGGTTGTAATACTGTTTCGATCTGCTTTCCAAATGCAGAAATGAATAAAATGACCTCTTTGAATGTGGAGATAGACCCTTGAATAATCTCTCTTACGATGCATGTACCAAATATCCTCTACACAACATATATAGAGACCGTTGTAAAAACTAACTAGTCACCAGACTGTCCTCCCTTTAAGATGTACGTTTGAATTCCGCTGGGATGCAGGTCGGGGGCTTAAGGGGACAAGTAGAGTAGGTGGCATCCGGCACTGTCCCCATGTTGGAGGGCGATAAGCCGAGATCAGAATGTGGCTGGTGGAAGAAAGGGACCCCACCCTGGTGAAAGCAGGGTGTTGGGGACCGTTAAAAGAAAGCTGCAGATTGTGACAGCTTTTGGTTAACAGAGAAACACTCTTAACCTAATCCCCAGGCTTAGGGCGGGTGTTGTGGGGCCCCACCCGACCCCTTCACAGGGGCGCTAGGTGGCCGACAAGGCCGTTTTTCCCTCCTCCTTGAGTGTCGAATAAAAAATTCATGTTATCTGTCGTGTGAGCCGGGTCAGCTGACGCCCGCCGCGTGGCGCTACGAGCAGTCGGATTGTTCGCTGATTCCCGGCAATCTTGTGTCGCACGCCAAAAACCAGCGGAACCCGTAAGTGCACATACATGTATTTGTGTCCAACGTGCGTATTATAAACTCGTTACCATGGCAACCTTTCTGTGATCCATATCCATCTCGGGTTAGTTGAGATTCATGTGGGTTTAATGGACTCTTGGTTATTGACCTTTGATCATGTGCCTGGGTTTGGGAAGAAAATAAGACGTTTTTCCTGCCATCTAAGAACTTTCCTGTAGGTCTAAGTAAACCCCAGTGCCCTACAACTAATGCATAAAATGAAAGACAACTTCGGGGGACAAGAAATAAATAATTTCAAATGACAAGCAATGGGGAGACTAGAATTAATACATGAACACGAGCAGACCCGACAATGCTGCATGCTGGGTAGACCTAATTAAAGTTGCCACATGAAATGTGCTTTCACAAGATTAGGTGCTAATACCATAAACACCATTTTACACACCGAGTTGAGGTACTTGCACCATAAACACCACTGTTGAGTCGGTTTGAGATGTGTTCCAATGGAAATAGTCAAATTACAAGAACTATAAATATATTAAAGATAATATATTCCTTTCCTCGATAAAGCTAGTGAGAAAGCAAGATACCGAATTTCATAAACACCCGATCATCTCAGATACTTCAGTCAATATAGACACCCAAACCAACGCAGATGCCACCCCGCTAACATTACCAGATCCATGCAGATTTCAGGCACACCTTAACCCGTTGTATTTGCACCAAGAGCAGTTTATTGGCCCTAAATGTAGAGTATATCATGGCCGGTCAGTAGCAGCTCAGGACGCAGATTTATGACCTGACCAACACACACACATGATGCACAGGGCCCGAGCTGCTCATTGCCTCAATCTTTGCGAAAACATTTTCATCCCACAGGCAGGGCTCCCACATGTCATGGAAAGTCATGGAATGTCATGGCATTTGAAAGCTGTCTGGAAAGTCATGGAATGTCATGGAATTTGGTAAACATTTGCCATGTGTCATGGAATGTCATGGAAATTGAAAATAATGGAATTAATATGACAAAATCTCCTAGAAATCTCCCGTTTGCTTTCTTGATTTGAGAATTTTTCTCGGGGCCAAGCCCCCCGACCCCCACATGGAATGTCATGGAATTTCAATCTGAAATTTTTATGGGAACCCTGCACAGGACATTCAGTCCTGCAAATTTTCAATGTTGCAGGACTGGCTACACTTTTGAAGGACCAGATAGCCACATAACTGACAATTTATGTATATATGCATTTTAAGTACAAAAAACTTTTGTCCATTTGAATTCTTTTTATTTGTAATCATCTATGTCTAAGTCAGGATAGATACATACCGTTTTATACAGTATATTGACAAACATATTTCAGGTTTAGAAGCCCAACTAAGATATTTTAGTTCAGAAAGCCAAACATGTAACTGGACATTTGGTCCTGCTACACTTGTCAATCTGCTGGACCAGTGGCATTTTAGAAGGACATTGCCACTGTCCTGCATGTTTTCGCAAAGACAGTTCCCTGCCTGTCCCTGGTCCGTGAGCAGCTCACACTGAAAAAGTAAACTTGTCTCCAGACTCGTTGATGTGACTATCATATTATAAACGAGTCAAAAGTTATCTAATATAACCTATCAGGTTACCATCCCACAAATAGAATCTGGAGCTGGCAAATGTCGGGTTTTGGGCTGGCAGATGCGAAGTGGGTCTTCTATCTCCAGCTAGAAGACCCGCTTCCTTGTCACTTAGATGAGTTTTTGACTCGTTTATTTTATGACCGTCACTTGGAAGAGTCTTGAGGCAAGTTTACTTTTTGAAACAAGTTTACTTTTTGAGTGCACCTGCCTGCTGGAGCAGCTCACCCTGGCCACTGGAGCAGCTCCTGCTGGGTATAGGGAGGGCATTCCTCATCTGCCCAGCAGCAATTGCTGCCCGCACCGAGTCCTCATTTATAGCCACTTAGGAGGGCACTTGGGGAATTACTGAAGGTCATTCACCTTTGGTTCTATATAATTACGATTAGTTTTTGGACTTTTCCAGACTCCTGTCTCCCTCTCTGATGATTGTGGGAATATGGAGTAGTATGTGGAGTGAGTTGGGCGTCTCTGTAATGAATGGTCTAATTATATGGGTCAGGGGAGTAGCCAAACTCGAGAGCTAGTATTATGGTCATTGCCCTCTGGCGTCATTAGTCTAACCAGATTAAACTCGAGTTGGTGAACTCAACCTTCAATATCCTGTACGTCAACGTCAGTAATTGCCTCTGTAAGTACATATCATTTGGTACTTCTACATGCACCTTGCTGAAAATTAGCCAAATTGGAATCCCCTAAATAGTTTTTTTAAGATGGAGTGGCTGTCTGAACCGGGGTCTATTTACCTAAGGAAGCAGGCATGCATAAGGCGGGGCAGTCTAGCAGTCACATCCAGTCGCCCGATGAGACATGAGACCTATCAAGCCCTTCATGTGGAAGGTAATTCAGACCATATAAAGTCAAGGAGCACAATGTCATGAATCGTGACATGCGATCGTAATCAGGCGTTTGTACATGGGCATTACTGCCTTGTGGAATGATGTATTTGTGTTTTAGTGTATTGCCATGACGTATGTGGGTTGAAAGCCCTGGTGACAGCCATATCTGGTTATGACGGCATGTACGTCAAGCCTGTCTTGTATTTGACAAACAAGGCGAACTATGTCAAGGCACCTCTGCAATATTAGCTATAGGAAGCTGTCTTGAATGTTAATTCGCAGCCTGCGTCCACAAATAAAATGCCTCGACCAGCTCAGGGTCAAGGATCGTATTCAGAGAATACTGAAGAGCCTTAAACTCGAGGTACCACCGTGATAGGACTGACTGAGGAGGATCTAAGAAATTAGAACAAAAAGGTAGAACATAGATCTAATGCTAGCAGCTCCAAGCATTAAGTATGAGTTCATAAGGACTGTGCCAGGGGAAACTAGCCGGGGGGGGGGGGGGTACTCAGATATGAAATGGCTAGCCACTGCCAAATGGCCCGCTGAAGCGGTAGCGTTTGGTCTAAAAATGAGGGGGCAGTGACTCTCTGCACCCCTCAAAAAGGGGGCGGTAACACTGGAGGAGGAAGCAGTAATTTGGGAGCAGTAAGGTTTGAATGATAAAATGTAAGAAAAAGAACTATTATCCATGTCTGCTTTACTTTCTGCACCAGCACAATTAAAGGTACAACCCAATGTTGCCTGAAATAACATGGGCGGTGGCTTATCTGTACGGAATCTTGTGCAGTCAACTGTATTCAGAATCAGAAGGGGTGGTGGTTTTGCACCAACTGTTTTTAGGTAGGCGGTAGTTTGACAGTCGCTGGGTACCAACATAGAGTAAGTAGCCCCCCCCCCGGGGGGAACTGCTCCTCCAGGGGGGCTGTACTGAATGCTGAGGTGTAAATCCCAGTATGGACGCTCCAGGGGTGTGGAGGCTGGGATGAGGAGGAGGCTTAGATGTGCTGTACATAGGGTTGTGGGCGGCCAGTAGTAGAGTGAACCCTCCTACTGTGTGTGTACATGTACATACACACATGTGTGCACAGTACAAGGGGGGGCTGAGGGCACCTTACAGACCCGGCCTGTGCCCTCACACACTGTGCACACATAACGGTTAGCCTACCTGCGGCCCTTGTTTGACGAGCGGCTACCTGCAGGGGCCAGCATTCAGTGCCTACAGACCGCTCTGTATACTGTAGGGTGGGAGTTTGTTTGGGAGGACCACCTGCTCTGACTGCCTCCTCCAGTGTGTTTATTTACTCTCCTGTTTGTCCGCTTCCATTTTAACCCCAATTTCCATGATACACCCTAATAATATTGTCCCCATATATATATTGATGTGGAGGTGACCGAGAAACTAATGTCAGGGTTACTACTGGGAGTGACTTACACTTAGAGATGTCTATATGGTTGTGATTGTTAATGGTAGTCTGTACCAGTAGACCAGGGGGTTGTAGGAGGGTAGGGTTTGTTTGAGGGAAGGAAACTTGCCAGGGGTTAAGGTAAGGTTACCTTGACTTGCCCCACCCCACCCCCATAGTCCACAATAGTGTGTGTTTGATCTGGTTCACCAATAACACTCGGGGCCTGTGTAGGCTTCTAATGCCTTCTGTCAGCAGATAGAGTATTTGAGGAAG
This sequence comes from Harmothoe impar, assembly GCA_947462335.1. Lineage (NCBI taxonomy): Eukaryota > Metazoa > Annelida > Polychaeta > Phyllodocida > Polynoidae > Harmothoe > Harmothoe impar. The sequence continues at coordinate 64,098,876 of OX381715.1, read as the reverse complement.
ATCATATTTGGGGATGATTATTCAATCTTCACCGATAAAAACATCGTATTTGAAACTGAGATCTTTTAGCTGTCAATGTTGATCTTTCATAACGTTGAACCAGTTTTGGTTTTATCAAAGATGTTCTTGTTTCTCCAGTGCAAACGCCACAAGGTTTGCATTTCTGGATTTGACCAGCTTAAAATATTTGAGCTTGTTGGTCATGGAATGTAAACATTATGAAGTGGGTCTTCTTGAATTATTCTACTGTGACTGAATTCTTTATCAAGCTCATGAAACTTTGGAGTAAACTATATGGGAGACAGGAATTAACTGGGTTTTTTTTCGCATGCTGCATTCAATTAGCTAATTCCCTGCAAATAGTTGACTAAAATCATTAGAATCTGATGTTCTGGACCAGGCAGTGGTCTGTTCACCGCATCTTTAAATAAAGACATAATGCATAGAATGATTACATGTATAGTACAGAGGTGTAGGAGGCAAATTTACATTGGGGGCGCCCACTCCAACCAACTTTAGATATCGGCCTTTGTGCATGATGTATCATACATACACTAGTAGTATAGAAAAGAGGTATTTGAGCCCCCTGAAGTTAGAATTGGGGGCCCAGGTCCATCTGTCCCCACTTTTCCCTATGCGGGAGAGGTAAGGATTGGAAAATTGTGTGGATTCTATTATGGTCTTGAAATATTTTTTTTTTGGGGGGGGGGGGGCAAATATATTAAGGCCTCCCCTCCTCAGTGATTGGGGGGGGGGACGGGCCCCCCTGGACCCCCTTTTCCACTGTAGTAGAGGCTGTATTTAACTGACAGCAAGTGCAGTACATCTACCATACCAACGGAATAATAGTGTGGCTCTATCGACCCTCACCATCAAACCATATCATACACGTGTATTATATGTGTAGGAGTAAGTCCCCATATTTCCCCACTTAGGTGTGATGTGAACAACACAGTGTCTGTTTCATGTCGGTGGGATGGGGCCTGTGATGCTGTATAGTGCTGGTGTGGCCGACAAACAGACACTGAGTGGGCCTACTAGAGTCTGCCCTCAACCCTTGACACCAGAAAGCATTTCTCATGTTACCGACACAACACAGCAATATGCAGCCAGGCTATACAATAGCCAGGTCCCACTCACCAGGCCCCACATTGAATAAGCTATTTGTGTGTTGTGGGGGTAGGGGCGGGGGACTGAGGGTTGTGGGAGTAGATCATAGATGCCATTTTTGTATACACATGTGTTTCATAGCCTCGTGGATCATCTATATGACCGTATGTACCCTACTGGCAAATACATTGTAGTCTGAATACCCTGTACCATGGTACCATGATTGACAATGATGTGATGTTCTCCCTACACAGGCTCCAGGAACAATGTAACAGCATGATATCATTGATACGGTTCTAGGACTAGCACCCCTTGGACATCTACCACTGCACCATGTATTTCTGTTTCTACGACAAATGCATCAACCTTTTGTTCAGCGCCCAGTCATTTAAAATGATTAAGAAGTCTCTGTTTGACATGGTTCATGTTCATAGTGCTAATGAATGTTTCTTATATTTCCAGGTAAGCCATTGGCATGCCGCCCATATGTGGTCTGCGGGAGGATAGGGTGTCCACTGTAAGGTAGAGTTGCATACTTCAACATAATAAAGTCAAAATACTTTTCAAAATGTATATTCAAGATTAGGCACGAAGGTTGCGTGGGTTTGGTGACAAACTGAATATGTGCAGTGTGTTCAGCATGTCCCCAGTATCATGTGGTGTGGGATGGGGCAGGAGGGTACAGTAGGGGGGATATCGTAGGTGGTGACACGTGAAGCATTACATTATAGACCTTATGACCCAGTGAATTTTGTCATACAACTGGTCATGGAATACTCACCGAGTTGAACAAGCTCTTTTTCATGAACCAGTATAAAGATAAACGGGATTGGTATCATCTTCTACCATCTCATACCAAAAAAAAAGAGAAGCTGAATAGGTGCAGTGTGCTGAGCAGGGCCCCAGTAGGTGGGGTGGTCCTGGGGTAGGAAGGTGCTTAGAGGTGGTGACAAGACAGAACAGGCTCAGTCCAGGATAGCCGATTGTCAGGAGGGCCACTTCCTTCCGGTCACCGACTCTACACAGATCGCCTCGTCTGTCAGACGGAAGTCGTTCCTAGGGAGGACTCGACACGATCGTATCTGGGCAGCTAACTGTGAGAAAAAAGAAAAAGAAAAGGCTACATACAAACCAGTCTGATGTATTGTTAGCTGGGCAATGAATAGAACGTCTCTACTTAACCATTGCACGCCATACCCCGTCGTGCTTTTTGTTGCTGCAGTCTTTGCAGGCTGTGGTGGGTGAAAATAGGCTGAGAACAGTGGGTTCTGTCACAGAAGCAAAACATGTAAACCCACCGTCTGCATATTGCTCTGCCCGCCGGTGTGTCGTTGCTATGTATTTATACTACCTATCTGATATAGGAGCATCCCATGGGATTCTCGTGTGACATACTAGTATATAACTTGAACGTGAAGCGTATCTTCCTTCGCCATCTCCCAGGTCTTAACGAGGAAAGCTATTTGCATATTTAGACATCAGTATATGTTTTTGTACTGAAAATGTATACAATGTATACAAAGCATACATTATCACAGTAGAATGTAAGATGATGATTATGCTTATTTTAATCAAGTATCTAAGATTGTAACTAGCTTATTGGAAAGAAGGAAATTGTCACATCTCAAGATTTCAGTGTTAAAGAATATTAACATTTAGCCGATGATATTATAAACTATATATGATTGGTCTTGCGAGTGTGGCATGTGAAGTTTGGTTGGGGGGAATAATGCACGGCTACAATTAATCTATGGAGGTTTTTTACTTTGGAGACAATTTCTACATGTACCTGTATTAAACAACACACATACATCGTACTCATAAGGCCCCAAAAAAATGTTTGTTTCAGGTCACCCGACCGACCCTATCAAAACAGGGCTGACCTTAAGTTTTTTTTACCCAATTTGAAGAAATTTCTACAGTTTTACCCTTTTTTGGTCAACCTTAGGGTCTTCTGAGAGGCTGGCTAGTACTTTTATGTAAAAAAAAAAAAAAGAAAAATCCGACCTACCGACCCTACATTTTCTGACCATGTTACCTGAAACTAACCTTTTTTCTTGACCTAACCAGATAGGTGTCATTTCCAATGTAAAGCCAACCTTTGAATCACAAATTAATGTGTCGTATTTCTGGCTTGGACCTAATGTAACATAACAGGTTGGGTGGCTGTGTATGGGGGGGGGGGGGGTGCAGTAAAAGGGGCTGCATTAACAGGCCACCCTTTGAGGCACAGGCAGGAGAGGCGTTATGGATAGGCTAAAAGAGCTGTCCTTGTCCAAGGTCATATATCAAAGCTGTATATAGCAGAGTTAGATGCCCACTCCTCAGGCTGAGCACCTGACATATTAGGGAGTGGTCATTTTTTAACAGGGGGGTTGGTGGATTTGGGGGGGACCAAAAATATTTCGACCCCTTGAAGGGGGGGACCAAGAAATTGGGACCCCTCTTGAGGGGGGGGGGACCAAAAAAATTGCACCCCTTTTTAGCGAAAAAGCCAGCGCATTACTATAGCTCAAAGGGGTTGGTCGCGCTCAATTTTAACCTGCCTGAGGGGGGGACCAAAAGAATTTCGACCCCTCCCACGGGGGGGACACAAAAATGCGACCCCCCCCCCCCCCCCGCGCGAAACTCACCCCCCCCCCCCTGTTGTTTAAAAAATGACCACTCCCTCCTAGAGCTGCTCCCCCACCTGTATCAGGTACGCCACAACACCTACACTGGCCACCTGTGTGTTGTCCGTCCAGTATCATATATAACACAATCAGGTGTCCTCAAGGGTCCCCTGTGATATCCCTACTCTCTTTGATGTGGAGTGTACGTGGTAAATAGGGTCTGAAGGGTGGTGTTGGCTGATGGAGGAGTCTGTAGGCTTATCAGGTGATGAGATAAAGAGAGATTTGGATTGATACACGCTGATGTGTGCTACTTCCATATCAGGTGGAATTGCCCTGTCAAATTAGTTTCTGTCAAATGGGCTACCACACAGAAACAAGTTTGAGATTATTGGTGGATTATGCAAAAAGAAAAAAAAAGTAAAATCAGCTCACTGTGGAGAAGGCATGCACCCAGTCAGCATTGGTCCCTGGGGCTCATATGTGTTTTACTTGGGCCAGCTGGGCTTGCCCATATCTGGGTTATGGTCCTTTTTGTCCATGTGTTTTACCTGGGTACCCTGGGGTTCGGTCCTTTTTGTTCAGGGCCCAGATGGACCAGCCCACCAAAACTGGGAGCTGGGCACTTTGAATTTGGGCTGGCCCATCTGGGTTCCCACTAGACCCAGCCCTCAGATGGGTAACAAATAAAGCTGCTTTTAAAGCTCAGCTTAAGATGAGGCTATGTACATACTTTGAACGCACTTGGAGGTCAGACCAGCTCCAATTAATATACGGAGGAAAGAGCATTATTGCAGATCCCCCAAACCCCCCTCGCTAGGAGTCTACCTCTTAGCTGAATGTGTATACAAAATCTAGCCCGATGAGTCATTTAGACCTACCTGCGATAAATAATGTTAAGGTTATGATAGGAAATTGTACTTCAGTAGATTATCAAAGATCCATAAACATGTGAATTGGTCAATTAACGAATCACCATATGACATTTGGGATGTACATCCCCCGTTAGGTAAAGATACCTGACCTGTGGATATGGCCCGCATTGTTGTTCTTCTCCTCCTCCTCCAAGTAAGCTTACCCACCCCCAGGACTAATGTGTATTAGCAATATAATTTACTTGACTCTAGGGGCGTACAAAATGTTATTATAAATTGATGTAAAA
>OX381715.1:63817873-64093792 GCA_947462335.1 Harmothoe impar | reverse complement strand
AAGCATTGTGTTTCTACACGGCCGGTTTAGCGAACACACGGTCGGAAACACGAGTTAGAGAGCGGCCATAGTGAGATAGCGCCCCCCCCCCCCCCCACATCCCCAACACACGTCCACACACGCGTGGCTGACACCAGCACCCCACTCAGGTACCCCCCGGGGACGTACACCCATTGTAGCCCTGGGCGATATTAGGGGCAGTCACGCCACCTCCTCCTGTGACACCACCCCCCCCCCCCTCCTGTAGGTAGTAGGCCCAGTTGGCACTGCTGTAAGCCTACTTGTGGGACATCATGTCCTCCAGGCCTGGCACCAGCCCACATGGTAGATGATTTAATGTGGGAAATAGCATGACACAAAGTAAAGACCCCTTTATAGCTGGTGAGAGAATTGATATAGCAACAGCTGGCACAGGTGATATTTATATCTCTTTGCCCTTTGTCGTCACGATGCATGGGTATAGCCCTGGTGAGTGGATCCACAGGACTACATTCATGCTGACCTTTACATAATGAATCACATTCAATCCTATAGTATCGATATGATGCATTCATGAAGCTCTGGCGAGTTACTCCCTTGGGCTGCATCATCACCAGATAGGCCCGAATGCATTACGCCCTATGTGGCCTTTAAGGTAATAAGCACCCTCAGAGATGGCTCGGTTCCGGCTTAATTCATATTGCACAGTAGGAGATGCCGTGAGCCAACAGCCCTCATTCTGTACTGACATAGCCGTTCACGGAGGAACTACTGAAATGAGACGCTAGTAATAATCATTGCCATCGACAGTGTTCATGCGACACGTCTACAAGAGTACCCGTACTGCTAAAGGGCATTGCTGCCTGTAGTCTTCTCTATTTGTCGGACTTATTGCATGGGTTAGACTAGTTTGGCAAAATGTACATCTTCATCAGGCTTTGCTGTCTAATAGAGATAGCTAAGTCTTTTAATATGGGGTTGCTGTTTGGGGCTTCCCTTTGACAGTCTGTTACTTCATGGCTAAGACATTGCCACCGCCGATAGTAGTAGTATAGCCAAATGTGAGTTTTCATCAGGCAATCGCAGTCTGCTGCCTTGAATCCGTTTGCCACATTCAGAGCTGTCCCCACGCCGCACATCCACCACCACTACTACGACGACCACCACCACCACCACCACCACCACCACCACCACCACCACCACCACCACCACCACCACCACCACCACCACCACTGAGGAAGTGGGGGCCTGAACATGTTTGCCCCCCCCCCTAAAAAAAAGAAAAATCAGAACTAAAGCGGGCTCAAATACTACTTTTCCATAAGTCTAATATAGGTGTGTATATGAAATATCATGCATAAAAGCTGATACTTAAAGCTGGTTGAAATGGGCCCCCATGCCCCCCCCCCATGAAGATTTGCATCCTACGCCTCTGCTCTGTTGTCTTATTGTTGACACCACCAACAGATACCTGTTATATGCTGCCGTGTAAGCCCGGCTGATGGCGGATGTTATCTGTTGATGGTATCAGTAAGGTGGTTAGCCAGCACTGATTGCTGTATCTGTGACAGCCCCCCCCCTGCCACACCCTAATCCCCAGTTCCACCCTGGAGGAAGGCCTTATGGGTATAGGTGGGCTTATCGTAGTAGAACATACAATGTACTAAGGCCAAAAAAAATAAAAGGTGTGTTTCAGGCAACCCGACCCTAGATTCAAAAAAGGGCCGACCCTAGCATTTTTTTCCCAATTTTGGAGAATTTTTTTTTTTTTTGATTTTTATTGTTTATTTTTCTCTGTTTTTACAAATTCTTTCAAGAAAAACAAGCTCCCAGTGACCTCAGAGGCCTGAATAATTGATTAACTTCAGAAAATGTTTTTTTAAGAGGAATATGCAATAACTTCTTGATATTCCTAGTCAATAGAGGAATTATCGAATCATTCTGGTGAGTTGCGAGTTGATTTGTCGATTCGCGACTCATTCCTGGTACTCTCTCTATGTTAAAAAAAAAAAAAATCCGACCTACCTACACTGAAAAAGTAAACTCGTCTCCAGACTCGTCTAAGTGACTGTCATAAAATAAACGAGCCAAAAGTTGTCTAACCTATCAGTTTACCATCCCACAGATAGAACCTGGAGCTGGCAAACGTCGGGTTTTGGGCTGGCACATACCAAGTGGGTCTTTTATCTCCAGCTAGAAGACCCGCTTCCTTGTCACTTAGACAAGTTTTTGACTCGTTTATTTTATGACCGTCACTTTGAAGAGTCTGGAGACAAGTTTATTTTTTGAGTGTACCCTAGAAATTCTGACCATGTTGCCTGAAACACACCTTTTTTTTTGGGCCTAATGTGGGGCCAGTTCAGGAAGATTGGGAGTTTCACTTTCATTTGCAGTGAGCTGTATATTATGTCCTAAGAGCACAATATCAAATAAGATTAACATCATTCTCCCTGAGTAAAGATATGTTTTTAGGAGCACAATACCATAATAGATCAATGTCATTCACCCTAAGTAAAGTTTTGTGTTAGAAGCACAATATCAAATTAGATAAATGTCCTTCTCCCTAAGCACAGTACTGAATGTGTTCTCATGCAAGATTATGCATGTAATATTCAATTCTCTGTACTCGGGTATGAATGTTGTCCCTCTGGATGCTTTGTCCCCGGCACATCTGCAGGTGCGGCTGAGATAAGGGAGGCAATTGCCTGTGGAGGTCTTGTTTTATTTTGAGCCGTGAAGGCCGGGTGTGGGTGTGTACCTTTAGAAGGGAGGGTGCTGCCATACCCCTGATAAGGACCATCTGGGTACCGCCGACTGATCTGAGACCCACGTTAGGACATGAGAGGGGTCGGATGTATAGGGAGGAGAGTCTACATGGCATGGGGGCCGCCATTTTCTTTCTGTCCCCTGCCTCAGAGCAGTGCATTGTGGGTAAATCTGTTATCAGCCACTGTTCAAATATAATTAAAGACCGTCTCATGGGGAAAACATTAATCAAATTTATACAGAATATAAACAGATAGTAAATGAGAGAGAACCCTCCAAAGTAAACTGCACAAAGGGGAAAATGGAGGCTTGACACACGACTACTTGAGCCTCCTGGTACATGCCTCTGGAACCAGCATAGGCTCTCCCCCGTATTAGGTTGGTTGGAGGGGGCGGAGGGCTTCTTTTAGCCAGTTCTGGTGTCCCATTAAAGATAGGGGTAGAGCTAAGAATAAGCATGCCACAATGATCTGGCTCCCAGCCAGGCGGCAAGGACATTGCTTGGGTTCGTTTACAATGTCACATGTCTCTCTGTTGCACTGTGTTCCAGACACATCTGTGGGCATCGATGCATGTAGCATCTAATCTACATTTGAGCTAGGTACCGACATGGCTTTGAGTTAGCTAAGAACAGGACTTATATATCGTTGAATTAGCTACCAACAGGAACTGTCTGCCTTTGGGTTAGCTACTAATAGGACTTGTCTACCCTTGAGTTAGCTACTAACAGGACTTGTCTTCTCTTGAGTTAGCTAGCAACAGGTCCTGTCTACCTTTGGGTTAGCTAGCAACAGGACCTGTCTACCCTTGAGTTAGCTACCAATAGGACTTGTCTACCCTTGAGTTAGCTACCAACAGGATTTGTGTCATTCCATTGCATATAACGTGACAGAGAGGTATTTGACAAGCTGTACACGACACTGCTATACAGTGAGACGATCTACACAGCTGCACACAGGGTGATAGAGCATGGCCACACCCAACCTTAATCACCCACACGTCCACACTGCTGTAGGGGGTGCTGGCCTGATCCCTGTCACTGCTACATGAGGTGCCACACGCTGACGGCACTACCTGACCTCTGACCCGTCAGCCTCTCCACACCCAGGTGTGACAAGGAAGGGAGGACCTGCCCACCACCTGTCCCCCCCCCCCTCCACACCCCCCCACACCCACCTGCACAGCACGGGCTCAGTGTTTGTCAAGTCGCCGCTGAGAGCTCTCAATCCCCATATCCCGCCTCTGAGTGTTTAGTTTACGAGATAGCCGCTAGAGGCGGGTCGGCGCCGGACGTGGGTATGTAATGGCGGGGATCTGGGGGTGTGTGGGGGGGGGGGGGTGGCTGCAGGCAGGATGCGCCGGGTAATGGTTGTAATAGGAGAGGAGGGTGAGTGCTGGCGACAGTTGTCTTTTTATGTACAGCCCATTTACAGACTTGTTATTTATATGAGTGCTTTTGTAGCTTCCTGTTCTTGTCTCTAGTCATATTTAGTTACACTAGATTAGAGATTAGAGGGACAACATGGCTAGACAACCCCTCCCCCCTCCTGCTATAGCATTGTTAATGTGTTTGGGACCACAAACTGAACACTGACATACACCAGAGGGCCAAGACAACGAGTAGTAACTTAGATTAAAGTAAAGATGAGTATATGGCCACACTGTAAAAAGTTGGTTCTCACCTTTGTAGGTGTACAGTAGATCCTACTGTTGGTGTACAGTTTATTGTAGGTAAACAGTAGAACCTTCTGTAAATCTACAGTAAATTCTACTGTAAATCCACTCTACAGTAGACACTACTGTAGATCTACAGTAGCTTCTACTGTGTATACTACATGAACTATTTACAGTACATGTTTCCTGAAGTCATCTTGTAGCAGTGAGTTACTTTAGGCCACTCAAAAAAATTGTTTCTCATCACCGCGCGCATCATAAAATTCATGATATGGGGAAAAATGTTTTTTTTTTTCTTTTTTTTACATTTTTGATGAAAAATAATTTATTATGTTAAAATTGCATAAAATATTGGCAATTTTGGTATCAAATTAAAGCTTATGCGGTAAGTAATGCAGTCAGCTAGGAATAACTTCCATTATAACAACTTTTACTGTTCAATAAACTCCGAAATACTAAAATGGGAAAATTGATCGCGAAAAGTCCTAATTTCCCCATGTATTCAAGCCCCGAGTAAAAAAAAAAAAAAAGAAAAAAAAACAACGCCCTCGTCATATTTTTCCCTGCTTGGTGATGAGAAACAATTTTTTTTTTTGAGTGGCCTATATGGGCATTTTTACCATGAAGTGCAGTTACATTAAAAGTCGATTTGATCGAGCGGTAAAGAACTCTGCCGGTGTAATTTCAAGTGTCATGCGATTCGACTTAGCCCACGCATACTCCCAATGACATGTCTCAAGCTTAGCGCTACCCAAGACAAGCACTACCATAGGTGCCTCAGTCTCATAAGCCTTGAATAAAGTATTTTAAAACTCAATTGACAGCAGAAATTCCCTAATGTGATTGGTATCCCCATTTTATCCATCCGCTGACAGAAACCACGAACGCCTCCCTACAGAGCGTCCCTCCCAATGAAATTTCTAATTGCAAATGCAATACGAGTGCTTGGAAATGGGATGGCCGTCCGTACTCCCTGCTTTTGAGTCTAATTAAGTTTTGTTTCGGTCTGGGAAATATTGGCGTGGCGAGTCGGTGTGACCAGAAGTAATTGAGTGCTGGCAACCATTCGTGACTATTCAAGCAAGTGTAAAATCGGCCTCCAAACTCGGCCTTCTCTTTTTCTGTTACTTTCGTCCCAGTAGCCCGGCTAAAGCCGCTGACAAGATTTCGGAGGGCTATTATCACTGCAACGCAAGCATCACGCCGTCATCACAAGACCTGCCATTTTCTTCTCCATGGCCATTGGGTATCGATTGGTGAGATCTCGCATGAACGAGAAGGGAAATGGTAATTGACTACATACTGAGTGTCTTATAACAGGCTTTATAGAGTCCAGTTGTCATTTCTTGTCCAGACCACCGGAGCAGCAGTTCAGTGCAAAACTTGTCATGCTGAAAGTAAGAAGTGTCCAAAATGACGTCAGCCAAAACACGGAGACGATTGTCGTCTGCTGTTTTGCTTCTACTACCTCAGTTTTCCACCCTTCCAAGAAGTGTGTACACAAAGTGCATTTGGAGGCTTTAACTTACTTAGGATGCGGGTAATTTGCCACATTTTCTATTTTATTGTTTCCAGGATACTCACCCCTGAAAGATAAGATTTAATGACACTACATGTATTTGCTGTCAGGACTGTCCGTGCTGTTTCATAGGCTGTGTATTGGCCACATTCATTTTCATCTGATGCAAGTCATCAAAGTAAAATTGCCAACTATTAATTCATATTGCTAAGGACTCGCTACATGTGACTTGTGTAGTTGAGAAATAGCTTAATACTACAAAGATAACAATTTCTCTACTTCTGTAGGCATTCTTATCTTTTCACTGGGAGTAGGCATTCTTATCTCATCTTTCACTGGGATTTCTATATAACACTATGTTAATTTCCTATAGAGAGCTGATCGACATGATAACAGTTTCTTACTTTTTGTCAGCCGGGGAGTAGCATCTCTTATATTAACTGCTAGGAATTGTGGTGACTGAAATACCCGGTAGCTGCACTTGCCATGGTACATGTACAACACCTGCGTTCCCAAAAACACTGGAAAAGGGTCTTTTTTCACCCTCTACCAATGTCCTAGGATTTGAGAAAAAGGGGTGTTATTTCCCTAAATAAGTCAGTTGATTTTTAAAAAAGGGGGTATTTTTAAGCTTCACTCCGTACAATTGAATAAAAGGCTATCTGTTGGTGTGTGTTCTATTCTGTTTTAACTGGCTACTGATATTCATCCCTCAAAGTACAAGTCATCTATTAGTTCCTTTTGAATACCAATTTCTCTTGATCATGAAGAACCAAGGCATTGGAAAAATGTCAGCGCTTTGTCAAAAAAGGGGGTTATTTATACTTTAAGAAGTCAGTGTTTTTCCACAAAAAGGGGTCATTTTCTGTCTGAAAATCCGTGTAAATGGGGGTGTTTTTGAGAAGAGGGAACGCAGTGATGTACCTTCACCATGGGGAGTGCAGGGACCGGGCTGAAATGTTAGAGGACGGGAGTATTGGCAATCAAAAACATGTGATATGGCAAGTGGAACCATCTTGAATGTCAAATAAACCCACTTAAAATGTCAAAGAGCGCCATCTTGAATTTCAAAGTGGATTTCAAAGTACGACCAAGTCTCCTCTGTGCACGTCCTCAAGAGCATCAGATCCAGGAGAAAATGAGAATTAAGACATATTTCTGGGTACCAAGGAAAAACCATGAGAAAATGATATTGGTACTAGTACCATAATGCAACCAACGAGATACTGGTTTATCCTGACACCCATGATATCTAGTTTGCCAACGATAGATAGTGTACCTATGGCAGGCAAGGCTTCAATAGAATATCAGTGTTTCCCAGGAATCCTTTGAAAATAAGATTGAGTAGATAATCGGCCTGATTGCACCTTTGAGCTAAACTATGATTCATGGCATTGAAGCAAGCGAACTGCTGGTACATTACATATGACTGGACGCTGAAGTAAAGTTGAGTTGTTTATGACCAATGGTGTTTTATACTGCGTATATCGAGTCGTGTGTCGTGAGACGTGACTACATGAATAACACGGAGTGTCAAGTATACACCTGGAGCTTAGCTGCACATGATACCACATAAGCCACCCATAATTAATGTAAATATGTAAGACATGCTATATATGGTGCCCATCCCTGAACACATATATATGTAAGGTTTAATATAGAATGGATGTTACGGCCTTATTCGCACTACCATGTTAAACCTTCCCATTTCCTTGGGGGATGAAGCGATGGGGTTTACAAGAAAAATATCAATCTCTCACTTTAAGGGATTCCCTTTCAGCACGAGACCAATGTACTTAGCAAAGAGGCTGGTTCTGTGCTACAGGACCAGAGGGGGCTGTGTGCCCGGCCCCCGCACTCCCTATAAAGCCTGACACCATCATCGTTACAAGTATTAAAACATTCCCATCCACGATTTTTTGAGTGAAAAAAGTACCCTATTTCTAGTAAAACACGAACTTTTGGGGCTTAAAAAGAACCCCTATTTTTAAAAAAAATGTGAACATTCTTTTAGAAATTCCACCCACGTCATTGTGCACTTATATCGTTTTGTCACAGGAACTAAGAACATTATCACCAACTAAAGACTAGAAAAGGAAATTATGGGTACCCCTTATGCATTTCTCTCAGTACAGAAAACACCCCCTATTTCAAATCTTCACGAATATTCTTTTGAAAAAGTACCCCTATTTTGGGAAAACAATGTCATTGTAAGGTAGAAAATTAAATACCCTAAAATCGCGTGTTTTTTTTCTAACGAAATCTCAAGCTGATAGCATTCGGAGATCTCCGGACTACAGTGTAAGGAAGTAAAAGGAAAAGGCTGCCGCCCTCGAATTAGCAGAAATGCTAAAACGCAGCCCTTCTTAAAATGTCGTAAATATCTATATTTCTTTTATCATATATATTGGAAATTACAATTGAGCAAACCAGAATATAGTTGTCTGTCATGAAAGATAAAAACTATAATGGGTAAACACGTTGTAATGAACATTTGATGGACAACTATTCATGTAAAAGCGGACTTGTCATGTAAGATAAGTCAATTATCGACAAATAAAGATAAATCTACTAAAAAAAACACAAAAAACGATGATGGTGTCAGAGTAGCCATGAAGTGCGGGGGCTGGGGCTGTGTGTACAGGAGGATAGAGATGGATCTGTCTACCCTGGTCGGCTGTGGACACACCTTAGTGTACTCAGGCTACCCAGCATTAAAGCAGCCAGTTGGTGACTAGACCCCTCCCTCCTACCCCCACCTCCCACCGCCCCTCCCCTCTCCACGCCTATTTGTCCCATGTCAAGGCAAATGAACTCCAAGACGATACCCAGAGAGAGGGAGGGGAGGTCTTTTAGACTGTCCCCTCCCTTCCTGTCTGAGTCACTTAGCAGTCGCTCCCCCAGCGCCCCGTTCTAGACTAATCTATTAAATCATCTGTTTTATTTTATCCTCTTTTACACTGTTTGCCAGCCACCATTTGGGGAGGTAAAAATACCAGTGACAGTTTTTGTTGGATTTATGCCTGGATTCATGATGCCACACGAGGCAATTGCTCCGTGAAATTAAAATAAGACCAAAAACTGGCCTGGATCTTAAAGAAGTCTGTCTTGAGTTTGTGTGCTGATTGGCTTCAATTTGTCTCAGGCACTTTAAGTGATATGCCTCTTTACTTTCCTGCTATCATATCGGTCGGTGAAGGGGAGATTGCACTGTATGGTTACTCAGAACTGGTATCTGAACTACACTCGTTGCTGAAATCAATATCACTTAAGAGCCTTCATCAGGCCAGCAAGCCCGTTAAATGAACGCTATCTGACTACTTCTCTTTTATATGGGTTTTCGTCACAGTTGAAGAGAATTTGACATTTGAACTAGGAGCCTCATAAGGCCAAATTAAAAAAAAGGTTTGTTTCAGGTTTCCCGACCCTACCTAGCAAAACAGGGCCGACCCTAGAAATTTTTATGCAATTTTGAAAAAATATTTATATTTTGGGTCATTTTGGGGCTATTTAAGGGTCGATCTGATAGTTCAGGAGTCAAGGCAGTCGTCGGCGAGTCGGCATTGTAGTTTGTGAGTCGATTTCTGGGTACTTTTCAGGCTAAAGTAAAAAAATAAAAGATAAAATAAAATAAAAATCCGACCGACCTACCCTAGATTTTCAGACCATGTAACCTGAAACACACCTTCTTTTTTTTTTGGCCTAATTACACTCTGCAAGGCCAGGCCGCACCTGGGCACCTGATGTTGTTACCTGAGCTACTCTCACATCCGTACACAACACGTCAGCTGATATCCAGCTGCTCAAAGCGCCAATACATCACTCATGTTGTAACCTTCTACACAGAGAAAAGAAGCAGAATCACTGTGACTCCCGACTTGATCACTGAGGTAACTTTCCCCAGGACTCTAAAGTGACTCCCTAACATTAGCAGGACTCTATAATAACTCTATAATGACTCCTATTCTAAGACTCCTCAATGATTGGGAGTCACTTTAGAGTCCTGGGGAGAGTTACCTCAGTGATCGGGGCTGGACTCCCATTTGAGAGTTACAGTGATTCTACTTCTTCTCTGTGTGTAGTATCACATACTATATATCCTCGTCCCAAGTGGGCACACACACAGGGAACTTCTGCATATGTTATATACAGCGCCAATGTGTGACATATATGTGGTCTCTGGGCAGCCACGTAGAAAGGTTGCTCCGCGTAGGGTGCATGGATCTTCCCTTTTGCTTGACTGCTCACAAATCTATATGAGGTTACATCAACATGTTCTTTGGCCAATCGAGAAATGACTGCATGCATTTGATAAGAATGCTTGTAAATGTGTCGGCAATAAATAAATACACCCCGCCTACACACACAGAGGACGGGAGTATTGGCAATAAAAAACATGTGATATGGCAAGTGGAACCATCTTGAGTGTCAAATAAACCCCCTTAAAATGTCAAAGAGCGCCATCTTGAAAATCTCAAAGTGGATTCAAAGTACGACCAAGTCTCCCCTGTGCACTTCCTCGAGAGCATCAGCTCCAGGAGAAAACGGGAATTAAGACATATTTCTGGGTACACAGTAGATGTGTCGGCACTAAATACCTACACCCCGCCCACACACAGAGAATTGTCAAGCTGGTGTCTATACATGTATTCTGCTCGGCAGCAGCTCATGTCCGTGTAGGAGCTGCTCCGATCCTCCAGGGCCCCAGGATGGCACCGTCCCCATGATGTAGCAGTGGGGACCCTAGAGTAGGGCAGCAGTGCCGTGGGGGGGGGGGGGGGGGGGCTGCATCTGCACTGAAAATCCATAGGTTGAAAGGGGTAGTCAGTACAGACTATCCTAGGTTCGTGTGTTAGTCACAAGTCACAAGTTCAAAAATGACTGAGGGTCGGTCAGTAGTGGCTAACCTAGGTTCATCATTGGTGTGTTGTATTTGTATACCACTAATTGGTGCCACCTGTAAGATACTATGATGACCACCCAGTGGCTCCCCAGGAAATTTAAAGACTAAGGTGGGTTAGTCAATACTGACCAACCTGACAATGATAAAGTACCTAGGTTGGTCGTATAGGGAGCCAACAAAATGACTAACTAGGTTAGGCACTAGTGACTGAGAGATTGGTCGTATAGGGAGCCTAGGAATATCAGTGTGTGGGGCGGCGTAACTCACATGTTGACCTTCTGCCGGCCAGGTCGGCCGGCCGCCGTCTGGTGATGAGCAGCTCCTCAGCCCCTGAGCTGCTCCCTGTTGACCCGCTCCCCGAGGACAACCAGGCCCCAGCCTCCCCTGCTGTCTGTGCTGTGTGGTGACCAAGCAGACAACAGCTGAGTAGAGGGGTGGGGGGTGGGGGGGGGGGTGGAGTCACTGTCTATACCCCCCCCCCCCCCGCCTGCAATTTAGTACAACACGACAGAGTCGAGTGACCCATTGGCCCATGACCAAGCTTCTGTCATAGGGGAAGCACTTTATTTGTAGTGTTTTCGCGCGATCATTTACTGTGACAGTTACTTTTTCTTAGGGTTAGGGTTAGGCGGGTTAAGGTTAGGCAGGTTAGGGTCTGTCATAGGGTCCATTGGTCACTCGACTTGGCCGTGTTGGTTTTACTAGCCCCCCCCTCCCTCCACCCTCATGGTCCTGTTGTACATGTCTTTTGGGCATTGTGGTAAGTGGTCAGCATGGCCAGGGTGGGAGGGTCCTTGGGGAGGAGGGACGGGGAGGGGAGGGGAGGGGAGGGGGGTATTTGGGGTTGGGGAGGAGGGGGGGGGACCCTCCAGGGGCAGCGGAGGACTGCAGAATCAGCAATCTTCCACAACAAAACAAGTACGCTGTATTTGCATGAGTCCTAGTTGTCTCAACACTAATATTGCACTATTGTTGTTGGGAGAGGTTGATGTGTATCCACTAGACGGTAGGGACACTGTGTGTTATCTCTGTTGCTGCCAGTATAGACGTTCCGCCGTGTACTCTCATAATAATATATGATGTGCAAGAGGACCAATGTATCCTAGACTGAAAAAAAACACGAATGGGTGTTTCGCTTCTTCAAGTACACTCTGGTACACTCTGCTGATAAGTAACCATGAGATATTGTTAAAACAGTATAGACTTGTGTTTGAGATAAATTGGTTATTAATACCAATAATATTGTTTAATATGATGGAATGTAAGGTAACATGGCCTGCCAACCAGTAACAACACACCTTTTTTGTTCTCTATGTAACGGTCGCTGACTCCAATATTAGCCTTTAAATAGGCTAAGATGCGACCCGTCTTTTTGTAAAGCCATAAGATATCAATACTATTTGTGCAAAAATGCTGATTCAGTTAATAAAGACAAATTCAAATTCAAAGGTGAGAGACATTCTCTGAAAAAGTGGTATTATGCTGTGTAGCCATTAACTTGTTTAGAGTAGACCTTTCTACCGTTGTATGAGGATTGTGAGGATTAATACACTAGGGAACGTTCACAAATGAAGTTTCATCCTAACGCCCCTACAATATTACTAGCGGGTGACGTCATTTGTGACTACTCCCTAACTGTCCAATCAACCCACACACTAGCGGCTTGTCAAGGAGGATAGCTCTGACTGTACGGCTCATGAAACAATTACCCTATCCCCAGCCCCCCCTACTCTTCCAGTACACCCACACTCCTCCCGGTCCTAGCTGGATACCTAATGAGATTATAGCGGTCCTTATCGCCGCACTTCCGTCTTGGGCGCCCCTTCTCCCGGCCGGGATTTATGGTCATTATTCTATGGTGCACTTCCCAAGCCGCTCTTCATGCAAATATTCAGCTGTACCACAGAACAAGGACACACGGCGGAAAAGTGGTCGTATCCCTCCCCTGTGCCTACCAGGGTTCATTATATGGCATTCTTACAAGTGGTCGTCTCGGAGATAGAGTGCGAGTGATTCCTGGCGTAATTGACCTAATTAGTATGCTTTATATCTGCAGGATCCTCTTCCTGCGCCGACTCAGATATTATACCGGGGAATATGCAGGGCATGCCACATTATATTTTCCTCATCAGTCTTGATTGTTATGAAGGGGCTCATGTAAGTTGTATGTAATTGATGGGTTAATGTCACACAGCAAACCGTGCCACTGCCATGCCTTAGGCACATGCCATGTCCCTGCAACCATAGTGAGTGTTATGTAGATCTAGTAGATATGGTACAAGTGAGTGCCTGGATAAGTGATATAAGCCATGGACAAGGTAATTAATTGTCCAAGACGTTAGCCAAGGATACAAGGATAATCATCATTGTCCAAGGCCAATAACAATTAGGCAGCTACTCATGCTTAACTATATCTAACGTATACCCAGTGACTGCTTTCTGATTGCTTGGTGTGTGTTGCAGTCAGTTGTCCATTACGTTGTGACACATGCACATCCTACTTAATGCAACATACCGCAGTGGCTTGAATAAGCGCACCTTATTAATTTCGATGGTATCATTTACCCTGCGCTTCTACAAGACCTGCGCTTATTCAAGATACAAAAATGGCCTAAATTTTCATTTCAATACCCTCATTTACCCTGCGCTCATTCAAGACCTGCGCTTTTTGAGACCCCTGCGCTTATTCAAGCCACTACGGTATATACTAATGATATGTTATGATATCACATACACCTAAGACATAAGCTGAAGTAATCAATGGAACTAATTATGCAATGGTACATATATACCTCTTCCAGTTGAAAAATGGCTGCTTGGCTAGTGGCAACTCGTCAGTGGGGAAATCTGAACAAATGGAAAGAACCGCTCCGATCCTATTAACCATTAAGGGCCGCATAGGACTTTGCTGCATTTTACCCATTGCCAGCATGAGGCGAGCTACTTGCCAGGGCCCTATTGAATCATCATGCCGACTAGGGCTGATACACTACTACCGGTACTACTATTACTAGAGTCGGCATGATTCCTGCATCTAACCCTGATATCATATAACAGCATGTTAAACCACAAGGCAGTCCTTAACCCTTTAAGGAGGGCATGATACCTAAATGCATCATGCCCTTGGTCGTCATGATGCATGAGTGCAGCCCTGGCGAGTAACTCACCAGGGCTGCATTCAAGCATCATGCCGATCCTATGGGGTTGAGGCACTCTCGAAGGGTCGGCATGATGCAGCAATGCAATGCAATGAGGCTGATATGCTCCCGAAGGGCCAGCATGATGCACCGATGCAGCATCGGTGAGTTACTCGCCGGGGCTGCATTGGTGCATCATGACGACAAATGTCATCTTTTAGTGACATCCGCCCTTAAAGGGTTAAAGGGTTATTAGGGTTGAGGTGCAGGTGTCCCAGGAGGAGGAAGAAGAGGCAGGATGAGTCCTGCTCAGGTATTACAGCTAATACCTCCTCCCCGAGCCGCTCAGCTGCTCTGAGCAACTCCTCCCCCAGGCACCCCACCCTGAGCTGCTCCCCCAGGCAGGGTAGAGTCGGGTGAGCCGTCCTCCTTAGGGACTGGTGGTCTCAATGTCTCCAGCCCATCCCCCGTCTATGCTGGATTCTACAGGATCCCCCCTGTTCCATATATCTTGTGTAATAAATTACAGGGGTTCCGCAATGGGTAAGATCTACGAAGACGAAAATAGCGAATTGACGACTACAAAGAAAACAGAAATAACATAGATGTGGCTAGGGCTTAAGGAAATATGGAAATAATCTGAGAATTATAATTAGCTATAGTAGCGCCAAACGCAAGTTGCACAGCTTGTATTTTGCCAGCACGTGGAGCTGGTTGATTATGGAAGGCGGCTGATGCCCGTGGGGCGTCATTAGGGGGTATGAGTGATGTAAATGCCAAGGTAGCTCTGTACAGGTAGGCGTCAATCTGACCGATGTAACGAGCCTCCAGGTGGGTTAATGATATAATGCACGTGCCTCCAGTACTGCCTTAAGCTTCATTAACAAGCGGGCCTTGGGCTGTGTTAATACCGCATGGTAGGTACTTCTCACATTGTACTTTGTAGGACATCATCAAGATGTGGTAAATCATCAGGATGTGGGGAACCACACTGCCCATTCTGGTGCATGAATAAAGATGTATAGTAATGACTGGTGGGGTAAGGGATATATCCTAGATATAATATAGGCCTACTGGCATTATTAAACTCTACCAGCAGCTTCGCTGCAGGCAATAGGCCTACTAAGTGTGAACATTTGGTGCTTTGGGGTGTGCCGCGAGAAGAACGTTGAATGAACAACAACATGGCGCTGGGCGGGAACGTAACTACATCGTTTTTAATATGGTCCTAATCAATGAATGACATTTTAATTTATGTCTTCCAGGCCCAAATCTAAATACATGTATATATATGGAATTGAAAATCTGAATCTAGATAGCAGGCTCTGTACTACCTGCCCCTCCCAGTGGTCCCCGGAGTATTTGAACATCCTTATGAATATACATCATAGTGAAAATGACGTCGTCAGGACCATGTGGAGATGTATTTCCAATAAAGAAACTTTTTTCTGCTCGCCTGCAAGAACTGGTATAACTCTTATAACAGGCCCAGAGAATGAAGTAACCGGAAGTGACCCCCCCTTGTCAATGTCCACGCATGCGTGTTTTGTTGGGGGGTAAAGGGCTTCCGCAGTGACCTGCGCAGAAGCCGACCGTCACTCAAACCGCCGTCTATGCTTACCCTTCGCGCCCCCTAGCGAGTCGGGACTTTACTAGAGGCCAGTGTTCCTGTCTCAATCCATACACTTCACAGAGAGCACACGCTCAGTACCCCCCCCCCCCACACACACACACACACCCTGGAGAATCACATAACAGGGCTTACACCTCCTCCAAGGTTGACCAAGGGCATTTATTCCACAAAGGGAAAACCTTTGAAATAGAGTATAGTCAAATTTAACTTGCCCTTTAGTAAGTCTATATATCTAGTTTCATGTTGATCAATATGCCCTACACACACTGGACTGGAACTAATCTTCCTGGCAGACCTATGTATAGTGTGAGCTCTGTGGCCTAAAAAGTTGTGTTCCGGTAACATGGCCAAAAATAAACAGGGTCGGTAGGTCGGATTTCGTTTATTTTTTTGGCCAAAAATGTCAATTTTAAGTATTAAAAACGCCAAAAATGTCATAAATTTCCTCAAAAAATAAAAAAATGTCCCAAAAAAATTGCCAAAAACGGAGGGTCGGTCGGGATACCGGAACACAACTTTTTTTTTTTTAGGCCTGTCCATGGGTAAGCTAATCCCCCCCCCCCCCACCCCTACACCTGCATGTCAGTAGCAGGGTTGCGTGGCCGGGGTTTAAGGGTAGTGTGGCCGATGGTCTGGCGCTGTCAGCAGAGGGCCGGGCCTGTAAATCTGGGGGACTTACACGGAGGGACTCACGAGCAGGTCCTGGTGAGTGGGCAGGGTGCTAGTGGACACTGCAAGAAGCTCCCATGCCAAATCTAGCGTTGGCGTCGGCGCAGCAATCCCCCTACCCCCCTGAGACCCAGGAGCCTTTGGACACTATAAGTACCCCCAAAGCCAAGGTTCTGTGTATCTCCTGTCTTGGCCTTTATCCATCGTGTCCAGTCTGGGAGGAACCTCTATACCGACCTGCCCCCAAGCCTGGGTCCTAACAGACTCTTCAAGGTCTCAACTTTGCTGAACTCGTCTCACGGGTTGGATTGATCTGCTGTCATCCCTCTGCTCTGATTAGATCTTCAGTAATATATTATTGATGAAACGACCGTACAGCCGAGGTACGTCCTCATATGATATATGCCCTGAGTGGAATAGTGATGCAGCTGTCATTAAATAGGGAGTTGGTATAAGATGATTTGCTCAGGATGAAATCAAGATGTATCGAGGCAGCCCTTGATTGGCAACCTAGGCCAAAAAGTTTTGTTTCAGGTCACCCGACCGACCCTATCTAAACAGGTCCGACCCTACGTCTTCTTTATACAATTTTCAAGAAATTTTTATATTTTTTCACTTTTTTGGGGTCAATTTAAGGGTATGTAAAAAAAAACTTTAAAAAAGAGAAGAAAATCCGACTTACTGACCCTAGAGTTTCTTCCCATGTTACCTGAAACAAACCTTTTTTTTTTATTTGGCCTTATACTCTCAAGCGCTCAGCTGATTCCCAATGAGAGTTTGACCTACAGCTCAGAATACCAAATGCAATGCAAAGATATGCAACGGCTCTGGCATTACCTTAGGATGGTGTACAAACTGGAGTATCGACCATGCAAACACTGTCGCTTTTCTGTGGCTGCGAGCACAATGGGAAATCCTGATGGAAAAGCAACACAACTGAGAACTCGTTTGTGAGGAAAATAGAGCGTCCGACTCAGCAGTCAGCCATTGTTGGCGTCCATACACAGGAGGGTCGTGTGTATGGGGGGGGGGGGGTATAGCAGGGGTCGTAGAGTTGTGGTGAATACATGGTATACACACAGAAAAGAAGTAGAATCACTGTAACTCCCGACGTGATCACTGAGGTAACTCTCCCCAGGACTCTAAAGTGACTCCTAAACATTAGCAGGACTCTAAAATAACTCTATAATGACTCTATAATGAATCTGTTCTAAGACTACCTAATGATTGGGAGTCACTTTAGAGTTGTGGGGAGAGTTACCTCAGTGATCGGGGCTGGACTCCCATTTGAGAGTTACAGTGATCCTACTTCTTCTCTCTGTGTAGGCTATTGTTATGAAGGAGACATTTTATAAGGGAGAACAGAAATTTGATATGCAAAATGCTATGGTGAATAAAATAAAGTCTGCGCAGTGTGTTGATATATAACATTGGCTTCTGTATGAGATAATGTATATATACTGATATTGATGTCATATGGGCGGTTGATGAAAAAGTCATCAGTGAGAAATGTATTTTGTGCAAAAGGGAAAAAAATCCTGCTTTTGGTCGACCAGGGAGGCCATCTCTGAATTCAGTATACCTCCTCCTGCCTCTTCTCAGCCTTCATCTATCCCCTGACCCAACCCCACCCCCACCCTCAACCTCGACCATACTCCATTCTATACTATACACTGAAAATCCGTAGGTTGAAAGGGTTAGTCAGTACTGACTGTCCATAGGTGTGTTAGTCACAATGAAAAAGTTATATTCAAAAATGACTGAGGGGTCAGTCAGTAATGGCTAACCTAGGTTCATCATTGGTGTGTTGTATTTGTATATCACTAGTTGGTGCCACCTGTGATGACCACTCAGTGGCTCCCCCTAGAAAGTAAAAGACTAAGGTCGGTTGGTCAGTACTGACCAACCTGGCAATATTAACTTTCCGAGGTTGGTCTTATAGGGAGCCAAAAAATGACTAACTAGGTTAGGCACTAGTGACTGAGAGATTGGTCGTGTAGCGAGCCTAGGAATATCAGGGAAGCACTCCTCAGCCAGGGCCGTTTGCCCTTTAAGGGGCCATGTTTACTGGAGGCTGGGAGGCCCTGCACCCCTTGTGGTGGCCACCCTGGAGGACAAGATGGCGCCTATTGTGGCCGTTTAAGTCGTACGAGATGAGATTGTCCCTGAGGCCGGCTGCAGGAGGGGCGGCAGGCTTCCAGCATTGAGACCCCAACTGTACAGGAGGCCTCCCCACTCTCCAGACCAGGCCCTGCCGCCTCAGCCTTAAGTATTTTTTCAGGTGTTCGTATTTTTCAGGTATTTGTTTTTTGTGTGTGGGAATTTCTGTATTAAATTTGGTTAATTTCCTACAAAAAATTGACCAGAATATTAGGAGACCAGAGAGTGGCATCTCTGTAAAGAGGAGCTGTCATTGCCCACATATGTGTTTAGCTTAGCCACAGTTCAGGATATATTTTATATACAACTGAACAAACACCCTATAGTATGAAGAAGAATATTACCTTACATGTAAAAGAAAGGCTAGGCCCATTGTCGGGCCCATTGTACTTTTAATCCTGAGAACAGTTGATGGCGACAATGGCTTTGTTTTTCAAACAGACACAAGGGAACTCCCATTGTTCGTTTATATGATTCTTCCTCCATATTTATCTCTCTTATTTTTAAAATCTTTGTTTACAAATAAACAGCCCATATCTATTGAGCCACTGTTAGATGTTATATATGACAGGTCCTTTTGTGATATATATTTATACCGGTGTCTGACATATAGTCACTGATAGTGGTGAACCTCAAAGGAAATAATACTTTTATTTAGAATGGCCCAGCCTTGATCTCCTGGGTTGTGCACACCTTTTTGAGTGGTATCCAAACACAATTTCTCTTTGTGTATTGCCCAGGTGAAGGTTACACATTCTGCCCTGGAGCTGTGGTAAAACGACTACTGTTCTACACACATACTTATTGGCACAGGTTGAATGAGAGCCTTCTGGTAGAGGTGGTCTGCAGTGGGTTGGTAGTATTAGGGTAAGGCCTGACACTCGTATGGTCCGATCATCTAGGCACCTAGACTCGGACCAGGTATACAGCAGAGACATCTACTGGCTTTACACAACACTACAAGTCTAGGTGCCTAGATGATCGGACCATACGAGTGTCAGGCCTTACCCTAATACTACCAACCCACTGCAGACCATCTCTACCAGAAGCCTCTCATTCAGCCTGTGCTTATTGGTATGTCTGAAAATGAATATTCTGTCAAAAAGATGGGCAGTGCATACTAAATTAATCTAGTTTGGATACTTCTGCCGAAACAACCTACAAGTTAATCCCCAGGCACCAGGGATCACCACCACATATATGAATCTGACATATTAAACTTGTAACTTTAAGAAACTGCATTGCTGATAGCTGGAATTTAATCAGGTTGATAGCCATATGATACAATGGGTAATGTGAAGTAATTTTCTTATGTTGCTGAACAGCTCCCATCACCCTCTCTCCATTTAATTTGCGCTAGCTGTATGACTCCCCGTCGTCCTACAAAATGTTGATGACACTTTTTAACCTTGTGCTACTGTGCCTGGCAAGCTGGTTGTAATGCTAATGGAAATTTGATAAGATTGCACCCAGTATAGCACCGTACTAGGACATGCTGCTTTATTCATTAAGTTTCCGAGGGGAGTTAAAGCCATCCGCCAAGGAAGATTGATGTACTCTCTTACATCGCGAATTAAGGCATCTCAGATTATAGGGCATCTGAGAAACACGAGTGATGTACACCGCTTAAATTCTATTGTTGCTCTACCACGTCCAGTTTCTTCTACTCTCTACTGTTACTTTGATAGAGGATTAAACTGGACAAGCATCTGGTGCACACAGTGTATTGTAATTATGAACATTTTAATCAACCCGCATTATAACGAAGAGGAAGCCAGGGAGGAAGGTAGCACATCCTGTGTATGTCTAACGTACTACTAACGGGAGTAATATCCACTCTAAATAACCAGGTGCAGGGTAGCCTTTAAGGGAGAGCTTGTATGACAATATAGAATTTCCTCCGTACCGAAAGCCATCCCCAGACTGGGACAAAGTATCGTAGTGGCCCGTTTAAGCGTCCCTGCGCTTATAAATTTCAAGTTCCTGTTGCCCCCTGCACTTATACAGAGACTGCGCTTATATGGGTCCCTTTAAAGAGGGATTTTGGGTTTTAGAGGGGTCCTAGACCTGCTGTTAAATGAGACCTGCGCTTATTTGAGACCCCTGCGCTTAAATGGGCCATTACGGTAGGCCTTTTTCGCTGGTAGTAGAAAACACGCTAGAAGTCTGGCTCACGTCAGGGGAGGAATGTGTTTGGGGTGAAAAGTGGCAGACAAAAAGGCAATGCCGTCTGTTTTCAATGCGCATAACGCCGCAGGTGAGAGAAGCCCCCATTGTTGCTCCTCATCGGGTTTCTCCCACCCTCCGCCGACAAACACTCGGTCTTGTGGGGCTGCTCCATCTCAGCTGAGCCTCTCACTGTGAGCAGCTCACCCAGCCCCGTGAGCAGAACAGGTGACGACAATAAAACAGCGGCCTGGCGGGAGGCGAGCTGATGGTGATCCATTCAGGCATTCACAGCTGGGCCTGTCGGTGCTGGTGAAGACAGAGAGGCAGGAGTCTGCATTCAGGGGGGCCATGCGGCAAGTCGCTGAGGCGATTTGTGATGCATTAACGCGGGGACTTATTGGGGCTTACCGGGATTAGACCTGCTAGTCGGCGGTCAGCGCCGCTGTGAGTGAAGTGAATTGCATCACAGGCACCTGTCAGCGCCCTGCCTGTGGGTATGACCATCCCTACCCCCTACCCCCTGCCTGCTGCCAGGAGCAGCTCATGAGCTATTGGTAGCAGCTGATTAATCCGCAGTTGTCATGTGAGCAGCTCACCTCCATACACAGGGCATTAGCTAGGAGGATGGATGACATGTGCTCTATATGAATACACACTAGGCCAAAAAAAAAGGGTTTGTTTCAGGTCACCCGACCGACCCTACCAAAACCTACGTTTTTTATGCAATTTTGACCAAATAAAATCCGTATTTTCACCATTTTTTGGTCAATTTTAGGGTCTTAGGACCAGCTGGCTAGTACTTTCATGTTTAAAAAAAGTTTGTTAAAAAAAGAAAGAAAAAATAATTCGACCTACCAACCCTACATTTTCTGCCCATGTTGCCTGAAACAAACCTCCTTTTTTTGGCCCTACGTCTTATACCATCTGTGGTTAACAAGATGATATGAGATAAATATGACCAGAAGATCTATTCCAGGTTTTAGAAAATGATGCAAATGTCTCAGAAGACTAACCTAGTCAGAGTATCTCATACTTAAGAAAATGATGTGATGAATAATTCAAAGAGGGTTATGCCCTATTCTCATGTATACAGTATTGCTCCCATTGACCCTACCTCCTTCTATATTCGGCTCACTACCCTCTTATACACTGCGTCCCATTATGTACTTCATCTTATACATTTGCCCAACTGACCACTCTGCCATAGAACTGACCACTCTGCCATAGAACTGACCACTCTGTCATAGAACTGACCACTCTGCCATACAACTGACCACTCTGCCATAGAACTGACCACTCTGCCATAGAACTGACCACTCTGCCATAGAACTGACCACTATGCCATAGAACTGACCACTCTGCCATAGAACTGACCACTCTGCCATAGAACTGACCACTCTGCCATAGAACTGACCACTCTGCCATAGAACTGACCACTCTGCCATAGAACTGACCACTCTGCCATAGAACTGACCACTCTGTCATAGAACTGTCCACTCTACCAAAGAAATTACCACTCTGTCATAGAACTGACCACTCTGCCATAGAACTGACCACTCTGTCATAAAACTGACCACTCTGTCATAGAACTGTCCACTCTGTCATAGAACTGACCACTCTGTCATAGAACTGTCCACTCTGTCATAAAACTGACCACTCTGTCATAGAACTGACCACTCTGTCACAGAGTTGACCACTCTGTCATATAGCAGTCAGGCTGTCAATAACTGTTCCCCAACAGTCACTTGCAATAGCAGACCATGTTAATCTGTCGGCCCAGTGAAATGCTGCCATGCTGTCGGCATGCACCCAATTTAACTTAAAAGCATTTTCATGTTTTGTTCAGTCACAGTTATAGTGCTTTATATCCCCTTCCGTGAATTTCTGCCATGACAATAAAACGGCAATTACCCGCGTGTGTCAAGCTAGCGAGGTGCTGTTCGTTCTGCATGCAACATATAATGCTAATTCTATTTTATGGCCAGTTAAAAAATATAAAGATTAAATATCAGCGGTTGAAATGCTTTTATCTGAAGGTAAAACTGTGCCCTCTCCATCGGACACTAGACTGGAGTTCATTACACAACGATGCACGAGAATATTTTGTCAGAGATATACAATATGATCTCTAAGGATAGCCATAGTAACCTCCTATTGGATTTATATGTATACCATAGCCATATCCCACATATATAGGAGGTGTGCGTCCTGCCCTGAATTTGTGGGAGTCTGAAGGCTATTGGATGCAGTGTGACCAGGCCCCAGGCCTATCTGCCTGTCCCGAGGTCCCATATTGCCCACCCCTTGCCCCTCAGCCTATCCCTCATGCCGTCTCGTACCCACGTCCACGCCGAGAACCTGGAAAGCTGACACCCTACGCTGCCCACAGCGCCCTTGTGTATACTCAGAGGTGGTATTCTTGTCCTAAAACCCATCGCGTGAGCCGGGTGAGGCATTGGCCGTACTTCCTCCCACCTTTTAGCGTTGCTGGCCCACAGGGGTACCAGCGGCTTGGGGCGGGGGTGGAAGCACGTAAAAGCCACCAATTCACATGTGCACCTTGGGAGGCAAGAGTCCGAAGCCCAGGTTTTCACTCTGGATATTGCTCCCCAGCATGCATGAAAAAAAGTGTAAATGAACCATCTGGGACCGGTACCACCACCAAAGCCTTCCTCCTCTCCCAAAAGCAGTGAAAGGTTTCGGCAAGGAGGCTAAATTGAATTATTGAGTGGAGCAGCATCTTTTGTTAGTCTTGTACGTGTCAGAGGGGGAGGGGAGGTTGGAGGGAGCAGTGCCACGGGATATCGGTTCTAGTAGGCATGCAGGTAGTACATGGGGCGGGGGGGTTAGGATCGATGATTAATTGTCGGCGAGCAAAACGGCAATGTTTGACAAATCGGCACCGAAGGCGTCATTGATTAATTCCCTGCGTACGGCCCCTGAAGCCGACATACGTGCGCTACCTCACTACCTACAGCCAAAGTCAATTGGAGACCAGCAGGGATAAGGCAGGTATTAGGGACCGGCTTCTCCCCTCTATGTTCGCGACCTCGCCAAATCAGGGAAGTCTCCCCGGGTGTATCCACCAGCGTTTGACAAACCGGAAGTGACTATTGACGTCCCCGGATGAGAGGGAGTGCGCATGCCCGGGAACAATAATCTCCTTCCTGGTTTGGAGGTTGCCCTTTTTTCTGCTGACGCCCCATGCTGGGTGTACCACAAGGGTCTATTCACGACCTCCGCTGGTGCTTCTACTGGATGCTGGCTTTTGTTTGCAGGGCTATAACGGCACAGTGTACCCCCTCGGGGCTTGGAGGCAAAGCAACTCAAGATGTTATCTGCATCTGTTCTCTAGGGAATACTCAGCAACCGAGTTTAATTAGAGCACCTGGGAATTCTCGAGGTGATATTCTTTATTGGTGGTTTCAGTCGCAGTGCATATTGGATTGCATGCTGTAGGTTTGACAAATTGAAGCACATCATGAAGTAGCTGTGAAGAATGGTATGTGAATGTCAGACAACTCTTGATAGGCAATGTCAGATTCTAATATGCTAAAATTCCCAAAACATAAAAAAAAAGTTCTTTCTTTTGCCCGCTCATAGTTCAGGTATCACTATATCATACAACCCCTTTTCCGGAAGCACCATGGTGGCCCGTTGAAGCGCCCCTGTGCTTATAAATTTCAAGTTCCTGTTGCCCCTTGCTCTTATACAGAGACTGCGCTTATATAGGTCCCTTTAAAGAGGGATTTCGGGTTTCAGAGGGGTCCTAGACCTGCGCTTAAAGGAGACCTGTGCTTATTTGAGACCCCTGCGCTTAAATGGGCCATTACGGTAAGTCATGTTTGGGAGCTGCTCTACTGCCCGACTCTACCCTGAGCAGGCAGGCGTGGTGCAGGGAGCAGCTCAGAGGGTAGCTAGAGGAGGGTTAAGGCCGTGTGGTGTGTTAGGCCAAAAAAAAGAAGGTTTGTTTCAGGTCACCCGACCGACCCTATCTAAACAGGGCCGACCCTACGTTTTTTATGCAATTTTGAAGAAATTTTTATATTTTTATACTTTTTTTAGGTCAATTTTAGGTTTACAAAATTTTGGAAAAAAAATCGTCCCATTTTTACACCTTTTTGGGTCAATTTTTGAGGAGAAGTAAAAAAAAAATCCGACCTACCGACCCTAGAGTTTCTTCCCATGTTACCTGAAACAAAACTCTTTTTTTTTTATTTGGCCTTAGCTGAGGGTGGTGGGAATTAAAAAGGCGGCGTGTCTGTCAGGGCGGCGTGGGTGTACAGAGTGCAGCCACTACAGCCCACTCAATACCAACCCAATCCCAGCCCGACCCATAGCCGTGTGCAGACTCCATCACATGACGGCTGGTCACGCGTGAGTTTAATCACGTGACTGATTGCAGACAAGTTGTTTTGAAGGTGCAGTCGACGAGCAAATTGGAGCAGTAGCCAGCGGGGGTCGTGTGGGGTACAAGGGGCGAGCAGGAGTGAGCAATTG
This sequence comes from Harmothoe impar, assembly GCA_947462335.1. Classification (NCBI taxonomy): domain Eukaryota; kingdom Metazoa; phylum Annelida; class Polychaeta; order Phyllodocida; family Polynoidae; genus Harmothoe; species Harmothoe impar. Next base: position 64,068,683 of record OX381715.1, on the reverse strand, counting down.
AGTCGGTCTGTCTTGTGGCCATACAGACCAATAGGGCAGCTACGGCGGCCGGCCACACCACTGCAAGTGCTCTGTGAGCACTATTGCATCCTGGCCTCGGCTATCAATCCATCCCATGCTTATTGCTTCGAATAGCTACTATGGTATTCAGAAATGGTACCCACTTTTCGCTGTATTTCGCGGTGATTATTTTCTAGCGTGCGCTAGCTTGAACCATCTGCGGTCTGCCTAGTCAGCCACGAAACTCATGTTTAGTCAATACAGTATTCCATATTCATGGTCCGTTGTAGCCTTTTATGGCCTTTAGACACGTTTCACCTGCACCACAACAAAGCGGGTCTTTGATATTTATCGAATTCTCCTCACAGGGCAAGATTTATGTTTCGCAATTAAAAGAAAGGGAGACATTGGAGATGAACTGGGCCTGCCCTCTCACGTGTGGCCTCCCCATGCACTCCCTTTGTGGTCTCCTGGGTTACTGCACGCACCTATACATACTAGACCTTAATTGCATTTGGATCCTGGTTGAATTAAGGCAGACTTTTAATTATGGCGGCCCTGGCACGCCTGGGATCTAGTGGGTCGATGCCTGCTACAGTAAAGCACCCTCCTCTGTTAAGGGAGTGGTCATTTTTTAACAACAGGGGGGGTTGGTGGATTTGGGGGGGACCAAAAAAATTTGGACTCCTTGAAGGGGGGGGGACCAAAAATATTTGAACCCCTCCTGAGGGGGGGACCAAAATAATTGCACCCCTTTTTAATGAAAAAGCCCGCATGTTACTATAGCTCAAAGGGGTCGGCCGCGCTGAATTTGACCTTGTCTGAGGGGGGGGGGCAAAAAAATGTCGACCCCTCCCGTGGGGGGGACCAAAAAGATTTTGACCCGCTTGCGCAAAAATCCACCGACCCTCTCCCCCCCCCCCCCCTGTTGTTAAAAAATGACCGCTCCCTAACCACTGGGAACATGGGCCCCCTGGGTAAGGATGTCCTCGATAAGGGCCAGCATGGAGAGCATTAGTTACCGGCAGAATGTAAATCTGGTTGTCGTCAATGTGGGGCGAGTGCCTATAACCTGTAGGCATACCACTCATGATGAAAGGTGGTAGGGACTCTCCATGCTAATGGTATACAGCCATGGGCAATGTCGACTTTACAGGGTGTTAGACTCCATGTCGTCAATGTTCTTGCAATCACAGGTTGATAGAGAGGATTTGGCCTTGTGTAGTCTACACACTGATGAGCCAAAAGGGAAAAAAAGGTTTATTTCAGGTAACATGGGCAGAAAATGTAGGGTCGGTAGGTCGGATTACTTTTTTTTTTTTATACTTTTTTTTTTAAACATGAAAGTTCTAGGCGGCCGGTCCTAAAATTGACCAAAAAATGGTAAAAATACGGATTTTTTTTCAAAATTGCATTTAAAAAAAGTAGGGTCGGCCCTGTTTTGATAGGGTCGGTCGGGTGACCTGAAACAAACCTTTTTTTTTCTTTTGGCCCAAGGCTTTCCACATTGGGAGTGAACTGCAGATCGTATTGAGTGGCTCATATATAGTCACTTTGCCATCCTGTTTATGGCAGCGCCACTGGTCTCCCCATGTCCCTACCACCACCAAGCCATCAGTCAAAAGGGCCATATCTGTATATATGGGGCAATGTCCAACATGGACTATATTCCATATATTTTATGGGTACGCAATGTTACCTCGGTGACGAGAGAGGTATATTATATATCATGATCGTGTCATGTATATGGTCTATAAAGTCTGATGTATGCTTATGACCTGGTGCTCCACCATAACCCACGCAGAATCTCCCCATACTGATAGCATCAATATGGGGATTAAATTTGTAATTCGAACACTGACTATTGCGATTAGTTTGCTTATATAAATCCTCAATCGATTGTAAATGCATAATTAGGCTTTTAAGGGGGTACGATACTCTTTACTTCCCACCAATAGATTTACCCAGGGTTACAGGAGTTAATTCTCACATGTATTTACTGTATAAAAGTGAAAAGAAAATAGGACATTGCGGTTGAAATAACTGGAGTAGGGCATTGGCTCACCAGTCACATGTGTGAAATTATTGAAATGAATATAACTTAAATATTCATGACCTGAACAGCTAGTTCTAACCTTGATTTCTATTCAAATCATATACTATATATCAGTAGCTTCAATGAAAAATATAGATGGGATGATAATTATTGGAAATCTTAACTTTTTTTTAACCTCAAAGTCCATCTATGACAGGGAAAAAACACATTTCCTTTAGATGTCATCCAAAATGAAAAGGATCCTACCAATATATCCTCTCTATATTAGAGATCTGGAACTACTATACACTTGGGCACAACATGAAAAAATAAAAATGGCATGTAGCGGCACTTGTTTTTCCACAAAAAAATTGTTATCCAAAGTAGAGATTATTCTGAGAAAGGGGTAAGTTTAAGGGGTTGATTTAAATGGTAAATCCTTCTCTGGAAAGGAATTACCTTACTTCATCTGAGGTTTATAACGATTACAATGCACTGATTCAATCATATATACAATAACCTGTTCCTAATCTACAAAATATCTTTCTATGTATTTCTCATTTTGAGCCACTGCAGCCCTTCCACTGCCTGCCTGCCTGTAGTAGGCACAGGTGGCCAGTGTGTATGCTCCCCTGTATACCTGCAGGCTGCGCGGACTGGGTGTCTGTGGGCAAGTGTAGCGATCCTCTTTAAAAAAGGTTTGTTTCAGGTAACATGGCGAGAAAATGTAGGGTCGGTAGGTCGGATTTTTTCTTTTTTCAAACTTTTTTTTTAAAACATAAAAGTACTACCTCGCTTTTCCGAAGACCTTACAATTGAACAAAAAATGGTAAAAATATAAAAATTTCTTCAAAATTGCATAAGAAAAAACCTAGGGTCGGCCCTTTTTTGATAGGGTCGGTCGGGTGACCTGAAACAAACCTCTCTTTCTTTGCCTTTAATTCCAAACATATACAGTGATGTAATGGGTTCTATACTTTATGGCTCGTCTTTATGCAGTGATATAATAAAATATTTTGGGGTGAAGGAGTTGGGCGACTTTCTTCCTACAGGATAGTATTTCAGCCCTTTTTGACGTTAGGAAGGACTTTTCTAGTCTGCCGTAAACCTGCTGCCGGAGATCATATGGATCGGGCCAGAAAAGACTTGGTAATTGATCCCCCACCCCTCCCCACAGCGTGCACCTGTCGGGATCAGTGGCAGAACCCGATAGCAGGCTGCAGCATCGTTGAACTGAGTTTCTCTTGAGTTTCTGCCGAGTTGCTCAGTTGCCGAGAACCTCAGGGAATATAGACTTATCTAAGTGTAAGTGGTATTGATTGACTGAGGGGTATTTTGTTGCATTAACAGCTCTTAGGCAGTATAGATTGTATTTCACCTGTCATACAAATAGGTTCAACGCCCTGTTAATGAGAAGAGCATTTCCTGAAACATAGGAGGCTTATACATCTACACATGTTCAGCCAACACTGGGGGTGCAGATGGGCCCCCCTGAGGTCGGAAAGTCGCCGAAATTAAGGGGTCCAGGTCACAAAGTCGCTTTTTTGGACCCTTTATCCTATTGGACTTTTTGACCAATCTGCAGTCACAACGCTGTAGTAGAAATTCCAGAATCAGGCATCACTATATGTCAGGTAGGATCAGTAGATGAACGCACTTAAGGATACTGTATACAATCTAAGTGCCCCCCTGTGGATGCTTTGAGAACCTTCAGAAACTGTTTAGGGGCACCCGAGCTCCACCTGGTGGATGTGCATGCAAACACCAATTTGGAAAATATTTTAGTAGTTTTCTCCAAGAGAGCCTTGAACTTAGGATCTCAGGATTTACAGGCAAACTTGCTACTGACTGAGCTAACCAGACATGTGTCTGTGAGGACTGCTAATGTTATGGTCAGTGGTACTTAGCATGTCTAGTTTTTTTTCTGTACTATTTATATATATAGGAAGATATGTAGCGATTCTCAAGTAGTTTCTATGGTTTTCTGAGATAGTATCCAGTGTCCTTAAGTCGGCTGAGGCATGTAGCCTAGAGTGCTCCACACCCCATGGACCTGCTGACTTTGGTACCACCACACGCATGGGGAGCATGTGAACACAGTCCAACCGACTCAACCTACTCCCCCGTCTACACACACCCCACCATGACACACCCAAACACACACACCCTGCTATCAGCTATAGCCTGTACCATGGAGCAGTCACTTATGGACACGCCATCCATGATGTATTCCCTCATTGCTAACACGGCCTGATGCCGATTGATACCATGGCTGGGGGTCAAAGGGTCACAAGTACTCACCGGAGTGGGTTTCATGACTGCCGAGCACCTCGAGTAGCTCGCGAGCTGCTCGGCCTAATGTAGAGCACCGCGCCGTAAATGGCGGAATTTGGTCAGCGATCTGTCGCCAGTCGACATGATGAATATCTATACATGGAGACGGCCACGCAGAAAGGATGAGCTGGGTGCCCTCTCATGAAGCCTCCTTTCTGCCTGACTGCCCCGGGGACTGCCCACATATGTTATCACATTGGATGTTGATGGATAGCCAAGAGTATAGATGTGATGGGAAGCTAAGATTCATTGGCAGTCAGATTCTGGTTGATATCGCTCACAGACCTGTATAAATGTAGGTGTATGCTATAGCTATGGTATGGTGTAGATGGGTCTTACTATTGACAATATAATGAATGAAAATACAGATGAATGGAGGTACAAGATATATGCAAGTAGGGTTCTTAACCCCATACACTATCCTAGGAGCCATGTACAGTCACCTCCCTTATAACGGTCACCTCTCCATTGCAGCTATCAAACATACTGGAATTCATAGAATTAGAAAACGTGGGTATAAGGCTCCCTATCCTATACTATATCCCTGGTGTGTTCTTCTCACGAGTTTCCTGGCTGCGGATGCCCAGCTTCTACTCGTGTGTTTTTCATCAGCTGTATCAGAGTGATATAAGCCAGCCGTGGCAGCCCGTGTGTTTTAGAGAGCTCATTATCTCGGGCTAATAACCAGCCCCAACTGAATACATGCAGTGTAGCAGGAGTGCCCTAATATCCCACCCACTCCCCAGCACCACCCGTCCATACACAGGCAGGAGCAGCTCTCATGGGCAGCTCATAATGCACTCATGGGCGACCTAAGAGCAGCTCACAGCGACCTAAGAGCAGCTTACTATGCACTCATGGGCGACCTAAGATCAGCTCACAGCGACCTAAGAGCAGCTCACATTGCACTCATGGGAGACCTAATAGCAGCTCATAAAGCTCTCAGGGGCGACCTCAGAGCAGCTCACAATGCACTCACGGGCGACCTAAGAGCAACTCACAATACACTCATGGGCGACCTAAGAGCAGCTCACAATGCATAGCAGCTCACAATGCACTGACCGGCGACCTAAGAGCAGCTCACAATGCACTGACCGGCGACCTAAGAGCAGCTCACAATGCACTCATGGGTGACCTAAGAGCAGCTCACAATGCACTCATGGGCGACCTAAGAGCAGCTCACAATGCATAGCAGCTCACAATGCACTCACGGGCGACCTAAGAGCAGCTCGCAATGCACTCACGGGCGACCTAAGAGCAGCTCACAATGCATTCATGGGCCACCTAAGAGCAGCTCACTATGCACTCACGGGCGACCTAAGAGCAGCTCACAATGCACTCATAGGCGACCTAAGAGCAGCTCACAATGCACTCACGGGCGACCTAAGAGCAGCTCGCAATGCACTCACGGGCGACCTAAGAGCAGCTCACAATGCACTCACGGGCGACCTTAAAGCAGCTCGCAATGCACTCACGGGCGACCTAAGAGCAGCTCACAATGCACTCATTGGCGACCTAAGAGCAACTCACAATGCACACATGGGCGACCTATAAGCAGATGGCAGACATGTCCTATCAATTGGTTCCCACGGGTTATCTGCTCCCACAGACCTACATAGCCATGTTTTTGTGTACTGCGGTTAAAACAACACCATCGTCATCTGTAGCCCCTGCTACTTCTGTCCGAGATAACTGGGTAAATAAAGAGCACCCTGGAGATAACCCTTAGGCCTGAGAACATGGAAGACAGCGAGGAAGCCACATCGACGCAGCCTCCTCCAGAGCCCTAATGTTTCTTAGTTACTGCGTAGTAGACGGTGCCAAATGTGATTTGTTGGCCTGTTGAGGATTGGCTAAGTTTGATTAGGGTATTGAACGTGTTGGTCCCCATAGACGCCTTGTCGGTATATTACCCCGTGCACGACATGACAGTTCACATGTAGGTCGGTAGGGGGAGGCAGTGGTATGGGTATTGTCGGTGAGGGTATAAGGCCGTGTCTCACGACCTTGAGCCAATGTTTTTGTCTCTGACCGGGTGCCGTCTCTGACCAGGTGCCATCTCTGACCGGGTGCCGTCTCTGACCGGACGCCATTTGGGAGTTTAGTTATCTTCTACCAACAGCAGGAGGCTAATTATAGTTACATATCAACTGCCATAACGTTTTTACAAATCCTAATATATATATAAGTATATGTTAAAAGGTTAAAAACACTTCCTTCTGACACCAGGTCAGAGACGGCACCCGGTCAGAGACGGCACCCGGTCAGAGACGGCACCCGATCAGAGACAAAAACATTGTCCCAAGGTCGTGAGACACGGCCATAAGGGGGCTATATTTCACTCCCGGTAGCGGGTACCAGCGGATTCTCTCCATCACCCACCCTACCTATAGGAGGCACTAGTGCCCGCCAGCCGCCATGTTAAGCTTTTCCTCTCCATATTCCTTTCTTGCTCCTCCCACCTTGTGCTCGTCCCACACCTCATAACTCTTGCCGAACCTTCCTCTTACCCTCACTCTGCCCTTGACAGTGGCTCCTGAAAGTCATTTAAATCAGCCCCCAGCCCTTCCCCTCCCCTTCCTAATGCTTGCACCGAGGCTTTCAGCCCCTGAGCTAATACCTATTGACGGCACTATTGCCTTGTCGGAAGTCCACTAATTTCGTTCCTGATGTGCCTCAGAGGCCGCCAGAAGGGCCACGACCGACAACTGCATCCCATATTTACCTTAACACAAAGTCACCCTTTCCTTGGTTATCGGGATAATGAAAATGTCTTTCCCATTAGCAACAGGAAGATGTTCCAGTGCCAAAAAGCAGACGACATTTAGTTTTTGCCGCCAAAACGGAGCAGATGGTATTTCTATGAGGCTTGTGTGGCACTAAGCAAGGACATGCGGCGACTTGGATGTCTTCCACATCGTCTTGTATTAATCCTGGCAAGCAGAGTAGGACTTAGATCTACATTGTTGTCAATAAACCTTCAAACACCTTAGGCCCCCCCAAAAAAAGTTTGTTTCAGGTCACCCGACCGACCCTATCTAAACAGGGCCGACCCTACGTTTTTATGCAATTTAAATTTTTATATTTTTACACTTCTTTGGGGGTAAATTTTATGTTAACAAAAATCTTCCCATTTTTACACTTTTTTTGGGGTCAATTTTAGGGAAGAAGTAAAAAAAAGTTTAAAAAAAAAGAAAAAATCCGACCTACCGACCCTAGAGTTTCTTCCCATGTTACCTGAAACAAACCTTTTTTTATTTGGCCATAGTACCACAACCCCCCTACTTTGCCGCATTTACCGTTCATAATCCCTCCTCCAACTGTGGGAAGCTCTCTATGCTGCAGGCCATGTGCTGGTATTACTGGTATAAAGTTGGTGGGATCGGCATACGGCCGCCCAGGGCTAGTAATAAGCTGAGAGGTTAGACGCTATCTCAAAAACCCAGACTTCATTAGGCCGTTATCTAATCGGATGAGTGGTGATTTTGAAAGAGAATATTTGATATGTCAGCTATTAATTGCCCTGATGGAATATTGACACGCTACTTAGAATGAGGGTGATATTAGGATATTGCTGAATCAGAATATAAATACACTTCCAGACATACTTTAATTACCAACAATAGGTTCAGGGTGAAGTTGGCAGTCATGTGGCTTCAACTATGCCCCAACATGGGACCCACCGTTGAGGTGAGCATCCCTAATTTAAGAATCTCTTTAGTAATATAGTATCTATACTCAAGAGCATTCCCAAGATATTATTTTCTAAGGAAATAGGAGTAGGCACTGCATTAGACTACAGTGAGATTTTGTATGCAGTTCACAGTATTGACTAACAATCAGGCTGTGTACACCCATCTCCACACTGTACAGCACTGGCTTTAATAAATAGCGGCGTGAAATTACCTTTCCTACCCACAGCTCTGCCACACTGGGCTTGTTTTTGTTTCACCACACGGGGTATCGATTTGAAAAGTTAGACTCTACTTGCTCATATCCCCAAGCAAATAGGCTGTTAGAAAAATCCATATAATCGTTGGGAGATTTCACAGTGTGCTCAGTGAAGTATTGCGATGAGTATACGCCGTTTCCTTTCTCTCCTCCCGAGGGGATGGTACTGGAGTTTCCCATAGCTGTCTTAGTTTTTGGCGTTTGCAAACATATTGTGTTCTTTTATTGTCCGTTAAAAAAACTCTTTCAGGGATAAAGGTAGAAGCACATACCTATTGGTGTTAAAAATAAGTACCCGATGGCATGTGTTAAATCGTAGTGTTATTGCGGATCACACAGTAACGCTCCACCTTTCTTTGCTCATTTGAACTGATCTTACTGGGCATTTTCTGATGATGTCGCCAAATGTATCATACCCAAAGACTGCAAGCTTAAATAATACAATGAATTATACAGTGTAAAATAGACCACCATATATGTCTATAAATGTATAGCCTTTTTGTGAATCTAACCCCTACTATTCGTTTACTTGCAGGTAAGCCTGGTGATGACCTGACAAATGGTGATGAGGAGACTGCATTAGGGTAGGATAATTCTATCACTTATTGTATGGAGCAAAGATGGATATATATATATATATATATATACAGTAACATACAGAAAATAAACCCACAGTGTCCATTCGGTCCCGTTCCTGGAAGTATGTCTGTTGTATTTGTACACAATGCTCCATTGGGTCTTAGTTGTTTTTGTCACCAGACCATTATGTACCATTATCACACCTCCAGTTCATTGCCCCAGCACTTAAATAAGTATATGTTTACGAACCATCTCCTAAGGCCAAAAAAAAAGAAGGTGTGTTTCAGGTTACATGGTCTGAAAATCTAGGGTAGGTAGGTCGATTTTTATTTAGTTTTTTAAATTATTTTTTTTACTTTAGCCTGAAAAGTAGCCAGAAATCGACTCACGAACTACAATGCCGACTCGCCGACGACAGCCTCGACTCGTGAACTATCAGATCAACCCTTAAATAGCCCCAAAATGACCCAAAATATAAATATTTTTTCAAAATTGCATAAAAATTTCTAGGGTCGGCCCTGTTTTGCTAGGTAGGGTCGGGTAACCTGAAACACACCTTTTTTTTAATTTGGCCTAAAATTGCTTCTGCCATTCCAAAAGTCCCACCCTCTGTAATCTACGAACCCGTCCAGTGTCCGCCATATCCCAAATGCTTTTTACGACCCTTTTAGGGAATCTCAGACCAGAGTATTTAATGCTTCCCTCCAGGGTTGTTTGTAAAGCAGGCATAGCTCATGCTTCTCATTGAAAGTCCTCAGACACAGTCTTTCCCTTGGGAACAAAACATCTTAAGTACCATTTCTAAAATATGTGCCACTGAGTGGAAAGTAGCCTTTCAGAAGGGCGAGCCTCAAGTGTTCTCGGCAAACGGTGCATCGATTTAATAGGGAATGTTGGTTTCCTTAGATATTTTATTTAAGTAGCTGGCGGTCGTTTAAGAGTTTTCATGGCGCTTTGCATGAAAGCATTTCTCATAAAATAGTTTAGAGAGAGAAATAATAGAACGGCGAGAAGCCAATAAAGAGTCCAATTGTCTTTGGTGTAGGCAAAGGGAAAATCATTTGGGTCAGTGCTGAAATAATTTACTCAAGATGCACCATAGACCTGCAGTTAGAATAGTCAAATGCAGTTCTAAGTGATTTCGGGATGCTAATCCACCAAAATAAAATGGCAGTAATCCTACAAAACATCCAGATCATGTGATATAACAAGGAAAGATGATCTCCTTGGATACTACTAGTATTTGACAGTGATGAAATTTATAAAATCGAGAATTGTCTTTGGTAATAATTTGGGTCAGTACTGAATTAGTTTACTACAATGCTAAATGGTTTGAGGATGATAATCCACTAAAATGGCAGTAGTCCTGCATATACATCGAAATCTTGGGATGTGAAAAGGTAATTTTATAATGTCACTTTTGATATAATATTTGATCAAACAGTAGTACAATGCACAGAATGATGACATGATTGCAGCTATTCTGGTGCTGACATATAGCACTATAGGAGGGCTCTCTGTCGCACCAATTGCCTGTGGTGCAATAGGCCGGTGCCTGCTGATCGGCAGTGGTGGTGGTGCCCTTCCAGCACCTCCCTGGGGGGACGGCATGCCTAAGTGGGAGTAGGGGAGCCGCTAGATGGAGAACCAAAAGGGGGGTTACGCACTGCTTCTCCGCCAGATGGCACTGATGACCGGAAATGAAGCGTGTCACGTGGTTGGTGCCAGTAGGGGGACCTGCTGATGGACTTCCGGTCAGGGGGAGTGTGGGTAGGGAGACGTATGGGTGTGGCTAATGTAGGCCTATAGGGAGGCTGCTTGTAGTCAGTATAGATATATCACTAAGGGAGTGGTCATCAATTACCAATCGGGGGTGGGGGGGGGGGGGCACAAACACCTTCAGCAGCTCCCCTTTGAATTGATAGCAACTCGAAGGCTTTTTGGCTGAAGAGGGGCAAAATTATTTTTGGTCCCCCATATCCTTCTAAAATGCTAATTTTTTTAGCCCCCCCCCCAACTCCCCGTTGTTAAATAATGACCAATCCCTAAGGGGGGGGGGGCGTACTGTTAATGTCAGTCCCTTGGTGAAGACGTTAATCAGGGACTAATGAGGCCCGTTCTGGCCATGTCTAAGACTCTTGTGTGGGGGCCCGCTGGGAGCCATGTACTAATCTGACAGTGCCGGACACGTAGAGCCCTGCAGCAAGCAGCGAATATGTCCCTACTCATACCACTGCAGGCATTGGTGGGAGAAACGTTGAGGCAAATAGAGGACGATAATGGCTGCACAGAGCCGAGATGCCACTTTTCCTAACTTTTTCGGAATTCCGAATTTTCTAATGTAATTCCCATAAGCATTTCCTATCAAAATTTGAGAAAATATTTTTTACCGAATTTTCAGCGATCAGTGAGTGGCATCTCTGACAGAGGCGTAGGAAGCAAATCTTCATTGGGGGGCCCAGGGGGGCCCACTCCAACCAACTATATGTACAGGCTTTTATGCATGATGTATCATATACACGCTTATATCAGATTTTATAGAAATGTCGTTTTTGAGCCCCCTTTAGTTCTGAATGGGGGACCCATGCACCTTTACGCCCACTTTTTTCTATGCGCGAGAGGTAAGGGTTGGAAATTGTGTATGTCAAAGGTTCTTTTGGGGGGGGCCCAAACATATTCAGCCCCCCCCCCCTCCTCAGTGATTGGGGGGGGGGGGGGGCGGGCCCCCCTGCCCCCCCCCCCCCTTTTCCTACGCCACTGCTGCACTTTCTTTCCGATTAAGACAATATCCTTGAAAGAATTTAGGTATATTGAATAACTCGAAAATCATGCACCAAAATGCACCTGCTGCATTGCATCTGTCCTAATCGGGATTAGAAACATATAACCTAGGTTTAGTGTAAAAGATTCGCAGTCAAAGGATATCTCACTGTAGCTATTCAGCATATATATATTGTGGCATGGAAAGTGGTAAGCTCTCACCAGAGAAACACAACAGATATGTGTATTAGGACAGCATAATCCTGATAACCCACGAGTCGTAGCTTGTCATATATAGTAGTATGTCTCAGGTGGCTTCTGTGTGACAGATGTGTGGCTTCTGTGTGACTTGGCCGCATGTCACTCCCTCAGCCTGCTCCAGATGGTGATTCACGTCTCCATCTCACATGTCGGGTACTTAGCGTGACAGCTACCGTCACACAAGCCGCTATCACACCACGACACGGTGACAGGCTTCAGCTAATGATATCCCCCCTTCCGCCTCTCCTTCTGTACTACACACGCACCTAGTGGATCTGCCAAAAGGCAGCAGCAAGATTGGGTGACCGAAATCTGTCTCTGCGATTAAGCCCTCTCACTACCTTTAGTACTTCAGACAAGCCTGATGCCCAGATCAGCTACCGTCTATAGTGGCAAAAAAAGGGGGAAAAAAAGAAAAAAAAGAAAAGAAGCTAGAACCCTCTTTAGGGTGGGACAAAAATTAAAAACATATAGTGGCAGTGTTTGTTTGAGGTGTCCACGGCTAAGGATTGAGTTGATTGAAACAGATATGAGTTAGTTTGACTTTTAGACTATCAGTAAGACAAAGCCTTTGGATATCATACCAATATCATATAGAGACATATACAAATATGAGAGACTGATAGAGGAATAAAAAGTCCTTCTATGAATAGTCTAAGTATTGGAGACCAAGGTTAACAACAAAGGGTGTCTAGGTGCAATAGGAGTAGTGAGGGTCACAGTCACCAAAGTAGCCCTATAGAGTGCACCACAGGGTATCAGTATAAGTAAGACACATTGATCCCCTTTACCACCCTGTAGGCACGCCCGCATTGTAAAGTGGCTTCTACACTTTGCAGGGGGTCTAAAGCTGGGTCGAGCACTCAGTCGTCCCCCGCACTGCTATAAAAGGAAGCCGGGTCGAAAGCCAACCACCAGAAGCCAGTCGGAAGCCATACTTAGACTTTCTACAACAAAGAGCCCGCGACCCGCGTATCCTCCGTTTGAAGCCACGCGGGACCACGTAAAGATTTCATCTAGCGGGGCACTGCGTCCGTCGCGAGGCGTTTCACGGGCGAGCAGCTCCCGAGCAGCTTGTGGAGCCGCTCAGGGGGTGGGGGAGGCTGCTGTGACAGCTGGGTGGGTGCTGGGTGAGTGGGCTGGTCGTCAAGGTCGATCCTCCAGGCTCCGTTTCGCACGCACCAACCTCCTCCGGTTGCTCGACGACCAAGGTCAGCCGAGTCGCACACCGGTTTGGGAAGTGCCCCTTCCGTGAGCTGCTCGCTACATTAAGGCTTTACTCACGGCTGGGGGCCGTCTGCACGAGTTGAGACAGCAGATACGGCCAAAAAAAAAGAAGTTGTGTTCAGGTATCCCTAGCGACCCTATTTTTTTGGCCCTACCCAAATTTTTATTCTTTTTTTTTTTTTTTTTTTTGGAAGGAATTTTGTGTTTTTTCTTCCAAAATACACTATTTTGTACTAAAAAAAAACAAAACTGAAAATTATTCGAAAATGGGAGGAATTTTGTCTCAATTTTTTGGCCCAATGTTGCTGGTGACCCTGATTTCGGATTTTATAGGTGCCCCAGTTTACACCAACAACATGCAATGTTTAAGAAGTTAGAATCCGAGACAGGATGATTATATTGTATTGATATATCGTTAGGTAGGTGGGTGGTTAAGTATTTTTAAGTATTTTTAAGTATTTTTATACTTACAGGCTAGATATCCCCTGCTATTCTTCGAGTGCAGTGGTAGCTAGAAATAGATTAGATTGTTGATGTTATTTAATACATGTGAATGCTTCCAGAACCAAGGACTTGCAAAAAGTTTCGAGTTGCAATTTGATTGGTTGGCATTCTGCAATTAGATCTGTTGTCTCTTTGACAGAAAAAAAAGTTCTTTCTTTATACTGTCATCCACTTCAACCTTCAAACGAGCCTGTCACATCCCAGTGCCGATCCAGTTGACCGAAAGAGAGAGTAAAGAGTACCCTTACAAGGGCGAATAAACAGTAGGCCCCCGCTTTGAAGCAGTGGCACTTTGAAGATTACTCAATTCTGTTTTATCTGAGAAAATATTTGCTTTCCATCTCGACACCGTGAGAGTAGGTGCAATACAAACCTATTGCCTCCTTTAGAACAAGCGGGTTTGATGCTGCAGATTAATACCGTTAATCACAATCCAATTCTGCGCCAGTCGCGAATCGGAAAGTGCCTCCGTAAAGGGAAACACACACAGGGAGAAAAAATGAATCGTCTTCTGTGAGTGGAAATTTGAAAAACGATGTATGGAGCCTTTGTTCTTATCGCGTCCCTTATATTGGCGTGAAGGACAGTGGATACGGTGGAAATAAAAAGGGAGACAAATCGAATCGTATTGCCTGCCCGTCAATTGGGATGTGGCAGTCGGCTGGGTCTGTCTTTGTGCGCTAGGCTTGTTACGGTTCTGTAGAATCGATTCAGTTGGGTGCCGAGACCTCTTGGAGGTAGCTGAGGTCACTAAATCGGCGCCAGCTCTCTTCTCTGTGCCCCTCCAGGGTCATTTTGCTTACAGAAGAGTGTTAACCCTTTACGGGCCGCAAAGTGCATAAATACATTACCCCCTCTATTGCCACGATGAATGAATGCAGCTTTAGTGAGTACGAGTAACTCGCCTGCGCTGCATTCAGGCGTCAAGCCAACCCAGCGGGGTCGATACACTCCTGAAGATCCGATATGATACATGAATGCAGCCCTGGCGAGTAGACTTACCAGGGCTGCATTCATGCATCATGGCACAATAAAGCGCCATGCGGCCTTTAAAGGGTTAGGGAAGCGGTTTGTGTAAGAGGGGTGTTTGGGGTGAGCTGGATGAGTTGTGAGATAGGTGGGAGTGAGGTAAGTGATGGAGGGCAGGCTGCTGTGAGGCAAAACTGACTGGGTGTTAGGGTCAGGAGGACGTCCCAGGGGGGGGGAGAGGGGGGGCTAAGGCCAAAAAAAAGGTTTATTTCAGGTAACATGGGAGGAAAATGTAGGGTCGGTAGGTCGGATTTCTTTATTTTTTATTTTTTAACATGAATGTACTAGCCTCTTTTTTTTTGAAAACCCTAAGATTGACCAAAAATGGGTAAAAATGCTAAAATTTCTTCAAAATTCTTCAAACACGTAGGGTCGGCCCTGTTTTGATAGGGTCGGTCGGGTTACCTGAAACAAACCTTTTTTTCTTATTTTGGCCTAAGGGGTGGATGAAAGCAAGGGTTGAAAGACGATGAGATTGCTATGGGGTGGAGGAGAACCCTGGGTGAGATGGGATGATTGTCTCGACGTTATTTGAGGCTTGGTGATTGCTTGGGAAGGATGTTGGTGTCGCATGTAGTTGATTGGATGCAGGGTTTTCATTTTAATGCCTTTAGATATAGACAGGTCATGTCTCAGGTATGAAGGATAGAGGTTTATCGAGTCTTAAAATCAAAATTGAATCATAAACCCCAAAAGAACATTAGTTTCACGCCCTCAGTTACTTAGACCACTCACAGGAGGAGCCAAGTAGAATAAGTGTATGAATAATATAGGAGAGGCAAAGGCATATTAAAGATGGGTTAGGAGCTAATTCGGGGTCAATTTTAGTTTTTCAGTTTTTCAACGTATTTGTGTTCATAATTTCCATGTAAATATGTGTGTAGCTTTTTAAATCATTCTGATACATATAAATCCATAAAAAGTAGAGAAAATCATGGTCAGAATAGGATAGGGGACCCACCTCTATTGCAGAAAGGGGTCCCCTGACCTGCTATTCTCTATATCTTATGCATTTACAAGTATCAGAATGTTTTAATAAGCTACAAACTCATTTATACAGACATTATGAACAAAAATACCGTGAAAAATAAAGATCGACCCCAAATTAGCTCCTAACCCATCTTTAAAGCAATGGAGCAATACACCCACAAGGATGTATACAGGGATGGCACCTTGAAAAGGGCCACAAGTTTATACATGGACATTATATGTGAGGTTTATCTTCGTGTTGCCTTGACTGAGCAGCGGCCATCCAGGAGACGGTGTAATCTCAGAGAAGTTATCGGTGTCCTGATAAAGATAAAACTCTAAATGAGTGTCCGGCCAAAGTGTGCTCCTGTCAGCCAGGCAGTGATAAGTGTTCACTAGCGCTGCCATAACTCGGCACCAGCCTTTCTGCGCCTGACACATCCATCAGCTGCCAAGCACGTGCTTTGCAGGCGGGATTTGCACTTTGCAGTACTTTGCAGGCAGGGCAAAGCCAGCCCACCAAAGCGTGGAGCAGTCTGAGCCCTGTGCATGATGCCGGGTTATGGAGAGCATTCAGTCAATGACACAGGCGGCTGGGCGTGACTGTTACACCAGTAGGCTAATCACAGGGAACCAGTGTTGATAAATCGAAATGAAATAGGCTTAAAATGGCATCAGGGCGGTGCGCATGGGGGGATCTATTGTGGGTGAACACCATTTGTTGGTGTCGGGGCATGTCGGGTCACTGCTCCGGGGGGAATTAGCTCCAGTGGGGGATCATTTCACAATTAAATAGGTTTCTTGGCTAATTAGTGGGGGAGTGGTGGTGGTGGTGGTGGTGGTGGTGGTAAGGGGGGGGGCAGCACACATGATTACATTCAAAGGCGATTACTACTGTATAAGGGCTTTGATATGTTTAGCTTTACACCTGACCTGTGACCTCCATGAAGGTCACTGACCTGACTCAACTCGGGGAGTGGACGGTTCAAGCACGGCGCAAATTCCCTTATTGAAACGTTAATGAGTCCACGAGAAACTTCAATGGGAATTTTACATGTGTGCGAAATGTATGATTTCAGTTGTTAACATCACAGTAGACAACCATCTCTATGAATATCATTAATAACGACTTTGGAGAAATCCCAGCCGGCATACCTTTTGACTGACACAATATAAGATTCCGTCCATAAAACCGAAGCTATATTCCACTTCATACAGGTACACAACACCCCCAGTCTTAGACTTGTCAGCCCGGACCCTCCTATAGTTAGCACATCCTGATACATCTGGTAATCGGGAGCTACACCCCCTATCTCCTTATCAAACTAATCCCCTTCTCTCACACCTATAACAAAAGGACTGATAAGAAATTCACGCATTATGCACTGCTCTGGAGTCGGGGGCCTAACCAGAATGCATTGCTCTGAGTCAAAATGGCGGCCCCCATAGCCTAATGCGCTAGTGCCGTATACCGATAGACGTAGGTGCTAACAGATGGCACCCTGACTACTAAACCTACTGCGTGCAGACACAAGACACACCCCCATCTCACCACCTCTGCCGACCAGTCGTCACGTGACAGAGCTGTCCCCACGTGACACACTCTCCAAGCACACGCTGGTCACACTCTCCAAGCACATCTGACACCATACACAATGTCTCGGCTGTTTGGCCCATTTCACCACTCTCTCATCCCCACCTCTCCAGCAGGCCCTTCAAGCCCTGCCAGGCCCACCCTTTGGCTGCCGAGGCGGCAGACAAGAGCGGAATCTGCAAATTATTTATTGATTTTCACCAATCGATCTCTCTTCGACTCGGCTGGTTGTAGTGTGGATATGGGGCATATAGCTACCGATCCTATATTAATAGTGTGGAGGCTCTGATTTTGGTGGCATCCAAATGATTGGTGCCTGTAGCATGTACGAGTGAACCGCAGTGAACCCTATTGTCCTAGATAATGTCGCTCTTGACTGGGCACTGTCTCTTCTTAGCTCAGAGATAAGGCTTGTGTTAGGTAGCAATGGATACGGGTATTGTATACCTTTAGCATACTCACAAATGATACAGTTTCTTATCGCCATTGGACTATGGCGGAGTGTCAGAAAGTTGGCATTGCGTGGGTATTTAAAATGGTGGATGGATGGTCCTTTTGGAACCCAAGTAGATGAGCAGCTCACCAGACACATACCCACATAGCCTGATAAGCAGCTCACCATGCCGGTTCTACTGCCCAGGGGAGGACTGGGTACATGTCTCAACCCTAACCCCCACCCCCACCTGTACACTCACTCCCTGGTACCCCCCCCCCCCCACACACACACACCTTCATGTGTATACACATCTTTATGCAAGGTGGATAGCAGCTATACTCCTCTGGGTGTGCATCTAATGTATAGGCACTATAATATATCCATCTACTACAGGTCTTCTCCTGTCGTTCCATTTCTGCTCCTCCCAGTTGTAACGGAGTGTGGGGGAGAGGGGCACGGTGTGAACTAGATTCAGCGCCCTCTTCACAATGATATAATAACCACAGTCCATTCTGCTATAATCTCTCTGGTGATGGTTATGTAATTCACCTAAATCGGAATGCCATGTGGCCTATTCAGGAGAAGTTAATTAGCCATACTTGAGTCCTGCAGTGCCGTTTTCTGTAGTATGGGCCCACAGCCTAGATCTAGTCTACCTCTCAGCTATCAGCTTTGTGTATTAATGTATACGATTAGTGGAGACAGAAGGCATCTTAAATGCACAACCATGGAAGGCGTGCTGTGTGGACCCTGGAGGAGGGAGGAGGGTGTAGACAGAGCGGGAGGAGGTCGTGTCGGCTAATGCCCGACCCATGTCCCCGGGCCGGGGCTGACCACATATTTGGCCGTTTAGGAGGCGAGAAACGGTCTCCGTCATGCACCGACACGCCACCGGGAAATGGGGTCATTACCGATCTGTAAAAGGATTATCAGCTCCCAATACATCAGTCTGAACCGTCGTGAAGAGGGCCTGCCTGCCTGCCTGCCTGCCTGCCTCACCAGGACTCAGTCACAGTGCCTACATTTGCATAGCATCCATAAAGGGGGTTAGTGTTGAGGGGGAGGGAGGGGTGGACAAGGCCCCATGGTGTTAAACGTCCAGGGTCGTCAAGGTCCGGTCTGCAGGGAACTCTGGGAGGTCCCGCGGGGGCGGTCACGTGACTAGTTATGGCCGTGAGGTGATTACCGACAGGGGGCACCGCGGGAGCCGTTTGGAAAGAGGGTGAGGGAGGTGGGGGTGGGGGAGGGGGTAGCAGGATTATGGGCAGCAGAAACAGCAAAGTGAGGCCATACGGCCATCTTTCCAACGAGGCAATTAAACCCCCACCTGCCCTATATAAGGCCCAGAGCACCGGTCCTGCCTCCACTCCGACTGTTGGTGGAGGGGCAGCAAGCTTTGGGTCTTACAGGGGGTTAGGGCACAAGTTGAGCGTTCAATATGGGCCGGGCCGTGTCAGCAGATGGTGGGGTGGGGGTATCAGATAGGGAGAAGGCTGAGGGTACTAGTCCTTTAAGGACACATAGTGTTTTAATGCAAAATGCCAATTTGTCGGTATCATGCATGAATACACCCCTTGTGAGTAACTTACCAGTGCTGCATTCAAGGCTGCTGAAACATCATGCCGACACCCACTCACGAAGGGCCGATATAATGCATGAATGGAGTACCAGTATCATGCATCCTGATGTCAGAGGGGATGCCACATAAAGGCATTATGTGGCCCTTAAAGGGCTAGGGGGTGGCGGGATCTCCATGAATGGCCACTTGTGGTCAATATAACTATAAGGACAAGCTGCCCCCTGCCGGCGGGCGGCGGGCAGTGACCGATGGGGCGTGAGGCTTCTAACAGGGGGCGGTTTGCCTGCTCTTTTCTGATGCAGTTAGGGAGGTATCATTTTTTTAACTACCCAGGGGGGGGGGGTGTTGACCCCTTGTTCCAGGAGGGGGGTGATATCACTTATTTTCAGCGAAAAGGCCAGCGCGGTAACTATGTTAAAAAGAGCGTGTGTGCAGACAATTTCTACCCGATTTTGTACCCATTTTCGCCCCCACCCACCCACCCACCCATCCCACCCCCTGTTGTTAAAATGATGACTACATTAAGGTCATGTGGGGGTGTGACGCTCCCTGTAGGGTGCCCCTTAGTGTTGCCCCATGACGACCATTGTTTTGGCATTGATGTCAGCCCGGAGGACACATGAGATGCCCCACGCCTTCCTCCAGCACCCTTACCCTATCCCACTGACTGCAATTTAAGCCGTCGGTGTTCCCAGCAAGCAGCGCCAGCTTACCTCAAAGCAAAATAAGTAGAGTGCAGAGAAATGGAGGCGCGGCAGGAGAGAGGGGTCTATGTATATGTATAGGGGTACCACCCCCACCGCCTTGAGGTACTACTCCTTATGGAGATGGGGGTGGGAGGGGCTCGGCGTGGTCTGTGCCTGGCCTTCTTGGGGCTCAAGGCGTATTGAATGAGGATCGGTGGCGGCCAGCGACCAGGCAGGGGGCCGGGGGATCACCTCCCCCCGCCCCGACCCGGCGGGTCGATGCCCGGCCCCTACACACTCATCCTGAGCAGCTCATACGTGCAGGGGGAGCAGGTCGGGGTGATGGAGTGGGGGTGTGGAGTCACGTTTTGTCCACAGGCCACAAAGTGTCTACATGTCAAGGAAAGACACAAGTTGGTGCTGTTAAAATGAATTGTGTTTTCACTTGGAGTATAATTTCTTTGCTCCATGGATGCGTTCACCATACAGGTAACCTTAGGACCCACCTACTTATTATGGTATAATTATAGGCTACATCTTATTCTATTATGTACTATGTATCACCAGGCTGGGAGATTCAGTCATCTAATGATATCTCTGTTAATGAACTTACTAGAACTAATAATAAACCTTGCAAATTTCTTGTCTGAAGAAATAAATTAAGTTTCTACAAAGAGTTTTGTATAATGGGTGTGGACACTTTGTAGCATGTGGACAAAACGTGACTCCACAGGGGCCTGCTGCAGCAATGTGGGGCAGTCTCAGACACAGACCAGCAGGCCATACAGCAGGGAGGGGTTCTATAACAATGTCATCTACTGTGGGTACTAGGGTGGTTACTATAGAAGGCTGCACCCTGACCTTGGTGTGTAGTTGTGTGAGTCACTCAATATAGGAGACAGGAGGAGCTGTTAGGGAAATGGAGTATATCTGATAGGGGGTTGGCCTTGGAGGGAAAGCTGGGCTACTTTCAGGTTTGGTTATCAGGAGGTAGGGCTGTGGTGGTCATACTAGTAGCAGTGTGGCAGTGGAGGTGAGTGTAGACAGGGTTGTGGTAAATATCGTGGGGGCGGGGGGGGAGGTATTGAGGCTAACCAGGGTATAGCGATGAACAGCTGTTCTGCGCCAACTAGCAAACAGACATACACCCCCCCCCCCCCACGGCCCAGCCCCCCTCCTCCTCCACCCACTTCCTCCAGCCCCCCTCTTATCAGCAAACCCCTAAGACAGCACTGCCCTACTCTCTGTACACGTCCATCTCTCCCTCCAGTGTGACCCTTCAGGCATTGCTTGACCATCTGTGTAAAGTATTGGTGATCTATTTTCCCATGTTCAACGATTTGTATATGAAGACTCCCAACGTGACATCAGTATTTCTGCCCAAGCAACTGCTATGTCGCACTTAAAAAGCCCCAGCCCGTTCCTGCTAATATGAAACATATATAGGCCATGATCACTTCAATTAGCCTTTATGTATACTTAACCGTTCATAAAGGGAGTCCCTAGTACAGTGTAGTAGTAGTGTGTGTTGTCGAGTAACAACACAAGTGTATTCCACTTTAGCGGCAGGCTAATGCTAAGTATACAAACATGGCGCTATCCCCTTGTCAATCTACAAACCGCCGCCACGGCCACTTGTCTGTGGTCCTAGCCACTCTAGACACGCAGCAGAAACACGGCCCCAGGCTACAGCACTGTACCCACTCTGCCTGAAAATCTATCACAGTCCTCCCCCTCCTATAGTAGCTCTAGATACCAGCCATGTGGGGCAGGCAGGGATTGATTGTGGACTGGCAGTGCGGGTTAAGTGTGGCCATTGTGGGTGGTAACTGTGGGTTGACGTGGCAGGCAGAAAGAGAGTTGGTCATGGGTTGTTTAACACCCTCCAAACACATCTAAGACAAATAGGCCATGGCAGGCCGGTAGCACTGCATGTAGTGTCCGCTTATTGGGTGTCCTGTAACCAATTTAGGATTCCCATGTACTACTTGGAACTCGCCAGTCTCAAACCGACATTTCCATGTACTACTAGCTAGAACTCACCAGTCTCAAACCGACATTACCATGTACTACTTAGAACTTGCCAGTCAAGACCGACATTTCCATGTACTACTTAGAACTTGCCAGTCAAGACCGACATTTCCATGTACTACTTAGAACTCACCAGTCTCAAACCGACATTTCTATGTACTACCTAAAGCTTGCCATTCTTAAAGCCCGGACCACCGTATATTATGGGCTGAGTACCTGTCATGCATTCTGACTGTTGCTGCCCAGGCAGCAAATTCTATGCCTTTAAAGTGACATTTCCATGTAGTACTTGGAACTTGGCATTCTCTAACCAACATTTCCATTTACTGCTTATTACTTGCCATTCCCCGACCGACCTTTCCATGTACTATTTACAACTTGCCATTCTCCGACCAATGTTTCCTTATACTATTTACAACTTGCCATTTTCAACCGACATTCTCATGTACTACTTAGAACTCACCAGTCTCAAACGGACATTCCCATGTACTACTTAGAACTCACCAGTCTCAAACCGACATTCTCATGTACTACTTAGAACTCACCAGCCTCAAACCGACATTCTCATGTAATACTTAGAACTCACCAGTCTCAAACCGACATTCTCATGTACTACTAGAACTTAAAACTCACCAGTTTCAAACCGACATTCTCATGTACTACTTAGAACTTGCCAGTCTCAAACTGACATTTCCATGTACTACTTAGAACTTGCCAGTCTCAAACTGACATTTCCGTGTACTACTAAGAACTCACCAGTCTCAAACCGACATTCCCATATACTACTTAGAACTTGCCATTCTCAGACTGACATTTCCATGTACTACTTAGAACTTGCCAATCTCAAACCGACATTTCCATGTACTACTTAGAAATAAGAACTTGCCATTCTCAAACTGATATTTCGATGTACTACTTGGAACTTGCCAGTCTCAGGCCGACATTTCCATGCACTACTCGTAGTTAGAACTCACCAGTCTCAAACCGACATTCTCATGTACTAATTGGAACTTGCCAATCTCAAACCGACATTTCCATGTACTACTTAGAAGTAAGAACTTGCCATTCTCAAACTGATATTTCGACGTACTGCTTAGAACTTGCCAGTCTCAAACCAACATTCCCATATACTACTTAGAACTTGCCATTCTCAAACTGACATTTCCATGAACTCCTTAGAACTTGCCAGTCTCAAACCGCCATTCCCATGTACTACTTAGAACTTGCCAGTACTACTGTGACCATTCCTTATACTACTAGGCCGTTGGAGCAGCATAATATTCAAATACGTCTAATACAAGGGATTGTAATTTCAAAAGATTCAAAAGGGAAAACTTTCGGATTCTGTGAGATCCGGTTGCCAAGAGCATAGAGGATAGAGCAGTCACTCTATGTGGACACAGTAGCAGACATCGCCGGCCCATTCCCGTCACCCCCCCCCCCCCCCCCCCCCCCCCCCACGTGGGTGTGAGTGGCAGCTGAGGGTCCCCGGGGCATTACTGCTGTTACAGGGACACAACAGGGGCCATGACTGCACCCAGTGACCACAGCAGCACCTCCTAGTGCTGGACCATGGGACTAATTTCTGCTAAAGTGCTTGTCCCTCTCAATCCCAGCCCACACGGCCGTGTCTGTCCACTCTAGTGACAGTTAGCGCCAACCCTGTGACCACAGCTCTCCTGAGGACTTCTTGGAGGAACTCTCACCTCAGCCACCACACTACCCTGACACAGCTCTTGGGGGTTTATCTCCTACACACCAGCCATACTAAGGGAGTGCTCATTTTTTAACAACAGGGGGGGGGGGGGGTGGATTTGGGGGGGGGGGTAAAAATTTGGACCCCTTGACCGGGGGGGGGGGTAAAAAATTTAGACCCTTCTTGGGGGGGGTCAAAAAAATTCAACCTGTTTTGAGGGAAAAAGCCCGCACGTTACCATGCTACAAAGGGGCGCGAACGTGCGCGATTTTCGGCCTGCCGGGGGGGGGGGTAAAAAATTTCGACCCCTCTAGCGGGGGGGGGGTGAAAAAATTTTGCACGCTCCGCGCAAAATCTCACCCCCCCCCCCTGTTGTTAAAAAATGAGCACTCCCTAATGTACCCCCACACACACACCTTTGGTGTAGTGTGTCCTACATTGCACTTATAATATGGAATAGGCCTACCTGATGGATTCGAATTACCGGTAATCATATATACAGGACTTTGGAGTCAGCATCCTCTGTTTTCTTTGTCGTTGTGTGTCTATAGTGTGTAGTGTAATGTTGTCTATAGTGTGTAATGCTGTCTATAGTGTGTAGTGTAATGCCATGGAAGGTGTTGCATACCCCATGTGTGTCTCTTCTGGTAACAGTGAGATCACTATGTGGTAGACTCCCAACAGCCTGCATCCGCATCCGCATTAAGTACGCTCACTGTACCAAAGATGGCCTCTTCACACAGACGGAGAGCTTCACCTTTAATGCACCATAGAGACTATCGGATACTCCTGTACAATTTAAAATGTGCTCGTGTTAACCCCTGCAGGCTAAATGTGTTCATGGATTAGCGTGGGATACACACCGGTTTCAAGTCATCTAAAAAAAAAGAAATTAATTTAAGAAAATCAAATTCCTCCATTCTGACACCACGCTGAGAATCAAAGACAGTGAAAGGGGAAATAAAGCTCACCACACACTCAAAAAGTAAACTTGTCTCCAGACTCTTCCAAGTGACGGTCATAAAATAAACGAGTCAAAAACTTGTCTAAGTGACAAGGAAGCGGGTGTTCTAGGTGGAGAAAAAAGACCCACTTGGGATGTGCCAGCCCAAAACCTGACAGCTCCAGATTCTATTTGTGGGATGGTAACCTGATAGGATACTTTTGACTCATTTATTTTATGATAGTCACTTCGATGAGTCTGGAGACAAGCTTACTTTTTCAGTGCACCCTCTCCTCCAGGGTGGGGTCGTCACGGGCCGCATAACTACCCCCCCCCCCAAGACTCAGCCTGGAGCGCATTCAAGTCCCTTCATTGTTAATAATAAATACTGCCAATAACCCTCAAAGCCAAATCAATTAAACCCAAATCAAGTGGCTCGTTAGAGAAATTGGTCATCAAGTGTGTTTGTGAGTAAATAAGCCGGTAAAGTGGTCATAAAACACCATTGAATCGAAGGTAATGGTCATAATGCTGAGTCATTATAATGTTAGGCGGCCCTTGGTCTGTTGTTATTTTGCCCACTTTTTGTCAGTTCACTGCTGAAACACTCTGGCAATATAGCTATGAATTATAATTTCATAGACGTATAGAAAGTTCCCTGTGTACAATTGTGCAGATTAATTTAATTTCTCTAAATCATATATTAAGACCACAAGACTTGAAACCAACTGATTCGTTCCCACCGACTCACTAACATTGTAATTACTCTGACACGACGGTCAAATGGCTACAAAGACAGTGCCCTCGCAAATGTCATTAGTTTTCACAGCCCGCACCTTTGTCAGCTTAGGCCAAAAAAAAGGTTTGTTTCAGGTAACATGGCAAGAAAATGTAGGGTCGGTAGGTCGGATTTTTCTCTTTTTTTAAAACCTTTTTTTTGCATGAAAGTACGAGCCAGCCGCTCCGCCGACCCTAAAATTGACCAAAAATACAAAACTCATTCAAAATTGCATAAAGAAACGTACGGTCGGCCCTGTTTTGATAGGGTCGGTCGGATGACCTGAAACAAACCTCTTATTTTTGGCTTTACCCCTTGTAGATCAATGTAACCTAGCAGCAAGCGGGCACTCAGCTCACCCCTGGTTACCACTGACCACTCCTTATTATGGGAAAAGTGGACATTCCCCCCTGGACAGATAACCCGATAGCACTGTCTGTCAGCATTAGGGGAGGAGTGGGGGGGGGGGGGGTGGGCAGCTGTTGCTTGCCACTTTATGGACCTGGACGGGAAGGGGTGGTGGCCACTTATGGCGCCTACCGGAGGAAAGACAACAACTGATGTCTTAAAGCATTATCCCATGCAGCCCTGCCCTCCGGCGCCTAATCGATAAGTCTTAAGCCTGCAGAGACATTACTTTAGCAGTAGGAGGAGGGGGAATTAATTCTCTGCTGTAGCAGGGACTGCCCCAGGGGGTTGGTGTGTAATAAAAGGGGGGTGGTGTTTGTCGTATCTCCACACTGTAATCTACTGGGGTGTACCAACAAAAGATCACATCTGAGATAAATGGAATTGATGGTGCATAGCGACATGATAAATGTAACCAACATTAGAATGAACAGAGTGCATTTACATTAAAAACGAATCAGCTGGGAATAAATATCGATACTTTTTTTCGGGGACTTTATGTAGTTGAAGATGATACTTCTGTTTAATATTTGATTAGTTTAAGTGATAGGATAATTAGTATTATGGTACAGACATGTGTTTTATGTAGGAGTATGATAAGTCTGTGGATGACACACCCCACAGCAGGTGCTACTTTAAGGAGGGTAGACCCAATAGTCTAGAAATATTTAGAGTTCGTCATGATTTTCACGATGAGGCCCATATTGTAAGTAGTCTCAAATGGTGTAAAGAAAATAGGGGGGTCCCGAGCTATCTGGCTTTGAGTTTGGAGTGATCTGTAATAGGATCATATAGTGTTTTTTTATAGTACATATGTGCATGAAATAGCATCTTAAAATAATTAACGATCCCTATAGTTCTCTGCGGATATAGTCTATAATCTTTTACACCCAGAAACAGTATTTTGAACATATGGTCCCCTGCATATTTTAAAGATATTTGGTGTTTGAAATTTAAAAAAAACATGAATGGAGCACACAGGCTTGATGTCGTACAGGTACTACCGGAGCCCCAGTAGAGTAGCAGGTACTACCGGAGCCCCAGTAGAGTAGGGGTAAAGCTTCAGACTTACATGCAGGAGGCCCTGGGTTCAAGCCCCGGCCAGGTCTTGCAGGGTAATTTTGACAACACATGAAAGTATGTATCTAATATACAAAAATATGACCAAAGGCACCCCCTGGTGTGTTCTGGGACAACTACATGTGCATATGTGTAATGACTTGCGCAGTTGACACGTTTCCAATAGGGTCTAGCCACCTTAACTGTAGTACAGCTGTTGGCACAGATACCACAGCAATATGCCCTCATTGGGAGACACTTACTTATCTCTGCCAACCTCAGGCTGTGTTTAGTGGAGCTAGCCCCACCTGAGCCAGATCATTCACGTCACCAAATAATCCCTATGAAGTTATCCATTACAAAGACAAAAAGGTAGAGACAGATGAAAGAGACACTGTAGTTGTCCCTTTCAATCCCCATCGTTCGGGTTGTCATTAATTAGGGCGTGGTGATTAATGATGACCTCACTTTGGTCTGTCTTGGTGATTTCTTCATGGGGGCTTTTAAATCTGGCTGCCGCCTGCATCTGTGTGTCACACGTCATTGTGAGGTATTACCAATTCAATACTATTGTCAACCTTTTTACATAGAAGTGTGATATATTGAAGATGATGATATTGGTGCATTATGGTTGTACTAGGAAAAGCATCGATGCTATGAATTTATTGCCAATGAGACTTTTCAAACGTTAAACTTCCTGAGTCAATCATTATTAGAATCATGGCAAATAAACTGCCAAAACTTCTAAAATGAGTTTCATGAAAAGTATTAACCCCCCCCCCCCAAAAAAAAAAAAAAAAAAAAAAAAAAAAGTCAAAATCTGTGGTTGGGTGATAATCCACCCTAGCATGTGCAAGCCCCCACCCCTCTCCCCCTCCTCCACTACCACCAGTAATGTTTAACCACCCCTGCT
Organism: Harmothoe impar; assembly: GCA_947462335.1. Taxonomy (NCBI): domain Eukaryota; kingdom Metazoa; phylum Annelida; class Polychaeta; order Phyllodocida; family Polynoidae; genus Harmothoe; species Harmothoe impar. The sequence goes on along the minus strand of OX381715.1, from coordinate 64,040,911 downwards.
GCTGTCTGTGATCTAGTGGCTGCTAGCATCATGTTGTGGTATAGTATCATGGTCGGTGCACTAAATGCCCCCCTAGCACCCCCCCCCCCCCCCCCCACCCTATGACTACCTCCTGTACCATCCCCTGAACACAGCACCCACTACACCTGGGGTCCCTCACCGTAGGTGGTGGTGCCGCTATAAATATCCCATCCATACATACATGCAGCAGTGCCAGCCTTAAAAAAGGGCATTCTATACCTGTCAAGTGCAATGTTATATTAGTGATTGTAATTAGCTGATGGGTGTCTGTACCATCTCCTTCTGTTTTATAATATACAATTCCCTACTTCAATGTTCTAATGTACCAGTTAATATTCCCGAGCCTTTTGTGGTGTTAGTTTGAACATGTTTGATATATTGTCATCAATGCCGTGTCCTAGACTGTTTTATGACGCCCTGCCTTATGACTGCAGGCTATAGATTAATCAATGTGTGTGTATTTATAGCCTTACTGTGAATCTTACCTCTCCTGTTTTCTCTACTTCCAGGTAAGGGTGCTGATGAGCTGATGCCGACTACATTATGGTAGGCTTATTACCGTACATAGGGTATTGGACAACTACCTACACCGGCGGGAATAGACTCAAGAAATGGGTTGATGGGCATGGGACTCCTTTTCAAGACAAAAAAACATTTTCTTGTGTATTTAGCATAGCGCTTCTAGAGTTGGGTGTCACGCGAATGTCACCTCGGGAGAGGATTGTAAATCATTGATACGTCAGATAAACTAATAAAGAAGCTAATAAACTATTCATCAGTATAGAGGTTAGCTCTTAGAGTCACAGTCCCGGTCACAGACTATATGAAAAACCTATAAAACAGGTGCCACTGCTTTCCTTAGGGCTGTATTATCAATATTAAATGTATCATAAACTACTCAATGATTCATCCACATACATCTGATTGGCTGCTCCCACACAAAGAAGAACATACCAACACCAATCTCAGTGCCAACTCTTACAAAAAATGTGTGATTGATTTCTCTGGTCAGAAATCGGATTAAAAACGGTCATTAAGCATGAAGCACAGTCGTAATAAGCCATTATGTGTTACTAATGACTACACAAAGCCATCAGGATAATAATTGAGGAGACAAGGCTAAAAAGCATCATAATTGTTTATGTATAACTGTCACTGATAAAGGAACTGGAATGTCAAAAAGTCAGCCCCAGAGGCATCAGCCTTTGACAGTCATTAGCAGTGTAGCTTTGTCTTAAGTATTGGATAAAAGAAAGAGACCATTAATTAGGATGCAAATTAGTACCACTGCCCATGGGATAATTCTGCGTTTTCTAATTTTGATTCTTAATGATTCATGTATCTTATGTGAAAACGAATAGCTTTATTAGCATCTGCGATTCTATATACCGGTAGATATTGGATTATTTTGATATGGATTCATGATGAAAGTAGGTTGGGGGTAGGACGATGTGTTGCCTCCGCTTCTACACTCTAATCTGCATAAAAAAGCAGTATTTCAAATAACATATTCTGAAAATTACCAGGAATGCCTAATAGCACACATTTTTTGGCACTCTGGCGACCCAACTATACTAAGGACATACAACAACCCTTGGATAGTTCAATAGGCAATTTAACCATACCTCCTGTCCAGAAAGTAGTTACCTTAAAGCTGGGCCGTCAGGGAATAAGTTCAGCATTTTCCATACATGGACTAAAATAACAGTTCCACCAGAGGGCAGCAGTGTTTGGACAGGGGACCATGAGCATTGTCCAGCTACAACATATTTCCCTTTCTTGTGCCTGTAAGAGCTGAGCTCCCAGCCCTTAAGAGCGCTCTTGTGAATGAAAACTGAACTATATCCAAAAGTGCTTTTGGCCTCATTTCAACTATGACGGTCAAGCTTTAACCTTTAATAGTACAAATGGTCTTGGGGGGGGGGGTTATTAAGTAGTTGATGTTAAGTACCAGCAGCATCAGAGACATGTACTGGAGGCGACCTCTCTTCTCCCTGAGAGACCCTCCAGTGGTCCGCTACTTCTCTCTCCCCCCAGGCAGACCACCCGCTCCCCAAGCACCCACCTCTCCCCACCACTTGTCGGCAATGTCGCTTTTAGCTTGTTTCCTGAGCACATTCCTGGGCTGAAATTTGATTTTCACCCAGGTCAAAGACCGAGGCACAATAGGTTCCGACCGGGGTCAGGGCAATCGATAAAATGCCTTCCGTTCTTAGACTCCTTGATTGCCTCTTATGTCTTGACTTGAGGTTTGTTCCGTAACCGTGGGTCCCATTGCCGACATGTATGATGTAGGGAATGGGGGGGGGGGCTTGTCAAAATATGAATGCTAGTCTCTGCGGTATAGTTCATCACTATTTCAAGAGCAATTATGGAATTCTGCATTCGAGAATAATAAAGTCTCGTAGTATAACCTCATCTGCTCGTGGCTAACCTTACATCTGACCATGAGAAGCTTTCCTAATCCTATCAATGCAAAGGCAGATAGCCCACATAGACATAAAGTAAAAGATACCTATATATAGGTATCTTTTAATCTAGCATATATACGCTAGTCTTCAAGTCTGTAATACACCCAACACTATGAGTTTAGACATCATGAGTACCCCCTGATGTCTAACCATGCACCTTACACACGACCCTAACACACAGCCACCCGTCCACAGTGGTCCCAACATGTCTTAACAATGGGCATAACACTACTGTCAGAAACAGCAGAGAACCCTATACCATTCATCAGCAGCGGTACAAATACCACGATTAGGCCTCCTAATGCTGGGGGGGCTGGGGGTGATGGCGCCGGGTGCCAGTGTAGATTCTGATTTAATAGCGTCAATAGAAATAAATGCCAGTAACGGCGGAGGAGCACAAACAAGGGGGTGATCAGTGAGGCCGTGCCGGGCCGGGATTTGTGTCGGTGCCGGGGGCTACTGCTCAATCACACGGGCACCCTGCCGCTAGCCGCCAGATTCATTGTGGTTGACGGCCACCAGCAATCCCCCCATACATCACCGGGGTTGTATAGCAAGCCCCAGGTCGTGGGGGCCGGGGCTGGGGTTAGTTCAGGCTGCAGGAAGTGTGTCTTAGCCCTGCGACTACCTAGTGATAAATTGGTGTTTGGCGGAGGTGGGGGAGGAGGTGCTGCTGGTCGACTTTCATCTCCCCCCTGGAGGATTAACCCTTTATGGGCCGCATAATGCTTTAATGCTATTTATCGTGATGTATAAAATATGACAAATCGCCAGGGCTGCATGCACTCAAGCATCAGGCCGAGTCTACAGAGTTGCTGCAGACCGAAAGGGTCGGAATGAGATCTAGCCCTGATGAGTAAACTCGCCAGGGCTGTATTTACGAATCATGACGACACAAAGGCATGATGTGTTTGAGCGCCACTATGCCGCCTTTAAAGGGTTAAAAGCGTCACCTGTGACAGGAAGCGGAACCTGGCGGGATCACGTGAGTAGCTGCGGGCATTGTGATTGGATGGCGCAGCAGCCATGTGACCGCAGATTGGATGTCACACCAAGAAACCTAAAAAGAAGTACTTCCGTCGGCGGCACATACATCTAAAAAGAAAGGAAAGCCAAGGGACCTGAAGCTTTCCTTTTCAGTATTCATATCAGTCGGCCTTCCTATCTTCATACTACAGATACTAAATAGACCCCAGGTGTTCCAAAAAGGATATTTAGATATAGCGGTGTTCTCCGCTAATAAACCTTGATTAATTCTGGACAATGGTTCAGCCAATTGATATTCCAAGGGGCAAAGTTTCTAATGGACGATGTTAAGAAAAACAAGTGAATTTGCATCCCAATTTCTTAATGACGACCCAAATTGCTTAACATTGTAATTGGTTCTGATTTCCAATAATAAGAACGGTTGAATTTAATTTGTTGTTTTATGCAGGGAGGCTGCCATTCCATATTTTACCGCCGGCATTTGTGAATTTTACTGATGGAATCAACGTCTTGCGAGAAGATTCAAGAAATGGATTTTACCCAGCCATTCAGTTTGATGATGTCGCAGCAGTTCTTCTGGCATCCTTCGCCAGATTAGAATGTTCTAGATCTCATTGCCACAAAGAAATTATCGACCGGCAGAAGTTTGCAGCCATGAAGTTGATTGCATCTTCTGATTGATTTCTAAGCTGGAACTACAACTTTGCTCACGAGTCTTTTAAAAAAGGGCCTTTTACCAAAGCAACCAAAAAGACCCATTTTCGCCATGCTACTCACTACAGCAAACCGTGGAAGGTCTAATCATCCCCATGTACCATTAGATTCTCCTTAAAGGGCAAGCACAGTTCTAAAGCCAAGAACAGAAAATTGCTAATACAAGGCCCGATCCAAGTCCCAATAATCCACAGTTTAAAAAGTGATCCCGATAAGGGATTTGGGGTGGGGAAGAGGGGCGCTCACTGTGTCTTATTGAAAGCAGGGCTTGTCTCAAGGCCGCCATTATTTCCCCAAAGTGACGTCACCAGAGCTGAAACCACTGTGCTGAAGTCGTTAGTTGTTTTGTGGGAGCAGCGCTCGGCAATCCGTGTGTTGACGTCTACAGTCATCCATCGTCTGATAACGTCTAACGTCTGAGCACACTCCTCTCCTAATCAGCTTTCTACCAAAGAACTATCACTGTCAAACAAAAATACAACCCATTCCATTGTCAGGGTAGTGATGGAGCGTCTGTTGCTTGCACAGAATGTCTGTAGTTTGTGTTAGACCAATCTCAATACTGCATTTGTCAATTTAGGCAGTTGATAAGGACAAGAGCTTCTAAGGTAGGGTGGCTTCACCTAGAGTCGACCAGATGACACCTTGAGCTGTTCACCTCCATTTTAACTTATATGTGCATGATAAACTCTCTTACCGTAAAACCTCGTGTATAAGCCTAACTCGCGTATAAGCCGCACCCCTAACTTTGACAGATTATATAAGCCGCAGAGGGTGTCTGAAAATTGTTGATTTGGTACTGTAGTATACTAATAAAAACTCGTATAAACCGCACCCTATATAGGCATGTTTGGTATCAAAAGAAAGCTGAGTCTGATTCGCGTACTAGCCGCGGCTTATACGCGAGGTTTTACGGTATTTTTTCTTTACCGGTAATATTAGCACTTAACGTGTACTATTATACACAAATAGAGATCTCATTATACATGAAGAACTACAAAGTTGAGGTGAAAATCTCAGGATATGTGGTCGACTCTAGGTGAGTCTACCCTATAGGTGGGAGGCATGACTGACAATGACACAGAATAGCATGAACTGGAGCCTCTATTATGGAGAAACATCCCTGTTCTGTCTACACTGTGGGGGTGGTTGGCGGATCCACTATTAGAAATGGCACCTCCAGCTGCCAATGGATCCAAAGGCAGGTATTTGTGGAAATCGATCTGTTACTAGATCAATGGTGATGAGATCCAAAATAGCATGTAACGACACAAAAGTGGAGAGTTGGAACCATCTGGCTGCCCATGTTAGGCAAAAAAAAAAGAGGTTTGTTTCAGGTAGCTCGACCGACCCTATCAAAACAGTCAGGGCCGACCCTACGTTTTTTCATGCAATTTTGAAGAAATTTCAGTATTTTTACCATTTATTGGCCAATTTTCGGGTCTTCGGACCAGCCGGCTGGTATTTTCATGTTTAAAAAAAAGTAGAAAAATTCCGACGTACCGACCCTACATTTACTGCCCTTGTTACCTGAAACAAACCTTCTTTTTTTGGCCTTAGCCCTTTTAGGACGGCAGCACCATGGTCCAGTGATGGTGAGTAACTCGCCGACACAAATTGATGCATCATGCTGACTATTTGGGAGTGTATAGTGATACCTTAGTGCAGCCCTGGTGAGTTACTCGCCAAGGCTGCTTTCATGCATCATTACGACAAAGGGCAGAGCACACCGAAGCCATGTGTGGCCCATAAATGGTTAAACACCCCCGCGAAAGTAGGGAGGTTACTGCAAGGTTCGGGCGGTTTGTGTTGTAAGGGGGGGTGGCTGGGACGGATGATATACAGTTGCCATTTTGCTGATTAGGAAATGAAGGAAGGTCCCGTTGGGTATGACTAAAGAACGAAGGCTTTTCCTTGGAAATCAATTTCTTGTATAGCCTCTATTAATACCTACAATACACATGAACAAGTATTAACACGAAAAAGAGGAAGATTCTCCTTTATTAACTGTTCTGCGGTTTACCTGTCTTTATGTATTAGATAGACTACACCTGGACACGGTTCTTCCATATACCCACTACCCCACCAGGTCGAGACGAGGTGTTATACACCGAGTCGATGACCAGTGGGCAGTGGGTATGTGGAAGGACCCTGGCCAGGTGTAGTCTATCGGACTTAACCCGCGGGTATGCAAAATAACCAAGGTGCGAATCCTTTGTCTCAGCCCTCCACCGTGGGTTAAGGATTGGTAAATACGCAATATACATAACCGTAACCTATACACCAGTATACGCATGCAGTGGGAAAGTAACCAAGTTGACTGAAGGGTTGATACTTACATCTATAACGGTGCCACCTGTCGGTTGGTAAAGTAGGTAGATGCCATACCTGTTAACCTGCCTCAGAAATATTCAGTTACCGCTTATGATATGTAGTTTGTCAACCAAGAGAATGTAGACACATTCATGTGGGCGGCCACAGGTGTATATACAGACAAGTAAGACTACCCTACTGTAAAAGTAAGGGAGTGGTCATTTTTTACAACAGGGGGGGGGGGGGCGGTGGATTTTCGTGTGAGCGGGTCGAAATATTTTGGTCCCCCGCTCCGGAGGGGTCGAAATTTTTTGGTCCCACCTCAGGCAAGTTGAAAATGAGCGTGGCCGACCCCTTTGAGCTATAGTAATGTGCTGGCTTTTCACTAAAAAAGTGTGCAATTTTTTTGGTCCCCCCCCCGTGTTCCGAATTTTTTTGGTCCCCCCTAGAGCTACCAACCCCCCCTGTTGTTAAAAAATGACCACTCCCTAAGTGGCAGCTATACCACGATTCTTATTACCTTTATTTGTAGTTATCAGGTACTAGAGTTACTCATGACTTAACCCTTTAAGGACGGACGTCGCTAAAAGATGGCATTTGTCGTCACGATGCACCAATGCATCCCCAGCGAGTAACTCGCTGGTGCTGCATTGGTGCATCATGCCGACCCTACGGGAGTGTCTCAACCCCATAGGGTCGGCATGATGCTTGAATGCAGGACTGGCGAGTTACTCGCCAGGGCTGCATTCATGCATCATGACGACCAAGGACATGATACATTAAGTTATGATGCCGTCCTTAAAGGGTTAAGGAGCCTCCAACAGGTACATGGCCCATGTAACCTGAGACCTCCAGCGTCTTAGGGAGTGGTCATTTTTTAACAACAGGGGGGGTCGGTGGATTTTCACGCGAGCGGGTCAAATTTTTTTTGGTCCCCCCCCGCGGAAGGGGTCACAAATTTTTCGGTCCCCCCCTAGGCAGGTCGAAAATGAGCGCGGCCGACCCCTTTGAGCTATAGTAACGCCTGGGCTTTTTCGCTCAAAAGGGGTGTAATTTTTTTGGTCCCCCCCTCAAGAGGGTCCAAATTTTTTTGGTCCCCCCCCTTCAAGGGGTCCAAATTTTTTAGGTCCCCCCCCCCAAATCCACCAACCCCCCCCCCCTGTTGTTAAAAAATGACCACTCCCTTACCTCACCTGAGACCTTAGTTCTACCTGTCAGCTTACTACAGCCCCCTACACAGGCCTAGCCCTAGATATATAATTAACACTTACAGGTAGTAGTAATCAGCCTCAGGTATCCAGGACAGCCTGGTAGTACCCACAGGGTTGCCAGCGTCAGGGAAAAAGGTTTTTGTTACAGGTCAGGGAAATGTCAGGGAATTTCTGATGTTTTGGCAAAATGTCAGAGAAAATGATATTTTCTGATAAGGTCAAGGAAAATGATATTTTGTCAGGGAAAATATTTGAAATACCATACAAAGTCACCTGTTTTCTTTGAAAAGCCTGTATTTTACTATGACTTTAAGGGAGAAAAATATCTAAATCCTCAAAAAGAAGGAGGTAAAATGTTTGCGCGCATGCAATACACAAAACCCCTGTTGTTAAATAATGACCACTCGCTAAATGTAGAAGAAAACGTTAAAAAGAGTGCATATTCATAGTTGGAGGGCATTTAAAAACGTTCGTTTTATGTCGGGATTGTCAGGGAAATTTGATTTAATGTCAGGGAAAAATCAGGGAATTTAAAACTGCCTTGTCAGTGGCAATCCTGACCCAGGTGCTAGGGGAGTCAGCCCTAGTTCTAGCAGCCTTATCAGATAGGGCCAGACACCAATGTGAGCTCCTCTCTCCCCATTTACACACCTGAGAATAGATTCTCACCTGCCTTAAAGTATTCATATCATTACACCTGGGGATGATGTTCCTTTTCCTAAATGTCTTCCCGCTATGGGTAGCCAGTGCTTGTTGGTGATTTAGGTGCAGGCTCCCTCCTGTGGCTGGGTAGGTGCTACATGAGGTGGAGGGCACGGAGAAGGCTGTCATTAGTCCCATGTTAACCTTAAGGACGGATGTCGCTAAAATGTGACACTGCAGCCCTGGCGAGTAACTCGCCGGTGCTGTATTGGTGCATCATGCCGACCTTTTGAGAGTGTTTCAACCCCGTAGGGTCGTCATGATGCTTGAATGCAGCACTGGCGAGTTACTCGCCATGGCTGCATCCATGCATCATGACGACCAAGGGCATGATGCATTAATGCATGATCCCGTCCTTAAAGGGTTAATGGATACCGTGTCCAGGATCAGGTGAGGTACATCTCCCTCCATCACTCCTGCATTACCTGTGATGGGGCATGCAGTACACAGAGAGAAGAATCAGCGTCAAAAGGGAGTCCAGATTGCCTCTAGAATGACTCCCCTCTCTAGGGGAGTCCAGGTCGCCTAAGGGAGCCTAGGCGACTCTCTGGCTGTTCTAAGGGAGTCACCTGGAGGAGTCATATAGCTCTCCCTAGAGAGGGGAGTCATTCTGGAGGCAACCTGGACTCCCTTTTGACGCTGTTTCTTTTCTCTGTGTGGTTAAAGCAAACTGAGGCTATCTCTCTATACCTGATAGCAGCACTCCTGATATGTTACATGTCAAAAGCAGGGGTGGAAGTCTTCAAGGTGTTACTGGATATCGCGTACCAAATATATATAGCTATACATGGCTGCTACGGTGACATGTCTAAGAGTCCCAAGAAATCCCAGAATTAAATCAATACTAGTGAGCATGCTCCTTACTGTCAGCAGTATGAAGAAAGGGACTTTCTGCTTTTGGTCTGTGTTTGGTGACCTTTATTTATCCCATTCATTCATCTGTTAGATAGACTTCAGTTTCTAATGATGAATAGGGACGAATAGTGTAGTTAGGTTCAATATAAGGATTGACCTGGCTTCTAATCAATGTAATCTGTAGTGATCCACATTGTATTGGACTGCCTCTTGAACAATGTGTACTGTAGGAATCCCATTCTATAGCTCCAGTCATGAAGTATAGGTAAAAAGTTTTAAAGTTCATCTACATCTTTTAGTTAAATTGCATTTATTTAATGACCAAATGGCACACAAAAAACGTTTTGATACCAATTTAAAGCTAAGACATCATGGAATATGAATTTATCATTAGAGAAATAAGTTTTGAAAAATTATGGATTCTGTTGCCATGGCAACGAGGATTCTAAAATGTTGAAATTTCAAATTTTTCACTCTTTTACAAGGCAAAGTTGCCATGACAACCAGAGTGACACCTTTTAGCTAAATGTTTCAAGAAGGGTTGTTCAGAAACTAAATTATCTTTCAAATGAGACCATTTAGGGCATTGTATTCAGTCTGGTCACTGAAATAGACTCATTCAAAGTTGGTAGTGAAATGTTGAATTTTTGCATTTTTTTGCCATTTGGCTCAAAATGGATGTTTCACCCCATTACTTGTACAGCATGATCAAACGTACCAAAAACATAAAAATTTACTTGTACAAAATATTAAATGCTGAACCTGATGATAAAAACGGTACAGATTGGGGTCCCCTTGAGGAAATGTGTGTCTATTGTTATAATAAGAGGTCTATATGTGATAAAAGTCAGCTGTTCTATGTGAAAAGTATGACAAAATCATGCTTTTTGGGGCCGAGCTTCTCAAAATCCCGATCTAAAGTATATTTCTCGATCCAAAATGGTTGTCATTTGGAGGATTTATCCCGCATCATCAAGCATAATGGATCTATAACCATCAATTGATGGTTTCTAGTACAGTATGTCTAAAATATATTACTATATTGCAAGACTGACAACAATAGTAACCACAATTAGCCCTTATGAAGTATTGCTGAGTGTTCAATTCCCCCTGATTTAATGGTATTTATGGGTATAAATGCCCAAAAATGACACTTTCCCACCAATTATTAATAAGAAAAACATAAATTGCTCAACAATTATAGATATTTTACTTTATATTTATGGTATATATGCATGTATCAATTTCCTGTAACAAAAGAAAACCCTTTACAGCCTAATCTATGTGGGTATACTAGAGAGGCAAAGCAGGAGTATTCACTGGCCGTTTCTTGGTGACTGGAGCTATAGGTTTCATATTCAAGCTTTAATCAAAATGTAAGGCTAAGAATAGCTTGAGAGGCATACACCTAGGTAGAAATGCCACATCCCATGTGTTTAATACCACAACTACATCCCCAATTGGTAATGACACATGGTCGCCCTCTGTAGGCCTGGTAAAGCTATCCCCCTCTCCCCTCCACCAGCACGTCAAGCAGTAAACGCACACCGACGTGGCAGGCCTTTTTGCCCACAGGCTGGGCTTGCTTGTTATGATGTCTGCACTTTACCGATGCTGTATTTGCTGACACATCATCCCAGGGGGGATGTGCTGTATATGTTGGGAGGCTGAGGGTACAGGAGGAGGTGTGGATGTATGCAGGCCCCATGTCCAGGGGCTGGAGGGGCAGGTCTATGGGGACAATGCAAATTGGGACAACAGAGGCGCCCAGAGTATAGATATGTCAGAGGGTCAAAAGCACTCTCCCCTGACATCTGAATAATGTTGGCACATACATCATATTAGAGGTCATGATACCTGTAGGGTCGGGGGGACATGTGGTGAGGCCTAAAAAAAAAGAGGTTTGTTTCAGGTCACCCGACCGACCCTATCAAAACAGGGCTGACCCTACGAAATTTTCGTATTTTTATCCTGTCATGGTCAATTTCATGGCGCTAAATTACACCTTATCATGTGTAGTATACCATATCCCAGTCAACTAAATAAAGAGACGTTAATTAACTTTTCCCTATGGCTCCTTAGTGTGGTAAAACGTAATATAACGTTTAAAACGCTATTTTGACGTAAAATGACGTAGTTTTGTTAGCTTGGATAACACGGTAAGCGGGGATAACACGGTTATCTAGCTAAAACTATGTTGTATTTCTACTGTGTTTGTAAATAGTGCACTATATAGCGTTCTATGTGGGTGGAAAGCGAGGAAAACCTGCACCTACGGACATCACAGGTTCTCTAGATAACACTACAACTAGGTATCTTGGTCACATTAATGTGTAGAGAGGAGCATCTTCAGGTACATTTAAGTGTCCTGGGTTGCACCTTAGCACCCAGTGTACAGAGGATTACAGACATTGCCCATTTGTGTTGTTCAGCAGGACGCTTTGATGCTCACTGTGAGCTGCTCGGAGTGAATACACCTATCTGCCTCTCCAGGGGGTATCAGTAGACCAATCATAGTGCAGGGTGATATAAAGAAAGTGTAGCCAGCCTGATATCACCTCTCCTGTAACAACCCAGCTCTATAGCAGCATGACCAATGTTAACAGGCTTTGTCATGGATTACTCTCGATACCTGAGCATATAATAGGCCAATATACATCACTTTTTGATACGTGATCATATGTCGACTAGGCCTATACATGTTGCTCTTGATACCGGATCAGACAGTCCCGTATCTATATCTGTATTATCAATCCCAGCAGTAGTCCTTGTGAGGAGATTTTCCCTAGTCTCATCAACAGTGCTATATCTATATCTGAGTTCCCTCTCACCTGAAAGCCGTGTGATCTTGGTCCAGACATATATCTATATCTGAGTTCTTTACCAATACCAACACCTGTATTTGTGGACCCTTTTGGACTGCCCCCAGGAAGGGGAGGCTGGGTATAGACCTCACCTTGGACCTCTCCTCACCTGTTGTATCGATCCCGGGGCACCCCACCTGCGCAGGTAAGGGAGTGGTCATTTTTTCACAACAAGGGGGGGGGTCGGTGGATTCTCGCGCAAACGGGTTGACATTTTTTTGGTCCCCCCCACGGGAGGGGTCAACATTTTTTTGGTCCCCCCCCCTCAGGCCGGCTGAAATTGAGCGCGGCCGACCCCTTTAAGCTATAGTAACACGCTGGCTTTTTTACCAAAAAGGGGTCCAACTTTTTTGGTCCCCCTCTCAAGAGGGGTCCAAATTTTTTTTGTTTCCCCCTTCAAGGGGTCCAAATTATTTTGGTCCCCCCCAAAATCCACCAACTCCCCCTGTTGTTAAAAAATGACCACTCCCTAACACATGAAAGGCCTCACCTTGCCGCCTACAGGTGGGCCATGGGAAGGAAGTATCACAAAGACAAAGCGCTAGGGGTAAATGTGGCGCTGTATAAAAAGAGAAATCCCTCCCACTCGTCAGGCATGAGAAGGTCATACAATCCTGCAAGTGATCTGGTTGATTGTGCTAGGGGCTAAGTGGAATAATAGGCAATTGGCAAACACGATGTATGGTATCCAATAATCTAATCACAAGGGTATACAGTAAACAGATATACAGGTATAAATGTAGCCTATACAGCTCTAGAAATACCACCCTATACCCCTGCTGTATGTGTTATCAATGTAACAGTACGGGACTTCTTTAAGTACTCAGACAGACCACATCATTTAATAAATCACCGTGTTGTGCGTTCTATTTAATCAGCAATGTAGAAAACCACGAAGCTGTAATAAATAGGAATTAATCCACGACGACGTGGAGCAGATGGTGTCTTTGTAACCTGGTATGGCAAGCTGGGTAAGGGAGTGGTCATTTTTTAACAACGGGGGGGGGGGGGGGGTCGGTGTATTTTCTCGCGAGCGGGTCAGAAATTTTTTGGTCCCCCGTGAGAGGGGTCGAAATTTTTTTAGTCCCCCCCCCTCTAGTCAGGTTGAAATTGAGCACAGCCGACGCCTTTGTGCTGGCTTTTCCACTAAAAAGGGGTGTAATTTTTCTGGTTCCCCCCCCCCTCAAGAGGTCAAAATTTGTTTGGTTTCCCTCCCCCCCCCCTGTTGTTAAAAAATGCCCGCTCCCTAAGTCTGTAATACTCTCTGTGACTGATGGTGAAGGGGCTTACATGCCAGTTTATTGATGGGAACGTCTTTTAATACTATTTCTTCCCATTCAACAATCCATTAAAATCATTGCAAATGCATTTTGATATCTATCAGATTTATTCTGCATATATAAGCTTGTTATAAACGAAAGCCTTTCAGTATAATGTCTATAATGGCTGGGGTTTTATCTGGCTAAACCAAGCTATATATTCCGACATAAGTATATTTCTATTGGCGATATTTAACTATCCATTTACCACAATATCTGAGAAGGAATACTCGATACTGGCTGAGCCAATATAGTTCGGGGACTTTCATTTTATACGAGGCAATATGCGCTGGGGAGTCTGAATGTGTTGAATGAAGCCTTGGACATATTGTAATATTTGCCTAGTCGGGTCCCGCTGTGTATGTTTGTGATTTACATATTGATTGGGGCTACCAGCGCACCGGAAATGAAGCGCCTCTGTGATGAAGAGTCTACTTGAAATCGGTGGCGTCCGAAAAGAGGCGGGAGATTTCCACAGGCGGGTAATATTTCCCGCCTACATCCGGGCTGCTTGGTCTAGTCACGTGACCGGTATGGAGGAGGTTGATGGGTAGGAGAAATAAGCCGGAAGTGATAGGGCGCCGGAAGTAGAAGTGCGCAGGCGCTGGTCCTCCAATGTGCCTCTACATGGGTACCCGCATAATTGACCGTGTCGCCGTGTCGATTTTTAGCAAAAGGGCTGTGTCGCCGTGTCGATTTTTATTCATATAGAACATACCAGGGCTTATAAAAAGGTCTGTGTCCGTCGATTTTTAAAGGGGCCGTGTCACCCGTGTCGATTTTTAAAGGGGCCGTGTCGCCCGTGTCGATTTTTACCCATGTAGAGGCACTCAAATGGACATCCGACCACCCACGCGCGTGGACCAGGGACGGTGGACTCTCTTACTGACCCTCTCTCTTACATTCCCATTCCAACTTCTAATCTCAGCTTTTCCTTCCTGTCAGAGCTACGCATGTCGAATATAGGCTCGAAATCTAAGTCACGTATTCATGCTAAAAGGATTTACAGTTGTGATTGGCACAAAGTCACATCAAGGCGACGACATTGTCTTTGTATACTGATTAATCAATATGCAAAATTAATGCCTTTTGCAAGTGCATGAGCGGACCCGTGAGCTTAATTAGTTCCAAGTTCATGGGGCAGGATGTTTATGTTTTGCTATCTCTAGTGTACTTCCGTAGAGTTAATGGGACATTCCTGCAATTTCCTCTCCATTGGTTAGGCAGAAAACAAAAGACCTGATTGAATATTAATTAGCTCTTTTAGGGGAAGGAAATGAGCATTTGCATTTAGTGCTTTCCTAATAAGGATCTTAGACCACATCTTGCAGCATATCTATTTTCCCTATGCTCCACGCTTAGCGATAACTGGTCTATAAATATGCATCCCCCCACAGAGAGGCTTGATGTTAAGTTATAGTGCGTCTACTTAAACCTAGTGCTCGCTAGTATAAAAGAAAGTCATAAAAGTTATTCACGATCACAAAGAGGGTTGGCAGATCGCACGTCTCTTTAGAAGCCCCTCGTGCTGAGTAGAATCAATAGTGATTACCCCCTCCCTCCACCAACCCCTTCTAGTACCCCCCCCCCCCCCCACCCCCCACCCTCCGCCCCTGTCCTCTTCCTCCTCTACCCTACACGTTGGACACTCAGGGGAAGGGCCAACACACGTCTCAACTGCCGAGGGCTGCTATTGGCCAGTTCAGAAAATGTTAGGAACTTGCTGATTGGTTATTGTTACGCTGGTTGCTTTGACCTATGGTGAATTGACTGAAAGTAGAATATAGTAGGCCCAAGTGTTTGTTCCGTTGTTTCCGGACGATGCCAAGGTTGTATTCAGTGACGTATAATGCATTCTGGTCTAGGTGGAAATTTCTGACAATATGGCAGAGGTGCATAGGCCCTATTTCAGAGTAGCACAGAGAGGGACAGAATAGACTACACCTCCTCATGCTCACTGTGTGTACCCCATAGTCAGCGACCACAGCCCCACCATGCGGCAGCCCCCTGAAGCTCAGCTAACGACCTTCACTGTGTTATACGGCCTCATGCAAATAGCCCCCTCTCAGCCGCACCAACATGAGCCTATTGTGACAGTGTTAGACGCAGAACCAACTGAGTGAGCTCTTTTTCTGCCATTTGTCTGGCTACCATTGCCTGCCTACCATTGCCTGGCTACCATTGCCTGGCTGTATAGTACTGTTGGCCTGCAGTCTCTCCTGGTGACGCGCTGGTCGGGTCCAATCTGCTCATGTACATCGGTTGGTGGCTGTAGCTGCAAATCGACGCGGCCAGCCAAGTCCCCAGCTTCTTAGGAAGCCTCTATTAAATTCAAATTGAGTTCATTACGTAGCGATATTCAATAGCCCCCAGGCGCGTCCCCTGCACCAGGGAGGCCGGCTGGTGGGGCCAGCTGCTGGAGGAAGTGGGCTGTGGGTAGGATCTGGAGGAGGGTATACAGTCAATGGTAGGTCATGGACAAAGGTTAAATTACACCCCACCACCATCTCCTCCCCACCATCTAAGGGAGTGGTCATTTTTTAAGAACAGGGGGGTTGGTGGATTTGGGTGGGGGGGGGGGAACCAAAAAGATTTGGACCGCTTGAAGGGAGGGAACCAAAAAATTTGGACTCCTCTTGAGGGGGGGACCAAAAATTGCACCCCTTTTTAGCGAAAAAGCCAGCGCGCTACTATAGCTCAAAGGGGTCGACCACACTAAATTCCAACCTGCCTGAGGGGGGGACCAAAAGATTTTCGCCCCGCTCGCGCAAAAATCCACCGACCCCCCCCCCTGTTGTTAAAAAATGACCACTCCCTAAAGCATGACTCCCACCCTGCACCACCACAGCTAATTTAACCCAACTAATGAGTTTAAAAGAACCCTTACTACGCACAAACTTCACCCCCATACAATGGAGGACCACCATTGTTTGGCCATATCGTATTATCATCACACCAAGGCAAACTTTTCTTTTTCTCCTCCCTGATGGCAACATGAGCTAATTCTCATTAGATTAGTTCGTGAAACGTGCTCTCACATTCAGCGTTCACAATGGATTAAATATTTTTCCTTCCTTTGTGAATTCTTTTATTTCCCTTGCACAACTGCCAAGGAACATTTTAGAGATTCAACTGCGTCTTAATAGTTAATAGATTTCCCAGGACAAAATCATCTGGGAGAGATAAGAATATGATTTAATTATGTTTGTTACCGAGTATAAAATAAACGGACCAGGCATGTTTACTAGCAGTCTGCTTAAATTGAAGAAACCTTTATTGTTCTATTTCAATTGCTCTAATGTAAAGTCTGAAAACGTCTTCAGAATGATGAATATTGAGTTCGAAAATGAGTATTATGGCTAGGAACATGTAGTATAGAGAAATGTGCATGATAGCCAGGCTACATGTAGTAGTTTAGGGAAAGTATCACATGCCCAGGGTGGTCGTAATATAGGGGAATTAGTATTATGGCCAAGGTAGTAGTATAGAAACATGTTTTTTAGGCAGCTTAGTAGTATAGCAAAAGTTCACTATGGCCAGGGTAGTAGTATAGGACTTGAGTGTTGTGATCATGGTAGTAGTATAGGGGTCAAGCTGGTCGTTCTGTGGCTGCCTCCATTACTTAAGCTTGAACCAGCGAGACAAGCACTGATAACAGCGGTCACATGGGTACCAGCTGTTACATAATGCACCCTAGAATTCTGCAGTGAATACATGCTGTTATATGATTGGTTGATAATGTATCCAGCTATAGGACATATGTGTTATGGTCAGGGTGGTGGTATAGGACATGTGTGTTGTGGTCAGGGTGGTGGTATAGGACATGTGTGTTGTGGTCAGGGTAGTAGTATAGGACATGAGTGTTGTGGTCAGGGAAGTGGTATAGGACATGAGTGTTGTGGTCAGGGTAGTGGTATAGGACATGAGTGTTGTGGTCAGGGTAGTGGTATAGGACATGAGTGTTGTGGTCAGGGTAGTGGTATAGGACATGAGTGTTGTGGTCAGGGTAGTAGTATAGGATATGAGTGTTGTGGCCAGGGAAGTAGTATAGGATATGAGTTTTGCGATCTGGGAAGTGGTATAAAAAAAGTGTATCGGGTAGTAGTATAGGAAATGTGTATTATGGCCAGGATGGCACTTGTAGTATAGGCTAATATTATGGCAAGCCTAGTAGTATAAGAAAAGTGGTGTTGTGGTCAAGATAGCCATGCATATCATGAACAGTAGTAGTATATCAAACTGTTTTTCATGATCAGGGTAGGAGTATGTATAAGGATATATTATGGCCATGGTAGCATTGGGTTGGGCCGGCTATCTTAACACTATGACTGAATAGGTCCTTTAAGCCATGCACTGTGTAGGACCAGTAGCAGCTGATTGGCACCTATAGAGGGCTGACCACTTGACCCATGTGCTATTACATAACACCGGCTGTGTACTGATAACACAATCAGTGACCCCTTCACATACCCTGGCTGCATATCTGCATTTAACGCAGCTGCAATCTTGGCGAGCCAGTCAGATTCTACATTACATAAGATGTCGTGGTGCTTTCGGTAACTTAACAAGTGAGGAGATATTCTATGGTAGAGATAATAGGGATTTTCCTAGACCGAAGCCCTGAGTAGAATTGTGTTAAGGAATTACCCCCAGACTCGCTCACAAGATGGCAGCATGGTCCAAGCCTAGAGGCATAGTGTGGCCTTTTGTTTTGCTCAGGCCAAAAGTGTATTTGAGTGTGGGGCTATCGGCTATTGTTGTTTTCATGCCACAGATCCAGGCACCTGTTTGCCAGTCCCCAGCAGATTTCAAAATATGCGGGTCTGGATTGGCTCAGAGAGGGGGAGGGGAGGTTGTTGTACTGCACCATTCTGTAACGGGATGTGACAGAATACCTCTCTGTGCGGGTACGGCCATCTTGAGCCCCCGACGGCTGATGTATGATAGTTTATACAGCTGAGGTTTTCAACTGTCTACAACAAAACTTTCCTGGGAGAGTGACACCTCTGCTATTTAGAGATTTGAAGTCATCAAAGAGGTAATTTCTCCGTGTGACTCTATCTCAGAATGGTGTTAGATGCTCAGAGCAGGAGGAGGAGGAGATATAGACTGGTCTCCCGGGGCTGTGTCATCAGCATATCGGCCACCGATCTTATCAATGGATGCACAAAAAGACTACCCCCCCCCTCTCCTGTAGCCTGGGGATGAATGGGGGGAGGCTCCCAGACACTGAATGGGTTTGCAATTTGATAGGGAAAGACATGCTGATGTTGAAGCATTGCGGATCCTTCTAAAATGGTTCAAATTTTAGCCGCTCTGATTCAAAACCAGCAAATGCCTATGAAATTGCATCTGCGCCGACCAAATCCAAGAGTTAGGACTGATGCGCATGCCATAGTGTCTCATGTTTCCGATACAGGGCGGGAGAGGAAAAACCTCCACGCTGTATTGCTGTGGGAAATCCTCGATTTCCTCCTATCTGCAGTTTTCGAAAAGATGCCAATTAAAAGTTAACTCTCGGGAGTTGTTGGGTACTGCTGACAGATGTTGAATATTTAAAAGGGTATCAGCCCAGCAGCTGTGCTTCCAGTGTCTTAATGTTGTCTAAAAGCCCCCCTATACAGCCGCCCCCACACACACTGTATGGTAAACGCTGAAAGGCCCTTTGGTGACCAACAAGACGCATCTTGTGGTGCCCCCTGGTGGACCCTGGTGGGGGATGTGTGTACTAGATGTAGTCACTGATTGCCTAACTCAGTACACCCTAACGGTACTAAGGCATAGACTCGAAGCGAGATCTGCAAGTAGCGTGGGTGTCCAAGTTACTGATTGCCATGTAGGTGCATGTACTGACCACTATATAGCCCCTTCCCTATAGGGATATACCGGGATCGGACTTGTTCCCGCAACCACTCTGTATACACGGACACCACCAATCTCGTGAGACCTTGGTTCTTCTCGCGTATTGCAGCTTGTTCCCCGGAAGCTATGGTGTGTGAGTGTCTGGTCACTGCCTAAATCTCACGATACATTGCGAGCTCAGAACTAACATGGCCGCCCATACGGAGAAACCAGAGTAATCGCTATACTGGCTGCTATCGTCCTACCATTTCCCTCAACTCGAGGTTTACCATCGTCAAATAGTTGATGACTAGGTTTGTACGATACCTGTAGGGCACATAAGGCGGCTAAGTCTCGTCACGTGATCACCAACTTGCGGGCCCTTATGGGCTCCCCATATTATCGCCTACAGGCTTGAAGGATGGGCGAAAAATTACGCGCCCCCATATCTCCACTAATATAGAGAGTTGGGCTATAAAATTCCAGATCTGGGACCTATTTAGGCCAACTTAGATATGGGTATTTTTTTGTTAGAACCGGCAAAAAAATTACGACAACATTTTATCGCGAGACTTAGCCTCCCTATGGGTTAGGTGCACTCGGTGGGGGGGGGGGGGGACGTGGAGGGGCATTGGTTTGATGTACTCGATCAAATACTATAAACTAGACGCTCCATTCCCCCCCTCCTCCATTCCCTCCTCTCCATTTAGAGAAACTCTAGTAGATGCCATCCAACCTATGACCTCTTCGACTGGTCAAGCTATTTTGAGTAGACGAATCTAGAAGCATTAATGTTAATCAAAGACTTCTGTATTCCCCTCATCGTGCCTACCACAGTAGCAGCTTCTGAACATTAATAGGCCACATAAAAAGGTCTTTTTCAGTTGGGTTGCAGGTTTATCTTGTGTCTCCCCACTTAGGCCAAAAAAAAGGTTTGTTTCAGGTAACATGGGCAGAAAATGTAGGGTCGGTAGGTCGGATTTTTTTAAAACATGAAAGTACTAGCCGGCCGGTCTGAAGACCCTAAAATTGACTTAAAAATAGTAAAAATTAAAAATTAAAATAGCATAAAAAAACGTAGGGTCGGCCCTGTTTTGATAGGGTCGGTCAGGTGACCTGAAACAAACCTCTTTTTCTCACACAGAGGATGAGGCTAGTTAGCCGTGGGTAGTGGGGGATACATTCTGTGGGGCCATACCTTGAGTTATACCCCGGGGGAGGGAGTGGGCGGCGGTCAGGGGGCAGGGCCCTGTGAGCTGCTCCTGAGTCGGTGTGAGCTGGTCAGCCCCTGCCTGGGTTAGTGCTGCCCGGCCACCCCTCCCTTATCACTGCCCGGGGACCGCCACTGGAGGAGGGGCGGTGCACTGAAAATCCATAGGTTGAAAGGGTTAGTCAGTACAGACTAATCCAGGTTGGTCATATTAGTGTTAGTCACAATGGCAAAGTTATATTCAAAAATGACCAAGGGGTCAGTCAGTAGTGGCTAACCTAAGTCCATCATTGGTGTGTTGTAATTGTATACCACTAGTTGGGGCCACCTGTGATGACCACTCAGTGGCTCCCCCTGGAACTAAAGAGACTAAGGTGGGTTGGTCAGTAGTGACCAACCTGACAATAATAACTAATCTAGGTTGGTCGTATAGGGAGCCAAAAAATGACTAACTAGGTTAGGCACTAGTGACCGAGAGGTCGGGCGTATAGGGAGCCTATGAATATCAGTGTGGGGGAGGGGGAGGGTCTGGAGGACCTGGAGGTATTGTGACAACTTCCCAATGTTCCCACTGGGAGTAGTGGAACACAGGAGCAGACCAACTGGAAAAGATCCGGCTTTTCTTGTTCAATGTTGACATTTTCTGACGGGGTTACTCTTGGGAGAATGAATGTAGCTATACACTTTAGGATTATGTAGGATATAAACTATACCCTGGGTGTGTATTTCAGTGAAAGTACTTCATGTAGCTGAATTAACTTAATATTGTACAGACCGTACAATATTGACTACTATTGAAGACTTTTGGTGAATAAGTTCACCAGAATAGTTGTGCCTCTACATGGGCAGAATTCGACACGTGCGACACGGCGACACAGCCTTTTTAAAAATCGACACATGCGACACAGCCCCTTTAAAAATCGACGGACACAGTCATCCTTGCCCCAGTATACTCTACATACATAAAAATCGTCACAATGACTCGGCCCTTCTTGCTAAAAATCGACACGGCGACATGGTCAAATCTGAGGGTACCCATGGAGAGGCACATAGTTGTTTGAAATATGCACAGTATCTGCCTTTAGCAGTCCTATTTCCTGGGATACTCCTAGCTCCTCCCCATAGGCTGGTGACCCGGGTTGTGTGTGTGTGGGAGGTGGGTGTGGGTGTCTGATGGACAGTGAAGGTGAGAGCGGCGTAATTGAATAGTGATAGGTGTGGCGGCTTTATAGTGGGCGGCCTGCCCGACCTGCCCACCCCGCCATCCGTTATACGTCCCACCCTGAGCTGCTCCGAGCTGCTCCCGTCCCCGGGGGGCAGAGGGAGGTGGTAACGAGCCCAGCCAATCAGCCAGCAGCATGCCCACCCCGCCACCTGCAGGTCAAGCCGGCCTCAGATTGCCTTGGTAACCGCGTGGTGGCCTAGACGCGCTGCCATAGCAACGCGGGTTATACGTCTGGTGCTGTGTGGTTGACGCAGTAACGGTCCTGACTGCGGACAGGTGTGTGTAGTGTGATATTGTAGCCACGCAGAAAGGATACTCCAAGCAAGGCCTCACAGATCTTATTACATGATAGTACGGCCTTCTCTATGCTAAGCCTATGGGACCTCCATACTCCATGCCCCTATGGAGTACGGTGCAGCCATACTCAATGGCCTCCAAATTTGTTGATTTTCTTCATTTTAAGACAGTAGGGCCATGTAATAAACACAAAAGCGCACTTACTAACATAAATGCACATCATACATCACTCGCTGGGTCATATCACACTCAGCCTTCGGCATTGTGTGATATGACCCAGCTTCAACTTGTGAAGTAAGATGTGCATGTATGTCAATGGCGTGGAGTTTTGTCTATATCTTTTTCAGCTTGTCTTCATGACAGGAACAATATGTGAGCAGTCAATAAGGTACACTCAAAAAATAAACTTGTCTCCAGACTCTTCAAAGTGACGGTCATAAAATAAACAAGTCAAAAACTTGTCTTAAGTGACAAGGAAGCGGGTCCTCTAGCTGGAGATAGAAGACCCACTTGGTATGTGCCAGCCCAAAACCCGACATTTGCTAGCTGCAGATTCTATTTGTGGGATGGTAACCTGATATGTTAGACAACTTTTGACTCGTTTATTTTATGACAGTCACTTCGACGAGTCTGGAGACAAGTTTACTTTTTCAGTGTATAGGACCTAGAACATCCCTCTGCCCACACATAGCTCATACTGCTGCCCTCCAGTCCCTCACAGTGCCCAGCAGCACATGCTGGCCCCACCCCATGTGTGCATGCCTCCCCTCTACTAGTCAAGGTTACATCATGGGACTAGAGTCTCTTATTGGACGCCATGATTACCATGGTAACGGCGTCCCTGGCCATGACAACCAGGAGGTCAGCTCATCAGGGGGGGTTGATGGTGGGGTTTAGCGGAGGTCGTCAGTGGGGTGCGGACAATGACTGGTATTAGCCGGCCTGGGCGCCCAATGATGGGGTGTGGTCTGGCACTGGCCATATAGGGGGTGTGGTGGGTGGGGGCAGGGGGCGGGAGGGGTGGTAAGGGCGGCGGATTCATCACTTTATTGGGTCTCCAGGGTCTGTGTGTGTGGGTGTAGCACTCTGGGTGAAATGTGCAGCGTCTAGATGTCGTCACTGCCTCAGCCCCATCAGTCATCAAGGTGCACACACTGAAAAAGTAAACTTGTCTCCAGACTCGTCGAAGTGACTATCATACAATAGTCAAAAGTTGTCTAACCTATCAGGTTACCATCCCACAAATATAATCTGGAGCTGGCAAATGTCAGGTTTTGGGCTGGCACATGCCAAGTGGGTCTTCTATCTCCAGCTAGAAGACCCGCTTCCTTGTCACGTTATTTTGTGACCGTCACTTGGAAGAGTCTGGAGACAAGTTTACTTTTTGAGTGCATGGCCACACCCCCCCTCCCTCTTCCTACCCCCATCCCCACCATCATCTCCATCCCCCTATGCTTCAGACCAGGAAGCACCTTTTTAGTGCTCAGCTGAGGTAGAACCAAAACTCATTCCCAACACAGAAGAGACTTTTTGAAAAAATAAAAATAAAAATAATTAAAGCAGAATACAAGAGACAAAGAATCACAGAAAACTGAAAGTAAAGCCCCACATGTCCAGTCCCATGAGATGAATACCAGGTAAGAAGCCTTAGTTAGTGTCCACACAATGTGCCTTGTTCTATGCAATATGCAGTCTCGGGCCCTGACTGTACGTTTACAGTCTGGGAGATTACTTAGATCTATGTACCTACACTGGCCTCATACCCTGCTATACTGTATAGGTCTACTAGTATCAGCAACCATGGGGGTGTGGGTTCGAACCCCACTCTGGCTTAATTTTTAATAGTTTTGATATCTGCATATTGCACCTAAATTGAAATAATGTACCTAGTCACATATGTAATACCTAATTTAACTATGTCAATTAAGGTGGATTTATGCTTTAAATGGGCTAATAAATAATGTAAAAAAACGAACCTACATTTTGCCTAGGGTGGGATTCGAACCCATGAGGCCATACACAACTCCTACATGATCATGTGATCATAGCTGACCAATCAGTGAGCTACCTATCTCATTAAGAAATGATCCAGGATCCTGGATCATTTTTGTAAGTAGGTTACAGCTATTAGATACAAAATTGTCCAGGCCCATTACAGCCTGACGGCTGCAATGGGCCTGGAGTGCTCGAGGCTGTGCAATATGCAGCACTGGTGGGGTGGGTAGGTGCTGGAGCAGCAGGGCAGGTCATGGTCGGGCGGCGGGAACACTGGAGGAGCACAGTGCTATGTCATTAACAATGCACATAGTTTTGCATTGAGAGAATCAGCTAATTCAGACCTTATAGTTATCTGCATGGTAATGGATGGGTCCTGTCAGAGGACACAGTGTTCCAGTGCATGGCGGTGGGGGCTGGTAACCCTTTAAAGGCCGGATGTTGTGTTAATGTGCTATACCCATTGTCAGCATGCTACATGAATACAACCCTGGCGAGTACTAGTAGACCCATCATGGCTTCTTTCAGGTATCATGTTGACCATACAGGGCTGATACACTCCCGAAAGGTGCCCATGAAAAGCAGCATGGCGCAGTAATCCACAATGCGTTGGTTAACCCTTTAAGGACCGCATGATACCTTAATGCACAATGCCCTTAGTCGTCATGATACATGAATGAAGCCCTGGCGATTAACTCGCCAGGGCTGCATTCAAGCACCATGCCAACCCTAATAGAGATACTCCCGAAGGGTCGTCATGATGCACCAATGCAGCACCGGCGAGTTACTCGCCGGGGCTGCATTGGTGCACCATGACGACAAATGTCATGTTTCAGCGACGTCCGTCCTTAAAGGGTTAAGCTGTGTGTGGGTGTTTTTGTGAAGGTGTCACTAGCTCCATGACAAGCCTCATTACCACGTGATTACCACCGTGGAGGAGGAGGCCTTTAACGTTGGTATTCCCTGAGGTGGCAGATAATCGTCTAGTTCTGGGGCTGTCGCCTCTTCCCTCCGTCTTTTTGATATTGTATATGGTTGCGTTACTCTAGGTAGACCACATGTCTAATTGTTATATAAAATAAAAAGACTAGATCAACGTTTGCTGAAACACTTAGAACATGATATACACACTCAGAAAAGTCAGCGTCAGTGTCGCTGATAGAACTAGCAGCGTGGGTCTCAGTCCAACAATAGGGACCTTTGGCAAACCTGACGTAGCTTTTCTGAGTGTGTAGTGTAAACTATATTAACTGCTGTGTCTGTCTAATAATGTGCTACCTGTGCTTTCACTTTACCTTGGTCTTAGATATATGTCTATGGGAGTAGAATACTCGCCATGTCCCAGTCTCTGGGCCCAGGCTATATTAATATACCACTTTGGTATGGGCACCAACTATGGTGTCTATGGCGGTGCGGCCCAAGCAGTAACTGTTTTGACAGACTATGGATTAAAACAATCTCAAAGCCTCTCCCACTTTTTAATAGGCGGTGAATAAGACAGCTCCTAAATCGGCGTGGGAATGTTCCCACGGGAGGCCTGCACCCACCCAGACCCTTATCTATGAGAGTTGTCTCCTGCCAGGGAGGTTCATCCCTAATGAATATGTGAGGTCCTATATCAATTATCTTATACGCGGCATGTTGATTAATTCCTTGGTGAGTTGACTCTCGATTTACCTGGTGCCAACGCCGTAATGTCTGGGCTGATGGCTACTAGATCAGGGCCTGTCTGTTCACCATGCAAACTGGTGGAAGAATAGGTGCGCTGCTTTTGTTAGGGTCGGCTACTAAATAACCCCGCCAAGTTACAATTATGGTCTGCTGTTTTAGTGTTATCTTCCCGGGAACAAACCATGTGTTATCTATACAGGAATAACGTCTCCTGTATTATCCAAGATTTCCATTTCCAAAGACCTATTGCTACCCCAAGACTACCTCAATTTCTTAAGACCTGGTTGTTTCATCCCTGTCTGTACAACTACTTGTATATTATATTTTATGATATGAAATAGGACTGTCATTGGTAGCCAATTTATCTCGATTCCGATTATCACTATTTTGGTCTCGATTTTTTGATTATATCGATTTATTTTGATCTGAGATAAATGGTTAAGATATACTTGAAAATAAGTGTTTTCAGTTGTTTATCACAAGAAGTAGCCCATACTAGATGTCAAGAATGGAAATATGTGGGCTTTATGCAGAACTTCTGTTCTATTTTGATGCACATTCCAAAGTTAAATTCCAAAAATATTAAGGATTTTAAATGCAACATTTTCAACTTAATTAATAAGTTAGTGCTAGTTGGAATTTTTACACAATTTTACCAGTTTTGCAAAGGTAAATTCCTTGACAACAATTGGGTCATTCGGTGTTTCAATATAAAGCTTTTGTCGTTGCGATAATCGGAATTCTGTAAATGTCGGTGTATCGATTTGGGGGGTATCGATGACAGTCCTAATATGAAATAGTATCTATATAGCAGTTCCTGAATTTTCCACTTCCCACACTGCTATGTACAGCAAAGCCTTACATCCCAATCTAGCATCCTGAGACGTTACAGAGTCAGGGTTAAGCCTGCAGCCAGAGACACCACTCAAAATGGCGGCCAGTGGTCATCCTTCAGAGAAGTGTCCACCTAATTGGTGAGAGAGCGTCTAATTGACAGGTAGGAAGATGAACCACTCCCCAGGGTGGGCAGTGGTCGTCAGGCTCCCTGTCAACGAGGCAGTCCCCCGGGACGCGGCATACCTGCCCTGTCTGCAGACTGACCACAGGGTGCATGACCACCACAGGGTGACCACAGGATGCATGACTACCGCAGGGTGACCACGGGATACATGACCACCACAGGGTGACCACAGGATACATGACCACCACAGGGTGACCACAAGATACATGACCACCGCAGGGTGACCACAGGATGCATGACTACCGCAGGGTGACCACAGGATGCATGACTACCGCAGGGTGACCACGGGATACATGACCACCACAGGGTGACCACAGGATACATGACCACCACAGGGTGACCACAGGATACATGATCACAGGGTGACCACAGGATGCATGACCACCGCAGGGTGACCACAGGATGCATGACGACCACAGGGTGACCACAGGATGCATGACCACCACAGGGTGACCACAGGATACATGACCACCGCAGGGTGACCACAGGATACATGACCACCGCAGGGTGACCACAGGATACATGACCACCACAGGGTGACCACAGGATACATGACCACCGCAGGGTGACCACAGGATGCATGACCACCACAGGGTGACCACAGGATACATGACCACCGCAGGGTGACCACAGGATACATGACCACCGCAGGGTGACCACATGATACATGACCACCGCAGGGTGACCACAGGATACATGACCACCACAGGGTGACCACAGGATACATGACCACCACAGGGTGACCACAGGATACATGACCACCACAGGGTGACCACAGGACGCATGACCACCACAGGGTGACCACAGGATACATGACCACCACAGGGTGACCACAGGATACATGACCACCACAGGGTGACCACAGGATACATGACCACCACAGGGTGACAACAGGGTGACCACTACACTGAAAAAAACAACTTGTCTCCAGACTCGTCCAAGTGACTATCATAAAATAAACGAGTCAAAAGTTGTCTAACCTATCAGGTTACCATCCCACAAATAGAATCTGGACAAATGTCGGGTTTTGGGCTTGCACATGCCAAGTGGGTCTTCTATCTCCAGCAAGAAGACCTGCTTCCTTGTCACTTAGACGAGTTTTTGACTCGTTTGTTTTATGACCATCACTCTGAAGAGTCTGGAGACAAGTTTGCTTTTTGAGTGTAGTATCCGCGTCCTAGGGAGAGAGTTATTTGTATCCATCCTGTTATCTATGTGTGCAATGAATCGGTAATCTGTATACGACAATCATAATGATACACTATAAAGGTCATTCGACGACTTACGGTTTAGGTTGAGAGATGATTATTGATATTAAAGGATAAATACCATATTGGTAATCAAAAGGTCAAATCTGCTGATATAACTTCAACAAATGGAAATATATAATAGTATGCTACTTTGAGAGATTATCAAAAGTTTAATGTCTAAGTAAAAATGCGATATTGGTATTCAAAAGGTCAAATCTTTTAACATAACTTCGACAAATGGAAATATATATATACAAATGTACTAGTGCAAGTTGCACATTCAAATCAATACTAAGGCTTACCTTATCGGACTTGATGTGCGCCATACCTGCGTCATCAGCACGCCAATACGTCATCACGTAAACTGAGGAGGGATGGGTAGCCGGTCCCTGAGCACCCTACCTCCTTAATTAAGGACGTATAGTGCTTAAATGTGTTTTGTCCTTTGTCGTCATGATGCATGAATGCAGTCCTCGTCAGTAATATGCAAGTGCTATATTCATCCATGTATCTCATGCCGTCCGTATGGAGTTGATACACATCCGAAGGTCGGCATGCTGCTTGAATGAAGGCCTGCGGCCCATAAAGGGTTACCTTACCCTACCACCACAGTACTACTACACTGATATTCCTAGGCTCCCTATACGACCAATCTCTCAGTCACTAGTACCTAACCTAGTTAGTCAGTTTTTGGCTCCCTATACGACCAACCTAGGTCAGTTATTGTTGTCAGGTTGGTCAGTACTGACTAACCCACCTTAGTCACTTAATTTCCAGGGGGAGCCACTGAGTGGTCATCATAGTATCTTACAGGTGGCACCAACTAGTGGTATACAAATACAACACACCAATGATGAACCTAGGTTAGCCACTACTGGCTGACCCCTCAGTCATTTTTGAATATAACTTTGCCATTGTGACTTACACACATATATGACGAAGCTAGGACAGTCTGTACTGACTAACCCTTTCAACCTATGGATTTTCAGTGTACCTGTTGTACCCTAACAACCTCCAGAACACGGTGCTCCTGTGGGTGCATTAGGCGGTTAGTGGCGTGTTTAGGGGTGGGTTAGCGGGTTGTAGTGTTAATAAGGAAACACAATTCTCGTGTTAACCTGATAAGGAGTGGAGGTCAGAAACTGATTCCTGCCAATAGGTGGGAGGGGGAGGTGATCGGAGATGGGCATTCACACGCCAATTTGGATGTATATTGAACAGTCTTAGGGAGTGCTCATTTTTCTAACAACAAGGGGGGCGGATGAGATTCCCCCCCCCCCAAGAGGGGTCTAAATCTTTACCCCCCCCCCCTGTTGTTAAAAAAGGAGCACTCCCTTACATCAGGGATGGTGGGGGGGGGGGTATAGCACATTATAACCTCATCACTTTAGAAATATGCACCACCAATGTCGTCATTATTCGTTGTAGTACTTAGTACAATCTGTGTAGCATTACTGTAGTATGCCAATATATAATCACCCATGGGGGGGGGGGGGGCTATACCCCGATACCACCTGGTTATAGACACTGCTTTGAGGCTATCTCTATGGACGAGAATCCCAATTATACGGCGAGCAGACGATAGGAATCCGGCCGGGGTCACGCCATTCGCCAATCACAGCCGCCCCTCGTACATACCGATAGGTGGCGCCCCGGAAGTAAGCTGACCCCTCTGCAGGGGGCGCTGTATAACGTTTTGTAGGAAGGTGGGGGCAGGATCTCCATGCCAGCAATACCTCTGTATTATTAGGACATTCAATGTTTTCAATGGGGAAAAAAGTTCAATTTGATTCCCACTGAATCTATGGTGACGCGACTGAGGTAAGGCTGAGTAAACTAAATGCTAGTCTGTATTAGGATGATACTACTCGCACCAACTGTTCCTCAAGTGTGTGGCGTTGTCATTATACATTTATATATGATTAGGATATAGCATCTCACACCCATTGGTACTCGATACCTGATTTTGCCTGTCTGACTAACGCTATCATTTACCACCACTGCCGATGTCCGCTATATGAATTATTAGTCTGGTTTCTTTTTGTATGGAGGGATAACTCCAAATAAGTAAGCTAACATGTTTGCCATCTAGTAGTGAGCTATGTCTTCGTGAGAGAATCTGAAGAGAATATATTACCTAAAATTTATAATTACAGTACTACAAGTATTGACTCAATCAACACTCCCCCACTACACGAGAATAGAGTCGGTGATGAAAACACAGGGAATGTCAAAACCTGGAGAACCCAATTGGGAAATATTACATCATCTCGGTTCAGCTGCCATAAGCATAAAGTGTAATGTCACAGCGCCGAAGGTACCCTAACAGTTCTCATCTTGTCCCGACCAGACCCACCAGCCCCCATATCCCAATTCGGTTTGTACAGTACTACACAACCACCAAATGTAATAGTCATTCTGCAGACGTCCTCTCAGGACGAGGTAGCGTCCTCTGGGCGTCCCAATTTGTGCACCAGACGCCGCCACAATTGTCGTCTGCTTTTGCAGAAAAGCGCGGGAAAACAGGCCTGTTTGTGACGTCTCAGTGTGTGTGTGGGGAAGCCAATCGGCAGACCCCACCTCTGGCAAACAGGCACAGCCCCACATGGTCGCTATGTTAACCAAATGCTTGCCTGGAAAGGCAATGTGGGCAAGTTCCCGGGAATTTGTTTAGGGTGGGTGGATACTTTGGGTAGGCATTGGGTGGATGTTTCCACACCACAGTAGTAGATGTGTTGGTGCGCCTGGCGCCAATTGGGAAATCCAATATCTGAGAATATGATATCTGTGTATCATACGTAATGGGGAAGTAGTGTGTGTGTGGTGGGGGGGGGGGGTAAAAGGGGTATGAGGGAGATACATGGAGATACATGGGGGGGGGGGGATACATGGAGGGAGTATACATGGAGAGGTGGTGGGAAAGAGATTCAGATCAAATTATACAAAATAACTTCGCCTGTTTACCGATGATTCGATAAGTCCAACACGTAGCGTTGGAGAGGCACATAACACCGTTTATAGGCTACGGCAAAACTATAACAGTATTTAACAATTGTTAATTGTTGGGAGGACTTGTTGGATGGAATTGGATGGACGTAAGGGGCTTGAACAAGGAATAAATGAGGACTTAGGGCTATTGATATAGGCCTCTACCGGGATCGGACTTGTTCCCGCAGCCACAGTGTTTACCCTGACATCAGCAATCTCGTGAGACCTTGGTTCTGCTCTCGTATTGTAGCCTGTTCCCCGGAAGCTATGGTGTGTGAGTGTATGGTCACTGCCTAAGTCTCACGATAGATTGCGAGGTCAGAACTAACATGGCCGCCCATACGGAGAAACCAGAGTCATCGCTATAGAAGAATTTAGTGCCAATAAGTGCAAAATTGTATGTGTAGTCTTAGGGAAAGGCCCAATAGAATATGAAGGTTCCGTTTTAAGGTGGAACAATGGTTTGTGTGACGGATGTTGTGCTATTACAATATAGTCCTACAATCGCGGTCTACAATGTATCCACCCTCATGCAAGTACCCCAGTTGCAACCCTACAGCTAGCCCCCCACCCCACCCCACCCCACCCTACCCCACCTTTCTACACAGAGCACTTTGCCGTCTAGGCCCTGGAGGAAGCAGTAACCAGCTGAAAGGCTGCCCAGTGTCCTCCAGACGCCGACACCTGCTGCCCGCCGGTAGGAGGGTCTGGAGGAGGTCAGTGGTCAGTTTACTGGCTAGCAGCTAATGCCCTTACCACACACACCCCTCTCCCCAGGTGCACAGTGTCAGGACTAGGCCAAAAAAAAAAGAAGTTTGTTTCAGGTAACATGGGCAGGAAATGTAGGGTCGGTAGGTCGGATTTTTATTTTATTTTTTTAAACTTTTTTTAAACTTTTTCTTTTAAATGAAAGGACTCCGAAGACCCTATAGTTGACCAAAAAGGAGAAAAAATACGGAAATTTCTTTAAATTTGCATAAAAATGTTTTTATAGGGTCGGTCGGGTGACCTGAAACAAACCCTTTTTTTTGGCCTTACCCCCCAGATGCACAGTGTCAGGCTGGTAGCCTGCTGGTAGCCTACTGCCACCCCTGGGAGGCTGCCTCATGCCCAGGGTACAACTTGAATCTAGCTTTACTGCTAGGGGTCTGGCTCGCAGGCAGTAGGTCGGCGATTCAAACCACCACTGGTGCTCCAGGAGAGATCTTAGGTTTAACCATTTAAGACTGCATGGCGTGTTGCCTATAAGCTACTCTCCATGGCTGGATTCATGTTTGACAACGACAATGCGCATAGGCGATTTATGCCGTCCTTAAAGCTGTCATGGTTGAAGTGAGGCCAAAAGCACTTTTTGATATAGTTTAGTTTTAATCCACAATGGGGCTCTTAAGGGTTGGGATCTCAGCTATTACAGGCACAAGATAGGGTGAATATGTTGTAGCCAGACAATGCTCATGGTCCCCTGTCCAAACACTGCTGCCCTCTGGTGGAACTGTTATTTTAGTCTATGTATGGAAAATGCTGAACTTATTCCCTGACGGCCCAGCATTAAAGGGTTAAAAGCCAACTCACTGCCAGTCTATCTGCCATCCGGCATGTGGACATGGAGAAGGTGAACTGAAAGTGAAACCCCGACATCACCTTTAACATTTGAAAGCTCTGGGCATGTGAAAGGTATCTTATTTCAATACCGAGTGTGTTTGAGTACCTTTGGATTTGCCGCTTTGGCATTATTACCCATACATTTGCTGGGTATTTTGACCGAACGAGATCTAAGGTTTCTGGGAGAAAAACATAGCGACTTTGTTGTGTGTGGATTTACTATGTGTGGCCAAGAAGTAGTTTATATGAAGGATAAGAGTGATGCCAAGGCAGTATATACAAGCACTCTACTTAAAGTACACAAAGGGATTACAGACCCTTTTACAAAGATGCATCCCTGTGTAACGGTTAGCAACCAGTGCACACAAAAGGGGTAATGTAAGATCAGAAGCTACTTTTTGAGGAGGCCTTCAGAATACAGTAATACACATTGCCATTATGACAGCTTCGTTTCTGGCAACCAAAGTAGTCCGAGTGTAGAGAATCGATATGGCTGGTATTGTATTCACGGTGGTTGTGGGGGTGTTTGATGGCGCTGGGCTGGGTTTCCTGATGAGGTTCTAGCTCTGGCTGTAGAAGAATGGTCTCATCAAGGCCGTTTGATTTCCCATCCAAGATGGATGTTTGTGTGGATGGTTGGTCTGCGTTATTCTACTTTCTACTTCTCATTTCCTCCCTAGCCCGGTGTATGATCCATAGTACAAATGGTCATACAAAGTAACTTTACATACATGTTTATATCTGTCTATACAAGCATGTACATCAACACCCATTTGTATATATCATACTGACCTGCCATCAAATGACTCTGTATGTGCCTTTAATGGCGACTTATAAAGTTCATTACTCTACTAGAGGTGAGGAAGGCAAATAGGAGACTTGGGGCCTATCCAGTGTTTTAGAGATGATAAACAAGGGGAAATCTGAAAGCATTTCTAGGCAACTCAAGAAAACTAACAATATATTATCTAAGGTGTATAGAACTATGGGAATAAATGGAATTTTCACATATTTTTTAAGGAGAGCATATGGAATATCGGTCAGTCAAATTTGGCAATTAGTTAAACCTCAATAAGTAGCATCTACTACAAGAGTGGCGAGGTGTGTCTAAACCCATACCTTTACTACACACCCACCCCTAGGAGTTGGCCACGTGTCTCTTCTTCCACCAAGTCCACATCCCGTTGGATACATCCCAATCCCGCCCCATGTCGCTGGCCGCCCCTGCCCCCACCATACCTACCTATTGGCAGCCCCTGCCCCCACCCTACCTCCTATTCCTCCAGCACCTCTACCTGTCCCCCTGGTTTCACATGCCCCTTACCCCCGACCTTCACCCATGACTACCATCCCTTATGGAGCCCACCCTTATATGTCTCCAGTCCCCTTCCTCCTGTGTCCCACGCCCACGGTGGTCGTCCTTGGGCCCTGTCTAGACCCCTTTTACTAATTGGCGGTATGGGGCTGTGGCGTGTTAAGGGGGGTGACAGGTCGGATGTCCCTGTCACCCCTACTGGTTAATTGCTGCACCCATGTCGATATCATTGCCGGCAGGCATGGCCTTAAGGCCCCCATTGTGAGGTTCAACCACTGGGGTGTGCATGTGGAGCGTACCCTGAGGAATCTATCCCATTCAGCCGGAAGCCACTGGCAGCTGCCCTGAAGCCACTTTGTGAAGTATCTAAATGTATTCAGCTTGGGGGAGGGGGGGGGGGCTTCATATGATGTATTGGGAAAGGTCACTATCTCGGTCGGGTGAGAGGTATCACTATCTTGCTGAGAACTGTCAATTAGCTATTCATGGTTTTGGCTAATTCACTGTCTTCCATCAAATAGTATGTGGTAATGGAATAGTACCTTGTTCTGTTGCCATATATGAAGCCACTTCTAGATACTAAATTAGTGGTACGGTTCCAACGTTTACACAGGGAAAAGGAGTAGAGTGTGACTCCCGACTTGATCACTGAGGTAACTCTCCCCAGGACTCTAAAGTGACTCCCTAACAGTAGCAGGACTCTATAATGACTCCTATTCTAAGACTCCCTCATGATTGGGAGTCACTTTAGAGTCGTGGGGAGAGTTACCTCAGTGATCGGGGCTGGACTCCCATTTGAGAGTTACAGTGATTCTACTTCTTCTCTCTGTGTACGTTCACAACCTCTAGTCATTTCTCTGCAGCCAGAACCATGAGCTGCTCGGAGCTGCTCGCGGTGTTCTGATACTGGCGGGCAGGAGCTGCTCGCGGTGCGCTGACACCGGCGGACAGGAGCTGCTCGCGGTGTTCTGACACCGGCGGGCAGGAGCTGCTCGCGGTGTTCAGATACCGGCGGGCAGGAGCTGCTCGCGGTGCGCTGACACCGGCGGGCAGGAGCTGCTCGCGGTGTTCAGATACCGGCGGGCAGGAGCTGCTCGCGGTGCGCTGACACCGGCGGGCAGGAGCTGCTCGCGGTGTTCTGACACCGGCGGGCAGGAGCTGCTCGCGGTGCGCTGACACCGGCGGGCAGGAGCTGCTCGCGGTGCGCTGACACCGGCGGGCAGGAGCTGCTCGCGGTGCTCTGACACCGGCGGGCAGGAGCTGCTCGCGGTGCTCTGACACCGGCGGGCAGGAGCTGCTCGCGGTGTTCTGACACCGGCGGGCAGGAGCTGCTCGCGGTGTTCTGACACCGGCGGGCAGGAGCTGCTCGCCGTACGCTGACACCGGCGGGCAGGAGCTGCTCGCCGTACGCTGACACCGGCGGGCAGGAGCTGCTCGCGGTGTTCTGACACCGGCGGGCAGGAGCTGCTCGCGGTGTTCAGATACCGGCGGGCAGGAGCTGCTCGCGGTGCGCTGACACCGGCGGGCAGGAGCTGCTCGCGGTGTTCTGACACCGGCGGGCAGGAGCTGCTCGCGGTGCGCTGACACCGGCGGGCAGGAGCTGCTCGCGGTGCGCTGACACCGGCGGGCAGGAGCTGCTCGCGGTGCGCTGACACCGGCGGGCAGGAGCTGCTCGCGGTGCGCTGACACCGGCGGGCAGGAGCTGCTCGCGGTGTTCTGACACCGGCGGGCAGGAGCTGCTCGCGGTGCTCTGACACCGGCGGGCAGGAGCTGCTCGCGGTGTTCTGACACCGGCGGGCAGGAGCTGCTCGCGGTGTTCTGACACCGGCGGGCAGGAGCTGCTCGCCGTACGCTGACACCGGCTGGCAGGAGCTGCTCGCGGTACGCTGACACCGGCGGGCAGGAGCTGCTCGCCGTACGCTGACACCGGCGGGCAGGAGCTGCTCGCGGGGCGCTGACACCGGCGGGCAGGAGCTGCCCCCCCTGTGGTGTCCACCTCCCTCTGTAGTTGATGGTTGCAGGTCGTCCTATTATACCATCACCCAAACTGTATCATCCTTCAAAGTTGCCTCCCTCCCCAGTCAGTCCCTGCAGGAGGCAATTGTTGTCTACTCGCCTGGCTGCCCTGCTGTTTGTACCCTGGATCCAACACCCGGTCCCTGCACTCTCCATGGTACATGTACACAATCTGCGTTCCCTCTTCTCAAAAAATACCCCCATTCCCACTGTTTTTTAGACAGAAAAGCACCCTGTATGGAAAAACGCTGACTTTTTGAGGTAAATAAAACACCTTTTTTGACAAAACACTGATATTTTGTCAACACATTCCCTTTCCATGATTAAGAGAAACAAGTGATGAAATGATGTGTTATTCAAACATGATGTAAAGTTGTGTGTATTCATGATATTTGGCAAGGAAACAAATTTGAAAGGATAAACGCTATCGTCAAGGTTAAAAAATCACCTTAGAACACATACACTTTGAATGTTCTGAAACCTCTAAAATTACCCCCCTTTTTCGAAAATCCACGGATTTTTCTTTAAAAAAATACCTCTTTTTCTCAATTCCTGGGACATTGGGAGTGACTGAGAAAATACTCTTTTCTCACGTTTTTGGGAACGCAGGTTGTGTATATGTATCGTGGATAGTGCAGGGACGGGGATCCCACACCTCGCCCAATCAGGGGTTGCTCCTCCAGGGCGGGGGCCGCTTGGGGCCAGACTCACTCACCCTGCGACCCATGATGGATAACTACAACTTTGTGAGACAAGGATGGATTGGAGACGCTAGGACTGAATCTCAAAGGTGGAGGTTTAGAATTAGATTGTCACCAGGAGGGTAGAAATAGACGCTGCTACTATTGGGCATGTCTTCTTGTAATGTAGTATGAAGGCAGAGATGACACTTTTCCTACTTTTGTAGGAATTCCTACTTTTGTAGGAATTTCTACTTTTGTAGGAATTCCTACATTTTTTCCCTTGGTATTTCCTCTTGAAAAAGTGGCACAAATCGTAAGGTTTCTATATTTTGGTCAACCAGCTAGTGACTGTGAAGGAAACATCATCAAATCAGGGATTAACGATGTTGTTCTCCAGAATCATTTAATGGACGCATCATCAGCCCGATCGTGTTTTTGGGACAGATTCTCAAAAAGATCTCCGTGTCAAACCGTGTCTTTGAGTCGACTACAAGTCAAATTAACATTTAGATTTTTGCATATAATGGCGAACTTGTTTTTGAAAAGAAAAGGCCATTTAGACTTTTCCGAAATAGAAACTAGATTTGTTTGGTCACATAATAATTTACCAGCAGAGCCGAGCCTGAGGACCACAAGAGGCACGTGATGTTGTGGAGCCAGCCCCCAGGCAGAAATAGCACGGAATAAATTTGGATAGATAACATTTAAAGATGGTATTTTTATCAGTCCTCCAGGGGCTGGCTGGCTCTGGGCCAATGCAAAGTGGGGAGGGAAGGGCTAAGGGGGGGGGGGGGGTGGAGATCACTCATCTGGAGCACAGGGTGAGTGAGATAAGAGAAGGCAGTGTGATTTGTGGCGCCTTTTTCTCACCAGCTTCAATGGAAATCCCCAATGGATAAGGGCTAGAGTGCAAAGGGTTGACCTCTGTTCTTTCTGTGTGAATTTTCCTTTGAAATATAGCATAGACGCTGGATAGCATCAGGTCTATAGTATATGCAAAGAAAGTAGCTTTGTACATCAATCATAGAACATAACATAGGAGATGTGGGACCTAAGGGAGGGTGTCCCTGGAGAGGGAAATTGATTTATGGTGTTGGGAGAAGAAATAAAGGAGATGAAAATTGATTCGCTGTCTAAATCAAGCTTCAACTACCCCCAGCCCCTCAATGCCTCCTCCCTCCCCCAGCTCTGGAGTCTGACACGGCCTTGGTGTCCTGATTCCTCAGCCCTTCCTGTGCTTGACCTCCCAGACCGATGCCACTCACCCCACACAGCGCAATCCGGAAAGACACGGACCACCAATTGATTTAAACGATTAGGCTGAAGGTCGGAGGTTTAAATAAGATGACCGCTCTCCTGTGGGTTGGTATTTGATGGCCGTGAAGGAGCATGCCCATGGCAACCAGCCTCTACTCCAGGCATACCTACCCCAGCCTCCTGCCTCCTGCCTCCTGCCTACCCTACCCAACCTCCTGCCTACCCACCCCAACCTCCTGCCTACCCACCCCAACCTCCTGCCTACCCTACCCAACCTCCTGCCTACCCACCCCAACCTCCTGCCTACCCACCCCAACCTCCTGCCTACCCACCCCCAACCTCCTGCCTACCCACCCCCAACCTCCTGCCTACCCACCCCAACCTCCTGCCTACCCACCCCCAACCTCCTGCCTACCCACCCCCAACCTCCTGCCTACCCACCCCCAGCCTCCTGCCTACCCACCCCCAACCTCCTGCCTACCCACCCCCAACCTCCTGCCTACCCACCCCCAACCTCCTGCCTACCTACCCCCAACCTCCTGCCTACCCACCCCAACCTCCTGCCTACCCACCCCCAACCTCCTGCCTACCCACCCCCAACCTCCTGCCTACCCATCCCAACCTCCTGCCTACCCACCCCAAACCTCCTGACTACCCCCAGCCTCCTGCCTACCCACCCCCAACCTCCTGCCTACCCACCCCCAACCTCCTGCCTACCTACCCCCAACCTCCTGCCTACCTACCCCCAACCTCCTGCCTACCCACCCCCAACCTCCTGCCTACCCACCCCCAACCTCCTGCCTACCCACCCCCAACCTCCTGCCTACCCATCCCAACCTCCTGCCTACCCACCCCCAACCTCCTGCCTACCCATCCCAACCTCCTGCCTACCCACCCCAAACCTCCTGCCTACCGCCAGCCTCCTGCCTACCTACCCCCAGCCTCCTGCCTACCCACCCCCAACCTCCTGCCTACCTACCCCCAACCTCCTGCCTACCTACCCCCTGTCCTCCTGCCTACCCACCCCCAACCTCCTGCCTACCCACCCCCAGCCTCCTGCCTACCTACCCCCAGCCTCCTGCCTACCCCCAGCCTCCTGCCTACCCACCCCCAACCTCCTGCCTACCTACCCCCTGTCCTCCTGCCTACCCACCCCCAACCTCCTGCCTACCCACCCCCAACCTCCTGCCTACCCTACCCCCAACCTCCTGCCTACCCACCCCCAACCTCCTGCCTACCCACCCCCAACCTCCTGCCTACCTACCCCCAACCTCCTGTCTACCCACCCAACCTCCTGCCTACCCACCCCCAACCTCCTGCCTACCCATCCCCAACCTCCTGCCTACCCACCCCCAACCTCCTGCCTACCCACCCCCAACCTCCTGCCTACCCACCCCAACCTCCTGCCTACCCACCCCCAACCTCCTGCCTACCCACCCCCAACCTCCTGCCTACACACCCCAACCTCCTGCCTACCCACCCCAACCTCCTGCCTACCCACCCCCAACCTCCTGCCTACCCACCCCCAACCTCCTGCCTACCCACCCCAACCTCCTGCCTACCCACCCCCAACCTCCTGCCTACCCACCCCCAACCTCCTGCCTACCCACCCCCAACCTCCTGCCTACACACCCCAACCTCCTGCCTACCCACCCCAACCTCCTGCCTACCCACCCCCAACCTCCTGCCTACCCTACCCCCAACCTCCTGCCTACCCACCCCAACCTGCTGCCTACCCACCCCCAACCTCCTGCCTACCCCCAACCTCCTGCCTACCCACCCCCAACCTCCTGCCTACCCACCCCCAACCTCCTGCCTACCTACCCCCAACCTCCTGCCTACCCACCCCCAACCTCCTACCCACCCCCAACCTCCTGCCTACCCACCCCCAACCTCCTGCCTACCTACCCCCAACCTCCTGCCTACCCACCCCCCAGCCTCCTGCCTACCCACCCCCAACCTCCTGCCTACCCCCAACCTCCTGCCTACCCACCCCCAACCTCCTGCCTACCCCCAACCTCCTGCCTACCCACCCCCAACCTCCTGCCTACCCACCCCCAACCTCCTGCCTACCCCCAACCTCCTGCCGACCCACCCCCAACCTCCTGCCGACCCACCCCCAACCTCCTGCCTACCTACCCCCAACCTCCTGCCTACCCACCTCAACCTCCTGCCTACCCACCCCAACCTCCTGCCTACCCACCTCTTGCCTCCTACCTAGCCTGATTGATTCTGGTAGGGAAGACATGGAACAGCACCAAAAAGTAAAGGTAAAACGAGCAATCACACGGCCGCCCCACTTGATGGTCAGATAACATGGTCGACTTGGGGAGGCTTGGTATAATCGCTGCCGGCAATTTGCATAAAGTTGGATCAATTTAACTCCCGATTTGTACAGACTTAGAATGGCTGAGTGAATCACTAGATATCACGTCTGCCTCTGAAGTGAATTTTAAAGAGTACTATTACTTGCATTGTGGCCATCGAAATAACAATGCTAGACCGGTAGCATTATTATATGATGGAGAGGTTCTTTCATTTCACCATGCTACTTTTTCTTGCATATTTATGAAGACATAAATGAGTGACTGATGCCCTAATACAAAGCCAAATTGCTCTTGTTCTGAATGAGGTTAGAAACTTTATGACATTTAGATGCTAGATTGTTAGTGATTCGTGACTGAATATGACTTCATTTATCTTCCATGAGATAAAACCAAAGTATATGGATTGTATAATGCAAGACTCAGTTATGGATAATACTCTCAGCCGAGATAAGATAATACCGCCATTCTCCCAGCTTAGCCTTACCCCTACTTTCCATTCTAAGCTGGATGGGAATTGCCAGAGACTTAGCAAAGAAATAGCTTTGGCGCCCTTCAAAATGAGAAGAAAGATGGCAGGAGGGAAGAACACAATTTGATGGATCATGTAGAAGCAGATGTGTTGGGGTGGAGATTGGTAATGATTGATCACCAGCCGAGCATGCTGCATA
Organism: Harmothoe impar; assembly: GCA_947462335.1. Lineage (NCBI taxonomy): Eukaryota > Metazoa > Annelida > Polychaeta > Phyllodocida > Polynoidae > Harmothoe > Harmothoe impar. The sequence goes on along the minus strand of OX381715.1, from coordinate 64,000,088 downwards.
ATACCCATGCCTTATGTAGTATTCCAATAGACCTTTGTCTCAACCCCATCCCATCCACTTTCCCTCCTCACACACTTAACGCATATATCTCTCTTTTAAATTAGAAAATTATCGTCCTGGGGGGAGGGGTTGGTGGTTGTGGTGCCCCTGGACAAAATGAGGTTGCATTCTGCTTGTTCTTGGCGTGTGATGGATGTTCTCATCCCACGCTGGCAATTTAGCCCAGCACGCCAGAGTCGAGTGACCAATGGGCCCTATGACCAATCTTCTGTCATAGGGGAATCACCTTATTTGTAGTGTTTCTGCGCGATCATTTACTGTGACAGTTATTTTTTTCTTAGGGTTAGGGTTGGGGTTAGGGCTAGGGTTAGGTTCCCCCTATGACAACGATCTGTCATAGGGTCCATTGGTGACTCGACTCTGGCGTGCTGGGTTTTCAAGCCCCGCACTGACCGGCCGGCAACCAGCACGCACGGCAATGATTCAGTGTCGTCTGCTCCTAGATCCGGGGCTCTCCATGGCAACATGGTGGTGTCTGAGGGTGCAGGGGGGTGGTGTGCGTGTGTCGCGGGGAGGGGGGGGGGGATGGATATTTGAGGTTCAGATGGTGATAAGTAGGGTATTTGTATCTATTTGGCGATATTTTGCAAGATACCTGAAGAGAAAGTAGAATTGATTGCCCTGGGACATTTTTGTTGCCACTTTTCCTAGTTTTGTAGGGATTCCTACCTTTACATTGGAATTTCCTGATTAAAATTCTAATAAATTGATATCAAGAGTTGACAAGAATTTGGATATATTGTATCCTCGCCATTGAGTCTTCCATCTTACGCGATCATAACAGACAAAAGCCTTGTCTTCTGAATTTTTTTTAGCATAGTTAAGGATCTGCATATTTATGATATACTTGATGGTTGTATGATATCTGGATATTTTATAGCGTCCAATGAAATCTGCCACGGAAACTGTCATAACTGTCATCACTATGGCTTTTATATGTGCAAATGTAGTTATCCACTCTACAACAGCCTACACAATGCTCAGACATTTCCAGGCCAGTCCTTCCCCACCTTTCATAGGGACACATTTTTGAAGTATTCCTTCTACGATAATGCATAATTTCACTTTTAACCCTGAATATTGTATATAATGCAAAACTAACTTCAGAAAGCATCTGGTATTAAATTTGGTTATAAAGCTGTTGGAGATGGTGATTGGTTATAAAAGGTAATATTTACGGGAGGCCGGGGGTGATTCTGTATTAGGTGGGAGTACGCTAACGGCCAATTCTGGATAAATGATCACCTCGGGGAACAATATTCCGTATATGAGTGAGGAGGAGGGCCTCTTGGGCGCATTACTAAGTCATTTTGTTTTATTTTTGCAGGAGTCATCTACATCACATATGCCAAGGCGTCCATGGCGGCCCTGGCACGAGAAGAGATGAACGCTCAGCCCATGCCTGGTCAGACCGTCCCACTCAAGGTAAGGGTAGAGGAAAGCGCAAGGATATGTTTATTATCCATCTTCGGCGTGATGAGAGGGGGCGAGGGGCAAAACAACATATGATATGTTTTTAGCAAAGATAACTATGCATAAAAGGGTGCACCCGCAAGCAATTTCTGACTCCTTGGATTTGATAAGGGTGGCAGCGATGATATTTATGCCCATCCCCCAAACCTATGGTATTAAAGCTCATATGCATCCAGCCAACAGAATATCGAAATCATTCAATTTATATAGAAATTTATATAGAAAGAGTAAAATGTCGAACTTGAAAATGTACCACTTACTGTAAACTAACCTGTATTGACACACACAAAAGCTGTATTGATCCAGAGTGATGTACACTTGTCTGTGATGATTGCTAACAGAATGATGTACACTTGTCTGTGATGATTGCTAACAGAATGATGTACACTTGTCGCTGTAGGTGATTGCTAACAGAATGATGTACACTTGTCTCTATAGGTGATGATTGTTAACAGAATGGTGTACACTTGTCTCTGTAGGTGATGTTTGCTAACAGAATGATGTACACTTGTCTCTGTAGGTGATGTTTGCTAACAGAATGACATACACTTGTCTGTGATGATTCCTAACAGAATGGTGTACACTTGTCTGTGATGATTGCTAACAGAATGGTGTACACTTGTCTCTGTAGGTGATGATTGCTAACAGAATGATGTACACTTGTCTCTGTAGGTGATGTTTGCTAACAGAATGACATACACTTGTCTGTGATGATTGCTAACAGAATGGTGCACACTTGTCTCTGTAGGTGATGTTTGCTAACAGAATGACATACACTTGTCTGTGATGATTGCTAACAGAATGATCTACACTTGTCTCTGTAGGGGATGGTTGCTAACAGAATGATGTACATTTGTCTGTCATGATTGCTAACAGAACGATGTACACTTGTCTCTGTAGGTGATGATTGCTAACAGAATGATGTACACTTGTCTCTGTAGGTGATGGTTGCTAACAGAATGATGTACACTTGTCTGTGATGATTGCTAACAGAATGATGTACACTTGTCTCTGTAGGTGATGATTGCTAAGAGAATGATGTACACTTGTCACTGTAGGTAATGATTGCTAACAGAATGATGTACACTTGTCTCTGTAGGTGATGGTTGCTAACAGAATGATGTACACTTGTCTGTGATGATTGCTAACATAATGATGTACACTTGTCTCCATCTGTGATGATTGCTAACAGAATGATGTACACTTGTCTCCATCTGTGATGATTGCTAACAGAATGGTGTACACTTGTCTCTGTAGGTGATGATTGCTAACAGAGTGATGTACACTTGTCTCTGTAGGTCATGATTGCTAACAGAATGATGTACACTTGTCTGTGATGATTGCTAACAGAATGATGTACACTTGTCTCTGTAGGTGATGGTTGCTAACAGAATGATGTCCACTTGTCTGTGACGATTGCTAACAGAATGACGTACACTTGTCTCTGTAGGAGATGATTGCTAACAGAATGGTGTACACTTGTCTGCTCTAGGTGATGATTGCTAACGACAGACGTGAGGGCTCCGTGCGGGAACCCAAGGAGGATGACAAGAACATGCGCATCTTCATCAAGATCCCCAAAACCATGGGTGAGAAGGAAGTAGAGGAGAAGTTCAAGGTGAGCTCAACACCGCAGTGAATGTGGTAACGTTGAGGAGATACCGTGTTTCCCCATTTATAAACCCGGGCTTATATTGATTTCAAGTGGTATATATAAGCCGGCTTATAAACGGGGCCGGCTTATCAACGGGGCAGGCTTATTATATTTTGCAAGGGTAATTTCTCTGACATCCAGTCATATTTTCTGATTTATTCTTTACTTTTCAATAATATCTTTGAATAGATCTCGAAAACTTCATCAAAATATAAGCTGATCACCTTCATAAATATTTCTATAGTTTATGAATTTAACTGATTTATATAACCGCAAGAATTACATAAATACTCCAATTAGATGCAAAGTTATTACCAGACAAGTGTTACCTGATGACTTTTGAGTCCTTGCCCCGGCTTATATTCGGGCCCCGGCTTATATTGAACCTAATGCCCTCTCTGACCCGGCTTATAAACGGGGCAGGCTTATATTCGGGGCCCGGCTTATAAACGGGGAAATACGTTACATGGGAGGAGGGGTGTGGCATAATGCTTTGATCCATTATGTCCTTTGGCGTTAAGACCTATGAATGCAGTCCTTGGGAATTACTCATCAGGGCTGCATTCAAGCATCATGGCAACCCTTCACAAGTGCATCAAAGCCGTATGGTCGGCATAGTGCTGGGATGCATTAAATCACTATGCACTTAAGCATTCGTGTAGTTTTAGGTGGCACTATAGTCTGTGGGTGAAAATATTTCCCGTATGCATTGGGGGCGGGGGGGGGGGTCCAATAACTGCAAAACTAGTACGATTTGCTTCTGATTTGAGGACGATAAACCAGTTATCATATTTTACCATGGGTATTAAAGGATATAAAAGGTGTAATTGATAGTCAACTCGATTAAGGCAGTTATCTCAGAGGGAAAAATAGTTAATGCTTATCAAGTCTGTTCGGGAAAAGATTAGTGATTTGTGTTACTAGTAATGATATTGCCTGTCCGTGTGTATCAGTATCTGTAAAAAAAAAATCGAAAAAAAATCTGTTTTATGAAGCAGTAAAACCCGGTACATAGAACTGATTCATGTTTCTTTGTGCTTGTAGGAATACGGTGATGTGGAGCACGTGAACATCCTCCGTGAGAAGGGCTCAGGGGACCCTAAGGGACTGGCCTACGTCAAATACACACGCGCCTACCATGCCGCACTTGCTGTTGAAAATTGTGATAAAAGTGAGTAGGAAGTCACCAATGCCGTTTTATTCAATAAATATAAAACAATTATTCAAGTTTCTTTAGAGAGACAGGGAGGAGGGGTCCAGAGCCCTGAGTAGAGATCATTTGAAAATGGTGTGACATTAGAATATATTTTTAAATATTAATAGATAAACAAAATAGCCCTTTTGCATGTCCTTAGCACTGTCCCTTTATTACTCATTTATGGTATTCCTTAGAATACACGTAATATAATAATCTTCCACTTTGACACAAGTTTTGAATTGCTGCTTTCCTCCAGATTTTAAGGCCATCTTCGCAGCCCGTAAAGTCCCGAGGACGTCCAACAACGACCATGCCCCTATGGACATGGAGGTAGGACCGTCACAATACGGCGGGGGGCGACGTGACGGCGGACGTGACGGTCGTGACGACCGACGTATGGACATGCATAGTGTGTATAATGGTACAGCATCTTTGGTATTGTCTTCTCTCCTTGTACACTACAGTACCAGTGGTACTGCCAGTACATTGGTCTGTACCGTGTATTGTATTACTATGGGTCATTCATACAAGCCGCTGTGCATGGAATAAAGGCTTGTATGTGAGTTATTCTTCAGTGCCTTATCATCTGGGTGTGCATGCTTGCTGTGATGAAGTAGAAGGTTTTGTCTAAAAAAAACTGTCACAAACCAAATTCCAAATGTAATTTACTACATTTTTATAGTATTCCTGTCCCAGATGGGGTCAGATATAGGTGGCACTTATTCATTTAAAGGCCGCATAGTCCTTAAATGTACTGTGTCATCTTTCGTCATGATGATGACCAAATGACATACTATGTGGGCATTAAAATATTAAATGTATTGCACTACAGACTACAGTATTAGCTCCTATAACTATTAGTCTTCGAAATGATGAAATTAATTTGATGCGAACCATATTATAGAGTTAGCAACTTTAGCCACAAACATAGCAGTGCGCTATAAGTTATAAACACATGTTGAATACTCTTTAATTCTTTTAATAAAAATATAAATTTTTTTTTTTTTAATTTAGAAAGTTTTTCTTGAATACTCTTTAACTAAATGCCATAAACACATTTTGAATACACTTTAATTTTTTAATTTTTTAATTTTAAATTTAAAACAAATTATTTAATTTTTTTTGAATACTCTTTAACTCAATACCTATAGACTTAGCTTGCATTGTCCACTCCTCCAGGTTCGCACTCGCAGGACATGTTCAGCGGGTACCCGGTGGAGGGGGAGACCCGACTGGAGGTGATCGCGCCCAGCATGGTCACCCAGGAGCAGCTCTTCAGGCTGTTTGACCTGGTACCCGGCCTCGACTTCTGCGACCTCGACGTACAGTCAGGTAGGCTTATCCATTGTAATAGGGTTGGGCCAAATAAAAGAGGTTTGTTTCAGGTCACCCAACCGACCCTATCAAAACAGGGACGACCCTAAGTGTGTTTTTTTAAATGCAATTTTTAAGAAATTTCTGTATTTTTTTTTCACCCTTTTTAAGTCAATTTTAGGGTTCGGAAAGGCTAGCTAGTACTTTCATGTTAAAAAAAAGAAAATGGAAAGAAAAGAAAAATCCGACCTACCAACCTTACATTTTCTTTCCATGTTACCTGAAACATACCTTTTTTTGTCCTTATGATGGTACTGATAAGTTTGACGATAACAGGATACCTCTGATCCCTTGAAGATAGCGTTTTAAACATCATTCTTATGATTTATAGTGATATGTTAGTGGGGGGGATGGAAAAAAAAGGTAGAATGAAAAAACTATTTGTCAATTAATTATTCATGAACATGTGTCCATGTGTTCCTATACATCATGTGTTTCCCATATTTAGGCCAGACCAAAAAACCAATGGACACAATGGATTTCGCGCACCATATTTACGGAAATAATTTCGCTCGCCTCATTTTTTTTTTTTTCACAAAATTGAGAATTTTTTTTTGTTGAAAATTTTTCTTCCAGTAATTCCCCCAGATCAACCAATCAACTTTATGGTTAATAGGGTCCATAAACAACTTTTGTCGGAGGCTGGTAAAAAAAAATTAAATTGTCGCATGCTCCAGCTTTCCACCAACAAAATCCATTGACAAAAAAAAATTGGCTCGCTCGCACCATTTTTTTGAAAAGTGAAATCCATTGACCAACTTTTTTTTTGGTGTGGCCTTATCAGCACCTTCTCATTGTTTCCCTGTGTTCATGAGTCTGTTGTTGTTGTTTTAGGTGTGGCCTATGTGAAGTATGCCAATGCCCAGTCCGCTGCCTATGCCAGAGACAAACTGAACGGCTTTGAGTACCCGCCGTCCTACAGGTTATCTGTCCGCTACCGAGAGACGCGGCACAGAGACGCAGGTCTAAGGTGAGAACTCAGTATAATCAATGCTATTTTATTGTGATAGTTTTAACCAGTATTAACTGTATTATCTTGTATTTTAAGACCTTACTGAATATAAAAGGGTAGTTGTTAAGGAATAAAACGAATCATTAGATGATACTGATGCTCTCTCAGGGCATGAATCTAAAGGAACCTAGAGTTAAATTAATGTATCCCAAATCCTAAAATATGGACACCAGTTCTACAAACCATAGTCCTAGAGATTTAGTGTTTGTTTATATTGAAAATTACCGCGACCGTAGAGCGTGCGACCAACCAGACAAGTGCGGCTTATACGCAAGGTGTGGCTTATAACGCAAGGGTTTAAAGTTTCTACAATTGGTCCACTCTACATGATAAAGAACATCAAAGCCTCTATACTAATGTGCCAATAAGCAATAGGTGTCCCACAGCAGTAAATCTTCTACTTGTTTCTGACCTAACCATGACTAATCCTCTTGTTGCAGAGACTACGGTAACAGTCGGTCGCCACATCTGGACCGGGAGCGAGAGCGGGACAGGGACAGGGACCGAGACAGGGACAGGGAGAGGGACATGGTACCGGACCTCGCGAACAAATACCTGCCACAACCCTTGTTACAGGACAACATACAGACCCTGGTCAACTCCATCAAACAGGTACCACAATAACATGGACTTGGTGCACTACTATTTAAAGATGGGTTTGGAGCTAATTTGGGGCCGATTTATTTTTCAGTTCTTTAACGTATTTGTGTTCATAATGTCCATATAATTATGTGTGTAGCTTTTTAAATCATACTGATACTTGTAAATGCATGAAAATCAGGTCAGGGAACCCCTTTCTCTAATAGAGTGGTGTCCACTGACCTATTCTGACCATGATTTGCTCTACTTTTTATGGATTTATATGTATCAGAATAATTAGAAAAGCTACACACATATTTATATGGACATTATGAACACAAATGTGTTGAAAAACTGAAAAATTAAAATTGACCTCAAATTAGCTCCTAACCCATCTTTAAGGGTCGCATAGTGCTTTACTGCAATCTACCCTTTGTCGTCTTGGTGATTGAATTCAGCCCCGGCGAGTAACTCACCGGTGCTGCAATCATTCAGGCATCATGCTTACCCTCCGGACGTGTCGACATTATGTATGAATGCAAGTCTACTCGCCAAGGTGACATTCATGCCTCATGACTCATGCCCTGTGCTTAAAAAAAGGTAGTGTTCATTTATTAATTACAGGCGGGGGTGGTGGGTTTGGGGGGGGGGGCGTAAACATTTTCGACCCCTCCTGAGTGGGGGGGCGTAAAAAATTCTGACCCCTCTTGAGGGGAGGGGCGTAAAAATTTAAGCCCCTTTTTAGCAAAAAAGCCCGCGCGTTACTATAGTTCAAATGGGGGGGGGGGCGCTCTCGAGGGGGGGGGCATAAAAAAAAATTCGCCCCTCCGCGCGAAATCTCACCACCCCCCCCCACCTGTAATTAATAAATGAACACTCCGTTAGATCCTAATTGCTGAAACTAATTAGTATGCCTCCAGGGCCCAAAAGGGGCCATGTTGCTGGGTGAGTGGCCAATGTCAGAACGTTACTGGAAATTATAACTGGCGTTTAAATACAGCCGACTGCACCGAGAGACACGGAAGGATGACATCTTTTATTTTATCATCTATAATTGATAAAAGTTGAAGAGAATCTGCAGATTCTGTGACAGGGCCTGTAAATGTCAACGGGAGATTATGTAGTTAACATGTACATGTACAGTGAAATCTCGTTATAGGGAGGACTGATACAAGGTACTTCCATTTATAAGGAGCTCATTTCCATGGTCTATATCTCTATATCTTTAGTATTGGTTGCATGTATAAAGAACATGGCTCATCAGGAGCAAATTTTGTTTGGTTCCAAAGTCCTGGACTTATTGTGCCCTGGCACTGACGATAAGCTGACTGGAATCTCATTAACTGAGAGCATGACTTCATTTAATTATGAATAACCATAACAATGATATAATTCGAAATTTATTATGCAATTTATCTATGTTCATGATATGAGCCAAGGAATCCAGAAAGTAACTCCGGGTACAGATCTAATAAATATCATGTAGATGATTATGATTTGTGTTAAATAAAAAAACGAAATAAAAAAAAACAACTCATTTCCATGGTCCCCATTCTCTATATCTTTAGTATTGGTTACATGTATAAGGAACATTGCTCATAAGGCGCAAATTTGTTGGTCCCAAGGTGCTCCTTATAACGAGATTTCATTGTACTAAATGTACACTGAATGTGTGTGATACACTGGACTTATTGTGCCCTGGGACGGACGATAAGCCGACTGGAATCTTATTAACTGAGAGCATGACTTCATTTAATTGTAAATAGCCAATACAATGATATACTAGTAATTCAAAATTTATCATGCAATTTATCAATGTCCATGATATGAGCCAAGGAATCCAGAAAGTAACTCCGGTTACAGATCTAATGAATATCATGTAGATGATTATGATTTTCGTTAAATAAAAAAACTAAAAATTAAAAATTAAAGATAAAAAAAGATAAAAAATTAAAAAAACCACTGGTAACAGCATCATAACAATATGTTTCTCTGTTTGTCCGCAGGCTACCAGTGTGCTGACTGCGGCCGGCATGGCACCCAGCCTGTCCCCCGGCCTGTCGCCGCCCCAGACGAGCGGCATGCGTAACGGCGGCGACGTCCGTGTACGGTACTGCAGCACACCCCTACCGGAGAAACAGGCCCTCCTGTCGCGGGAGACACCCGTAGCCGAGCGCCTCTTCATCGTCAGCCAACCCGAGGCCTTCTCAGAGCAGGTGCTTGTCGACTGCTTCTGTCGGTTTGGGAACTTGATAGACTCCTATTTCATGCCATGTAAGTGAATGGGGAGTTGTGAGTGCTGTTTTGTGTGTTATCTCTGTATTTCTGTACCTTAGGGAGTGGTCATATTTTAGCAACAGGGGGATGGTGGATTTGAGGGGGGGGGCAAACAAATTTGGACCCCTTGAAGGGGGGGGCCAATAAAATTGCACCCCTTTTTAGCGAAAAAGCCAGCGCGTCGGCGAAAAAGCCAGCGCGTCGGCCGTGCCGGGGGGGCTGAAAAAAATTTGACCCCCCTCGCGCGAAAATCCACCGCCACAGCCACCCCCCCCCCCTTCTTAAAAAATGACCACTCCCTAAAGTGGTCCAACACATCCCCAAAGAGCTGGTGAGTAGCTCAGCTCGGCCGGAGGGTACCTACTGTGAGCACATTATGAGCAGCTCTATACGTGTAGTATAAAGAGATCTATGTGTGTCCAATATAAAGGTGTAGATGTGGCACCTACATCTACAAATGGAACACAGTTGACCCCTGGAGTGCCTTAGATTTCTTGATGAATATACATACCAGGACAACACCATAGGTGCTACCTAGTCACCGGGTGCATTGGCGGATCCAGGGGGGGCGACGGGCCTTGCCCCCCCCCCCCCCCCCCCCCCCCCCCAAAAAAAAAAAAAAAAAAAAAAAAAGGAAGAGGAGAAGAGAAAAAAAGAAAAAAGTAGAAAAGAGGGAAAGAGATAAAGAGATTGTGAAGTATGATTCATAGGGCATCATTGAGGGCACCTGATTTGGATGGGGGGGGGGTGTCCCTAAATGTGTGAGAATTCACCATTTCAAGGCATGCCCCCATACCCCCTAAATACAGCTAATGTGCTTCGCGCACGGGAAACATATAGTCACTCTGGGTTGGCCAGGTTTGGGCCCCCCCCTCTAGACAATCCTGGATCCGCCACTGTCACCAATAGTACCCTTTCACCAATACTAGTAGTCGGCCTTCTTGCAGCTGTGAAGGTTGAGAAGCTGCCAGATCTTCTTGTCAGCGCACATGAACACATTGAACGTCCGTCATGAGATATGACCTTTACATTGGGCCCCTAAAAAAATGGTAGAAAAATATGGCCTTTCTTCATTCCCTCGCTTTTCATTCCTCCCTCACTCGTTATCTCCCTTCCTTCATCCTGACTCGTCCCCTGCTCCCCTCCACCGTCACCTGCCTCCCTCCCCCTTCCCTCCCCGCCTCCCCCCCCCCCCCTGCCTCGCTCCCTGCTCCCCTCCCTCCTTCCCCCTGCCTCGCTCCCTGTTTCCCCACTCTTGCTACATTCCTTGCCGCCCATCCCCTTCCCTCCCTTTTTGCTCCCTGCTGTTCTCCCTCGCTATCTCCCTTTTCGCTCACTCCCTCGCTTCCCTGCCCTTCCCCTTCCCCTTCCCTACCCTCCCCCCCCCCCCCCCCCCCCCCAACGCTTCTTCTACTCGCTGTCATTATGTAATGTCTTGTTTCGTTTTTTCCTCTTCCTGATACTCACAAATCACGTGTGCACCGCTGGATAATTACCTGACATTTTATCAATTATCGACGAAATGAGTCGCCTCTAAATGTGTCCAGTGACAGAGTAATGAAGACAGGTGACACACCGTTTTGTGATAAAAATGATGATGCCACCATTTCTTACCTGCCAGTGTCTGGGATAGATAGCGGTGCTGCTTGGTCGTCGATGATAATGAGTTTTTTTCAATATTTTGCCATCCGGCTACTTGTTTTATTCTAATTTTAAAAAGCTTAATATTGATTGGAGATATTTCACATCATTAGGACGGTAGCAAAGTGTTAGGCGTGTAAATTCGTGGCGGATTGAACTGCGTGTTTATCCATAATTATATATTTTTTTGTTCAACCATGATTATGTTTAAGTTTTAAAGTGTATGAGGTTAGTCTCTGTTAATAACAAGGTATTCAAACGGTTAAAGTAACTAATAAAATCTACTCTTTCTACCCATAAATATATATATATAGATAGATATAGATAGAGGTAAACCTCGCGTATAAGCCGCGGCTAGTACGCGAGTCAGATCGGCGGTGTGGCTTATAGCATTGGCCCAGAGTCAGGGTACGGCTTATACGCGAGTTTTTGCTACTATGGTACAGTACTAAAAGTCACCATAATTCGATCTCTGTAGCGACTTATAGGATCGGCCCAAGGTCAGGTTGCGGCTTATACGCGAGTTGGCTTATATGCGAGGTTAAAGGTAGATAGATATACATATAGATATATATCTGTAATTGCAACTTGGAGCAGATGTATGGCCTTTTCTCAAAGTTTCCTACATTTTCTACCCTACAGCTAAGAACTACGGGTATGCCAAGTACGGTTGTCCAGAGTCCGCCAAGCGTGCCATCGAGACGATGCATTCTCAAACAGTTTGCGGCCAACGGCTAAAGGTGATGCGAGCAGACCCGCCCAAGTATGCCGACGATTACGACTCTCCCAACAAGAGGCCAAGGTCATGAGGGTCACCAGGGGTCAACTGAGGGTCATCTCAAGGTCAAACACAGGTGGGTATAACCAGGGTCATGCTGATGAGATGGCTTGGTGGTTTTATAGTCTCTATCCCATATGCTGAGTTTTGAAGGGTTCGTGTAGGTATGATTTATCTTAGGGGTTAGGATGTCAGAAGTTCATGTTAGGATTTTGTTACCTGGTATGATCGTGGTGGTTTCTCGTCTCTGGTTTCCATGAGGCTTCTCCATGTGGGTAGACATAGCTCATGTGTCGGGGTTAAATCTACAGTTACTTGTCCAAGAACAAGTATGCTGCAGACTATATCCAAGGTGAGTATCTAAAATGAATAAAATTTTATTAAAATGAAATAAATGAAGGACGGTTTAATACGTTTGATACATTTGAGTACGAAGGTTATTCATTTGTTCGGTTCCACCATTCTGTCATAAGTCACTAAGTGGCGACAGAGAATAATATTAGTCTCTGTACATTTCCCACCATCATTAGTCATCACGGGCGTCTAATTTATGTATATTTGACTTCCTTTTCTACCGCTAAGAGAGTGAGGGCGCTGCTGTAGGCTTGAATCAATCATTCTGATAATTGATTTGGATAGTCTAAGTTCTTGATCAGATTGAGGCTTTATCTAACCATGTAAGCTCATATGACTCATCACTAACAATTGGTTTTAACCTGGAGAAAAACTCAGTATGATCCAAAATCGCTAAGTATTGAAAGGATTTGTTTGGCCTTTATTTCTATCTCAACCAAGAGGAACTATTTGCCTCGACCATTGTGGGAGGAAGGGCAGTAGACTTCTGCTCTCAACTTTTTGCTTCTCACCTGTCGCCTTCAATCCCACGGATTTCTCGTTGTGAATTGGTGTGAACGATACCCATACTGAAACTCATCTCCCTCATCCACCTTGATTTGGAGCTTCTGACATTCTTAAGTGTCACAAAAACTGATGATGCTTTCCATTTGTCCTTGACTCTCATCGCTGACATGTTCCTCTGTTGGTGATTGGGATTGCAGCTGTAAAGTTCTGATCCTTGTGAGTTTGTTTAGCTTCTTCTAATACTATCCAATACTGTTTTCTGACCTCCTCCCCCCTGTATCCCCCAACACTGAGATGGTGGGATACTGGGATACTGGTGGGACACTTGACAACTGAACTGAGATGTGATATACTGAAGTACTAGACTTGTCCTGTGCCCTGTTGACTCGTGATGAGACTGTTTATGTGACTGTAACAACTCTACTGCTCTGACTGTGGCCATTGTATCTTACTGGTTGGTATTGTTAGAGTATTGGTCTCTCATGCTGGGGTCTCCTAGCACTGTGTGTAATATAGGACTGTAACCTAGGACTATGGTACACTAGAATAGTAGTATATAAAAAAGAGAGAAGGAAACTAACCATGATTGTGACTTGACCTCTCATACTGTTACTGTTACAAGACTTTGCATGCCAGATCTGTGTTACTTCTTGAAGAGAAAAAAAAGAATACAATAAAAGCAACACTACTACTGCACTGGACGATAATTGGTGACTAAACCGATAAAGCACTTTTATTATTTTCCTTTGTAGATTGACAAAACTGACTGCTCACACTACAATGAACAAGACCGACGGTGACAACCAATTTCTAGCAGGCGACGCCAATGGAGGCGACTGGCGCCCCCTATAGGACAAAGTTTACACTACGACGACTTCCCTGCCATCTACCGGAAAACGCTGGAGTTGCGGTAGCCAGGCCCAGAAGACCGACCTCTTATGTTTTACTAAAACTAGAAGTGTGCCATATACAGAAGACCGAGAGGGGACTTAGGCTGATGGCTCTAACAATTAAAGTTTATTTCTAAAATCTTCAGAGGGCAAATGACTGTCCAACAGTTGAAACATAGACATTTAGGGCAAGGCCTTAATACCACTCCTGACAGGACAAAATTAGAGTGACACCTTCAATGTTTAAATGTCATTATTTCACATTTGAATACTGCAAATCTATTATCAATGCTTACAGCACTGTGTACTGTATTAAGACTCGTGTAATGGAATTGAATGTATCATTACTGATATATTGATTTGACATGTAATGGAGAAACACAAAACCGACTATTATATTTCTTTTAATAGGTATGACTTTTTTTTCTTACAATTAAGTGAGCCTATATGGCTAACAGTTAACATGTTCTGACTATAACCGACCCTCACCGCCACTAGCTCTTACTCGACAAGAATTGCTTTGGACCAAGAATATGTTAAAATGCTGCTTGCTAACAGAAGTTAACACCATTGATACTATGCCCATGTTTTCATGATGTCACCGTTATTGTCATTTTCATGCAGCATTTCTAGCATACAGTTTAGTGGCATTAAGTTATGGTTAGTTTATGTTTTTGAGCTTCATCAGATGAAGTAGTAGTAAGTGTGAGTGTGGCAAAAAACAAAGGGTTTACTGCTATCTCGTGGACATAAGTTATTTGTTGTGATGTGAACTGTGTGTCTGATTGTGCCCCCTTTTTCCCAGTGACAAATGACATTGTAGAATTATCACCATTGTTGGTGGAGAGTTCAGTCATTGACCATTGCCCATGTCTTGTATATGTGGCATGGTTAACATGCGGCTCTCACACCTAGGCCAAATGGTTGTTGTTCTCTTCTTTATTTTAAATAGCTTTTTGCCAGCCCTAGTGTAACAAGCTGGAGAGGTATCCTTAGAGGTATCCTGCCATTGTCATGTACAGGTTTGTTTCATGTACACATGTAGAACGACATAGGACGTATCCGTGTTTCTGGGGTGTATTATCTAAGTATAATCTCACCTCCACTTAAGATGCCTAAGGACAAAAAATTGCTCAATTTTACTAAGTAGGCTGAGTCCGTGTTGAGCCTTTACTAAAGTGAAACTAACTATGATGGTTTCACTCAAATAATACTTACACACTTATACCACTGCACCATGCGTAGGCTTAAGCATTATTGCTGTAGATATTGTTTAATACAGTAGCAGCAGGTAACCCTTTAAGGACTTTTTCAGAGAGATTTGGGGTGATATTCCAACTTCAAATTTTGGCTGAATGTCGTTGAAATAGCCTGCTGAGTTTGTTCAGGGGACAACCCCTCCCACAGTTGTACGTCTACTGTCCCTAACTCTAGTTCCTGTAGACTATTCAGTACTGGTGTCTGTGGGATGTCCACCATGTACCATAGATGTACCAGACCATATTTGTAGGTTGTAGTATTCGTCAGATTTTGCCATTGTAAAAAAAAACTAAAGTTAACGATGTGAATGTGTAATAGACTACTGGTATGTTCTAGTGCCCTGTCTATGCACATGTTTATTTCTGAACATCTTGTAGTTGCCCAGAAAATCAAGAAAATCTGCTTTTTAGTAATTTATCAGTCTCTATCTTATATACAACATCTAATAGTATGCAGACAGACGAATGCACATATAACTATCGATTAAAACCTTTTTACCGAATGCCTTTTAGTACAGGAGAGACAAGCAGTGTACAGAAACGTGTATGATATTAGAAGTGCCCTTGACAAGGTGGGAGGTGATAGTATTAACGAGAAAGGGCCCACACCTTGTATCAACCTCAACCCTCCACTGGCGAGTTACGCACCACGACAACAGCCTAATGCTTTAAAGCACTATGCTGCCTTCAAAGGGTTAATCCTGAGGCGGTGGGAGGTGGGGGCTCTTTTTCCGTGCATTAACAATATTTCTGGTCAATGTGTTAACTCATTATTTGAACCCGGTAAACTCAGCACTCGAGAAGACGCAAAGCTACTTATATCAATATAAGTCCACAAACTCGACTAATAATTATACTAACAAGTATACCTTCTTATAAATAGCCATGTTCCACAGAGGTAGGTTTGGCTAAAGTTAGACCAAAAGGATTCAATAAAAATGGGTATAAAACAGTATTTTTTCCCTCTAGAATTTAGTGCGCTCCAGCTGAGATAGTTTTGATGCACATCAGGTATATATGGAGGTTACTATAGATACAACCAAGACACTGCATTACACCATAGGGCAATTCATTTACAGTTGGGAACCCTCATATACATTAGTATTACACCACAAGGTGGCAAGTCAACGGCGCAAAACCAGTAAACATGATAGAATTAATAAATAAACAGATAATGTTTCTCTCCCAAACCCAAACCCTAAATAGTTGCTCGTTTTCAGTAGCTAGATTTACCCTGTAGTCAGATTAGTAGGCATAAAACATTAAATAACCAATATGAGGCAGCATAGGTATTCCCCAGGTAATGTACGATATGACCTCTCTCCTCCTGATCCACGCCCATAGTGAATACCTGGTGTGTGACCAAGCAACTACCTAACCTATAGGCATGGTCATTTTTAAAGAATAGCAGAAAGATATATGACGGGACCCATTTGGAGAAGGTCATGTGAAATAGTGTGTGTAGATGCTCTAGAGCGAAACTGCTGATGTCTTTTCCAAATTCTTTTGGACCCCTGCTTTTCACTTTCAAGGGATTTCATAACTCAACTTTTATTTCATTCATGCAGAGTACTGACTGCTACAGTAAGAGTGAGGTGTTGGATTGGTAGACAGGCAGATGGAGTTTACCATTTGTAGGTAAACTGTCCCCGCCTGAGAGCTGCAAGTTGTCAAGTAGAGCTCCAGCTCATACCACTAAATTAAATGTCTTGATAACATCTAGTGTTAAAATAAAAATGAACTAGACTAAATTCCTTCCTAATCAGTTTTAGAGGGGTGCATCCTTCAAAGCCCATCTTTTGAAGAGTGGTGCATACATGTGAATAAGGGGGGCTGTTCTAAGAGTAAAACCTGGCATACATAAGCCGCGGCTTTTATGTGAGGTTTTACGGTAGACCAGTATCAATTATAATGGTTGTGAATGACAGAGCTAGTTGTTGGTGCCGACTTGTGGCTGGTTTTGGAACTGCACACCACCCTTGGACTGTACTAGACAGAATGACAACATAAACTGGATCCCCAACACGGACCGTTTTCTCCTCTTCTATGGACCATGATTGGTTGTTTCTAGACGGTTGCTATGGTAACAGCCATGTTTGTCTCCTGTTGTTCACCCTATGGCCTTGGCTTCCCTTTCTGTCCCGGTACCTCCAGAGTGGGCCTTTCCTCCTGTGGGGGCCACCCTTCTCCATGCTTTCCTTAAAGCTTGACCGTCATGGTTAAAGTGAGACCAAAAGCACTTTTGGATATAGTTCAGTTTTCATTCACAAGAGGGCTCTTAAGGGCTGGGAGCTCAGCTCTTACAGGCACAAGATAGGGTGAATATGTTGTAGCTGGACAACGCTCATGGTCCCCGGTCCAAACCACTGCTGCCCTCTGGTAGAAGTGTAATTTTAGTCCATGTATGGAAAATGCTGAACTCATTCCCTGACGGCCCAGCTTTAATGTCCATGTGGCCTTCCTCTGTTCTGACACCAATGGTTGCTAGTACCATTGGTAG
Organism: Harmothoe impar; assembly: GCA_947462335.1. Lineage (NCBI taxonomy): Eukaryota > Metazoa > Annelida > Polychaeta > Phyllodocida > Polynoidae > Harmothoe > Harmothoe impar. The sequence continues at coordinate 63,982,532 of OX381715.1, read as the reverse complement.
TTTGTCAGCATGTCACACCTACATACTAACATGAGACAGTCGCCACATATATTCCAGTTGTGTTGTATTAAAGCGTTAGGGAAACCTGCCAGGTTAACTTAGTTGTCATGAAATAAGATACCCTCCCCAAATTTGCCCCATTCCCTATCAAGAGACCATGTACAGAACTTTATTAAGGTATATCTTGACACAAAGACGTATTACTTGTATTATAGTCATCTCAAGGGAGATTTCGTGTGTTTCTTTTACATTTAAGTTCCATGTTTGAAAACCAATTGTAATAAATGAAGAGGAAAAGGAGACGACAGGAAAAAAAATTGGTTTTCTGTTTAGTACAAGAATAAGGTTGTGGTTTGTTAGCTGTTATGAAGTTGTGGATCATGATTCTTAGGCCAAGGTTAAAGATAAATGTCAAGAATCATCTGGAGTAAGAATATACAAAAGTAAAATTTGTCCTGATAGTACATTTAGATTGATTGGTCGATGTTTTCTATTTGTGGTTAAGGCTGTAAGGCTTTGTTTTGCTGTTTCTTTATACTTGTAATAAAGAATTAAATAAAGAATAAAATAACGAATTAAACCATGGCTGATATGTATGATGATGGTGGTGGTCAGATTGACCATCCCCCTCTGTATGAGACGCAGCCTTGGCCAGCCTAGGTTAGTAGTCTAGATATTGGTGTGTATTCATAGTGATGCATTTAATAAAGACAAATAAAATAAGTGGTTGTTTTCTCATTTGTGTCAATCAACAGAGGTATATGTACAAACACCTGACAATGGGCAGGTGGATGATCATGAATTTACTAATTGTAGTGACATGAGAGTAACTAATCATGGTATCTAACTATACTGGACGGCCAGAACAATGCGCCTGGTGTTAATAGAGTGCCGGTCTTGTATAAGCGCAGGGGTCTTCAACTCATGTATAAGCTGCCCCCCTAACTTTGACATGCTTAAAGAGCACAAGGGATCTGAATATTGCAGATTTAGTACTGTGATATACTCACATACAATAAGCGGTCTTTACACAGTAATTTATGGTAAACTTGGATAGAATATGTGCCTGTCTGGTAATAACGCCGGGGTAGAAGCCCCACTAAATTGAAGCGTGCCCAGGCGAAGTATCATGGTGATATACTGTAAAACCTCGCGTGTAAGCCGCGGTGAGTACGCGAGTCAGATCGCCGGTGCGGTTTATAGGATCAGCATAAGGTCGGGGTGCAGCTAATACGTGAGTTAGGCTTATACGTGAGGTTTTACGGTAGTACCGAAATTAGGGTTGGCCAAACGTAACATTACCCCCCGAAGGGTACTCTACAGTGCTAGACACGACATATCCTCTCTTAACGAATTAGCTTCATATGGCCGAATTAACAACAGGGTCGAGTCTCGAGTCAAGAACACGTTTTGAAAGATGTATTATTTCATGAGTTTTAACATATAATTCATGGATATGTAACAAGATCTACATGGGTAATATCATGATAATTTCTTTAAGGTATTTAATATATTCACGAGGCTGTTTGAATGTTAGGTATGTGGCCAGCTGGAGATGTACTGGTCAGGTGTGAAGAAGCAAAGGAAATTTTAACAATATTATATATGTCAGAGTTCAGATAGGATAAATATACTCTGCACGTGCAACATGACATCTACATTGACCATTCTACATTGGTGTTCTCCCACAGAAATCTTTACTTGGAAAATGAAAAATAATGAAAAATAGCAATACATGTACTGTCGGTGGTATTTAGTGACACTTCTATAAACTATTGGGAAGTAGGAAAAATGAACACATTAACTTTCTTATTGTTGGTAAATACAATTCATGTAATTAATTCAGACCTAATAAACATAAACAACGCTTCAGATTTAAGCTACGGAACTGACGACCTTACATATCTTTTGACAGATAGCACCGACGTGACCGGAGCGGGCAGGCCCAGGACTGTGATAGGCGGACAGCTGAGAGAACGCTGACGGCGCCATGACAGCACCCTGACGTCATCATGACGTCATGACGTACAGTAGGTGGCGCCACCTACGTCACCACGCCCCCTGGTGGTGTGGTCTACATTAGCACTGCCACCTGGTGGACATTGATGGAACGCTGGCAGCAGACGACAATTCGTTCCATTCAACGGGGAAATCGGCGCCAAAAACTCGTATATTGGCAGCTATGTTATTCCCTTATTGACATTTTGGACATATAGACGAAAGATTGCCTGAGAAAAATGACGATAAAGGAAGATTCTAGACTCCTTGCGGCGTTGTACCGTGTACAACCACTGACTTGGACCGGTCTATTGTTAGGTTCCGCGTGTTGAATACTGAAATTCATCATTTAATAACGTTAAGATGTAAATAAATGTTATCATTCACATATAAATAAATCATAGCCGGCGGCTTATGAATAAATTGAACCTCATTTCCATGAAATGCATTCATTGGTCATCCTCCTAGCGAGTGCATGAAAATGATGGAACCACTTCTAACACAGAATGACTGCATTTGTGAATTTACATATTTTCGTGCAAATTAATGACCAATGTACAAACTATCATCCCCAAAATGCTTAGCTTCAGATCTCATCATATCACCCTGTACATGTTATTGTAATAAAGTGCATTCAAACAATTGAAGTTTACTATAATTCAGTTTTATTTCTCCCATGATTGGTTCATCCAAATGATATCAGCAGATTGTGTCTCATTTTGAGATGAATACTTTTATTTTTGTGAATTGGAAGCCAAAGAATCCCTGCTGAGTATATATGTATGAAGTCTTAACAGGCAAAACCACCTCGTAAATCCACTCCAAAAACCTACGGAAATCTTACCGTACAGCTCAATTAAGTATTGCTTTAATATCAGTTACTAAATATGCTAAATTGACATATTAAAACCGATAATAGGGCCTTTCTTACACTCGAGACTGATTAACATCAGGTTTATACAAAGATGACCCACATCTTTTTACATTTAATAGTGGTAATGCATAGCTACTATTGAATGAAAACATGTTTGAGTTCAAAAGGTGTATTTTCTCCCAAGTTACATTTGCTACACATTATGTAATGGCACTTTATATCAAAAGAAGTTTACATCACGATTAATTACCACAAATCACAGATTCAATATAAGAGTTGAACAGGCTGCCTTGCATCATTTAATAGGGTATCATACTTCTATTTAGGCTTGAACTTGTTTTTCTCCTCCCGTAGCTTTCCCATGACGGCCACAGGCTGTGACTCGGCCACGTGCTCCTGTACAGTCACCTCACTACAACAGGACATGAGGGACATTATATAATTATTTTTAATACATTATATAATGTAGCTTAGCTTTCTAAGGTACACGTTTATTAGGTCTGCTTATACATACAATTATCTGTCATAACAAAGCATGCTGCCATCTCGATTGCCTATTCTCCTATTTACCGTAGTGGCCCGTTTAAGCGCCCCAGCGCTTATAAATCTCAACCCCCCTGTTACCCCCTGCGCTTAAATAGGGACCTGCGCTTATATGAGTCCTTTTAAAGAGAGATTTTGGGTTTCAGAAGGTTTTTAGATTTCTCCTTAAATGACACCTGCGGTTATTTGAGACCCCTGTGCTTAAATTGGCCATTACAGTAGGTTTGAAGTTGTTTTTCTCCTCCCGTAGCTTTCCCATGACGGCCACAGGCTGTGACTCGGCCACGTGCTCCTGAACAGTCACCTCACTACAACAGGACATGATAGACATTATATAATGTAGCTTTAAGGGAGTGTTCATTTATTGGTTACGGGGGGGGGGGAGCGTAAAAATTTCCGACCCTCCTGAAGGGGGAGCGTAAACAAATTCTGACCCCTCTTGAGGGGGGTGGCATAAAAATTTAAGCCCCTTTTTTAGCAAAAAAGCCCGCGCGTTACTATAGTTCAAAGGGGGGGGGGGGCGAAAAATTTTCGGCGCCTTCGCCGAGGGGCCCCACAAAACATTCCACGCGCTCTTGAGGGGGGCGTAAAAATATTTAGCCCCTCTGCGCGAAATCTCACCACCCCCCCCCCCTGTAATTAATAAATGAATACTCCCTAAAGTGACATGGTCCGAAAATCAATTTTGTTAAAAATGAACAAAAATGTTCAATATGGTCATACCGGTACTACATTTCCTACCTATTTTATTAGCATTATTACCCATTAATTCAGCTTAGAATTCAGTCAATTGTCAGTTTTATGCTCAATTTAAGACTTTGGAGTGCACGCTATAATTCCCCCACTGACAATAAACTAAAAAACTGTACCTTGGCAATGTTGGACCCTCTAAATCGGCTCCTATTGGCCATAGATGTCATTGTATTTTTCCCTATCCTCCGAATATGATATTATACTAACATTTGTAACACATTCAGGTAGGATTTAAATAAAAAATTGAAAAAATTGGACCATGTCACTTTAATAGCTTTCTAAGGAACACGTTTATTAGGTCTGCTTATATACAATTATCTGTCATAATATAGAATGCTGCCACCTGGATTGCCAATAAGGTATCAATGGCCTAAGTCGACCGTTGCAACAGTAACTAATATGATTTTTTTTTTAGGGCCAATACAAAATTCCAAAACAGGAACTAATATATGACGGTAGTAAGTAATGTTGTAAATACAGTGGCCATGATCTAAAATTTTCTAATTTCTTGGAAGTTTGATTGGTAGAAGGGGCATCGTCAGGAAACTTGTCTTTCAATCTTTTATACAGTATTTTATATAATAAACAAACAGGGTTTCCACTATTTTTCAGTCAGTTTTAACTGACATTTAACTGAATTTAAACTGACAGAAAATCCTTTCAACTGGCACGTTTAGTACCAAAGATTTTGTGGATAACTTAGATTTGACGTATAACCATTTCAAGATTTTTTGAAAATCTAAAAACCGAATTGTGCATTCTGGAAATTTAGGCGAAAGTATTTTTGTAACTGACATTTTCTCAAAAATCAGGAAATTACCTGAAAAAATGTTCATTTTTAACTGACATTCAACTGACTTTTAAAGCAAATTAAACAAAACTGACTTTTTACTAACGGGTGGGAACCCTGACAAAGCCTAAGTGGGATCTAGCGAATGGTATTATTGCAAACCGTTCATTTGGTCTACACATACCATACCGCCGCGATTTAAAGGACTTTTATAACCGCCAGAGGAACAGGGGTCTTAAAATAGGATGTTCAATAAACTCCCGTCTTGTATGCAACAAGGGAGAACTTGCGGAGTCACTAGACGCCGCCCATTCTGTGCGTAATCTTAAATCTCCACTTCTGGCATAATCTTAAAGTCTGAATAGTACATGTACTCACCATTATTAAAGACGGAAAAAAAGGAAAAGAAGAACGGGGGTTGGAGGGCAGATCCCCCCTATTAGGACTAGATTGAGTTTTGTGATTAAGATTACGGGAAAATTGGGGTTTTGTTATTAAGATTACGGGAAAAGTGGGCTTTTTAAGATCACGCACAGAATGGGCGGCGTCTAGTGACTCCGCGAGTTCGTCCCCACGTGCGTCTTGTATATGCACCGGGGGTAACTGCCCCGCTAATTTTGAAGAGCGCCCCGGCGCATTATCACAGCAGTGCAGTAGATGCTTTCTGTATATAAACCATATTCATAATAAACGCCTGCACTTACTTGACCCTCATGAAGGGATTGAAGGAGAGTTCTGCAGCGATGGTGGATGGAATGGTGGGCCGGTTGTGGGTGCGCTCCGTCATAGCCCAGGACAGCTTGTCGGCGACCGCCGTACTGTTGGGCTCGACTTGCTGAGCAAACTTGAGGTTGGTAACTGTGTACTCGTGTCCACAGTATACGTACTACGTTGTTGGAAATAGAAAGGTTTATCTATGTAATGCAACTCTGAAGCGTTGACAGGTATAACATCTTTTTATCTTTTACCTTTACCACAAGATAGGAGAAAACCCCATTTTAATATAAATTGATATTGATATTGTTAATTAACCTTTATAGGCCGCATAGTGCTTTAATGCAGCGTTCCCTTAGTCGTCATGATGCATGAATGCAGCAGGCATCATGCTGACCGTACAGATTTGATACACTCCCGGACGGTCGATGATAGTTGATACAAGAATGCAGCACTTTAATACTGGCCAGTTCTGCATTCATGCATCATAACGACAAAGGCCATAACACATTGGAGAACCGTGCGGCCCTTAAAGGAGTAAACTTGCTGAGTCATAACACATTAGAGCACTATGCGGCCCTTAAAGGAGTAAACTTGCTGAGTCATAATTCATTAGAGCACTGTGCGGCCCTTAAAGGAGTAAACTTGCTGAGTCATAACACATTAGAGCACTATGCGGCCCTTAAAGGAGTAAACTTGCTGAGTCATAACACATTAGAGCACTATGCGGCCCTTAAAGGAGTAAACTTGCCGAGTCATTCTGCTAGTCCTCGGTTACTAAGTATATAAGTATGACCTTACATATCCTGTATAAGTAGTCGGCTCTGTAGCGGTGGGTAAATACTGGTGAGGTACATCTTACATAATACTCAACACCAACATTTACATGGTAGTTAGTACGGTGCAAGTATGTCATTTGGTGCAAGACCGACAGAGCAAGCCCCGGATTATTTGACACTGGTTTATATTGACGTAATAAACTGTTACTATATAATGCCATAAAAAGGCCAATAGCATTATGTGACCTTAGGCCTCACTCTCAAGGAACTAGGATTTAAGACAACCTCATTTTGAATTCCCTTCATGATTTCACACTGGTTATCAAATTCAGTAAAAAAAAAAAATCAAATAAAAATAAATTAAAAAAAATCTAATTCAGTAACTTACGGTGTTGCCAGGAAGCTTGGCGAGTATTTCAATAAGAGCTCGGTGCATCTGTTCGGGAGTTCCTTCAAAAAACTTTCCACACCCAGCGACAAACAGTGTGTCACCTGCGGGGTACAAGAGGTACAGGCTGCTTACAACATGCTACTATTAAGTCACGTGGATCAAGAGCAACTTATAATAAGTTGCTCTTCTTTGGGAATAAGTCTTATTCCCAAAGAAGTTTTATAATCTGTAAACTACCACAAACATTCATTTATTGGGAATCTAAAATGATAAGTAGTTTTGTTAATTTAAAAGGACATAATCTTACGCTATTATAACATATTGATACCCTCCTCTCTCTCTCCCGGTAGTTTTAAATATGCCTACCTGTGAAGACCGCAGGGGGCTCTCCATTCGTCCCCGTGACATAGTAACAGATGTGTCCAGAGGTATGACACGGTGTAGACAGGCACTCCACAGTCAGGGTTCCGAGCTGAAAGGGGGAGGGTCCATGTTAAGTTTTAACTGACCAAAATAATTGTAGAATTAAATGAGACTTACCAGGGTAAGGTGATATTTGATTATGATTTTGCCGAGGGCACCACTAGTGGTGCAGAGTATACAGGAGAGAGTGGAAGCGAGGCTAGCGCATGCGTATCGTCAGAATTTAGAGACTAAATATTTATAAAATAGAAAATTATACAGCACTTATTGTGGAGTTAAATGAATTCCCACAACTAATGATTTTTGCTGCGTAAAACCAATATAAATATCAATCTCTTTGATTTTTAAGATTAATCTTTTGAGAACCACAGTAATCACTCGATTTCTGATTAAGGCGAGGGCGGGTGGGCCTGTATACTCTGCACCACTAGTGGTGCCCTCGGCAAAATCATAATCAAATATCACCTTACCCTGGTAAGTCTCATTTAATTCTACAATTTTACCTCGGTCACCACTACAGTGGTTCGAGGTTATACAGGAGACTTCAGAGTCATTTCTGATAATTTTCATCGCCCAAATAAATGTTTCTATTCTGAATAAATTGACAACCAGTTGTTTCATAACACCCTAGAATTTATTTAAAACATATAAATTCCTCCCAGGTCACAACAATACAATCATCACAATTTCTGAGAGTTTTTCCTCTTTTTGGACTTCAATGCTTCAGTCAAGATAGCCTGGCCGAATGCGTTCGGATCCTGCTCTATCGGTTTGTCGTAAAACCTGGCAAAACTGGATGCATTTCTCCAGCCCGCCCTTTTCATGATCATGTTCAGGGGCACCCCTAATGCCTTTGCTTTCGACGTGCTAGCTCCCCTAGTGGAGTGAGCCGCAAACTTCGACTTTCTCCCGAATTTTGACACATTTACTCCTGCAAGGTCCAAGACCCCCAAGGTCCAATGTGACAGGGTGTCCCGCGAGATCGGGCCATATGGTGACACAACATTGATTAACAATTGAGAGTTCTTACTTGTCACCGGGTCTTTAGACCTGAGCTTCCTGGTGCGTCTCAAATACATATGTAACGCTGCCACTACACAAACATCAACATCTTCCTCAAATGCATGTACCGTGATCACATCCATTGTGTCACCTGGTCTATTGTGCTTCAATAGCGTACTCATGTAGAATGTTATCTCCTTTTTGTCAATATCCGCCCCTTCCAGTGAGAGGTTTAATATTGTTTGACCCCTTTGGGCTGTCACTAACAACAATAACATGGTCACTTTAAATGACAACAGTTTGAGTGACAATTCCCGGTTGTCACCCCACTCCTGAAATAGTTCTAGGATGTCTGTGACATCCCAGAACCCTGCGTATCTACCACCTGAGGGGTTCTTCACACTAGCTCCTCTACATACCAGGGTCACCTCATGTATCGCCCCAAATGTTCTACCATTAACTTTTGGCAACAGTGCCGACAAGGCAGATCTAGCTGAATTAATAGCCGAATACTTCAAACCCTTATTTACTAGTTCTGTCAAGAATTTACAACCTTCTTGTACAGTAGCAGACATAATTGATACCTTATTTCGAATGCAGAAGAAAGCCCATTTCTTTAAATAGACTGTGTACTGAGCTTTGGTAGACGACCTAAACGACAACATAATAAGGTCTATTGTCTCCTGACTATATCCTTCCCTACGTAGTCTCTCAGCTACAAAGGGCATACCACCCGTTCTCTCTTTTAAAGTCTGCACGCTATGAGTGGACACTTGGCCATGGCTTCCTCGTTTCTTGGTTTGCCGTGCTGTAGGAGGTTTCTCCCTCCTTTCCTGAAGAACAGTCTCTTTCCGGGGAGGTTTAGCAGTCTCGAATACCACGGCTGACCCGGCCAGTCCGGTACGAGGAGGATTCCTCTGGTGTTCGACTCTAACGCTCTCTGGAGGACCTTCCCAACGAGACTGAAAGGTGGGAAGATGAAGAAATCATGATCAGTCCATGGGAATGAGAAAGCATCATGTCTCCAGGCCCCTGGTTCAGGGGTCCATGAGACAAACAGTTCAAGTTTATGGTTTAGCCTAGACGCGAACAAGTCCACTTCTGGTTTCCCCAATACTCTACACACCTTCCGGAAGATCTTGTCATCTAGCTCCCACTCAATGTCATCATTGAAGTTCCTAGACTTGTAGTCAGCTAACACATTTTCTACTCCCGGGATATGAGCAATAGTTAACCAATTTTGATTCTCCTCAGCCCACGCCCAGATAAGTCTGGCGACTGCATTACACTGAGGTGAGACTAGTCCACCCATGTTCTTCACATAAGCTAATGCTGTAGTGTTATCAGTGAGTAATCTAATCTCCTCCCCTGTCTCTGGTACTAAGGCTTGTAGACCAAACAGTATGGCCCACATCTCTTTGACGTTGATGTGATCCGGGAGTTCATTCTCGGCGAATCTACCCCCTGTAGCTAGAGTGCCCCTGTGGGCACCCCATCCAGCATCAGATGCATCTGTGATTACCAGAATTTGTTCTAAGGCAGTTCTGATTTTTCTGACTCCCACTGGGATATTTTCTAGCCACCAGAAAATTTCCCTCTGGGATTCTTGCGAGAGGCGCGTCAGTGCATCAAAGTTACCTGCACACCTTTTCAGAGCCTCGTTTTTCTCCTTCTCTAGGGTCTTCAAATGTGCTCCCCCATAGTCAATCCCTGGCGTATAAGCCACCATAAGCCCAATGAGGCCAGCTATTTCCCTGATTGACGATTTCTTTTTCAACAAGACCCCCCACGCTGCTCTGTGGAACTTGTCGATTTTGTCTTGTGTCAGAGTGACTGTCATCTCATTTGAGTCTAGGGTAAACCCTAGAAAATCAATAGACTGTTTTGGCTCTAACACTGACTTGTCTGGGTGTATGACAAACCCCAACGAATCCAATGCTTGGGCTACCTCTTTCGCTGACTCCCTACACTGGTGTTGTGAGTCAGCAATAACGAAGCTGTCATCTATGTAGAAGAAACATTCATTTCCCTTCTTTCTGAGCTCGGAGAACACCGGCGTCAATATTTTGGTGAAGAACCTTGGGGCACAGGCTAGTCCATTGGGCAGTGCTGTAAACTGATACAACACCCCCCTCCAGACAAACCTGAGATACTTTTGGTCATCCTCATGTACAGGTACAGTGTAATAGGCATCTCGAAGATCAACACTACACAGCCACGCCCCTTTTCTCATGAGTTCTAAAGCGGTCTTTAACGAGGTCATTTTGAAATGTTCATATTCAACCACTTTGTTCAGTCTGGAGAGATCCAGCACCATTCTGTATTCACCATTTTTCTTGGGTCTGAGAAATACATTGGAGACTACTTCTCCCAAGACATGTTCACATGGTACTACCACACCTTTTTTGCACAACTTTTGAACTTCAGCATCGACAATTGTGGATTCATCATCATTGAATGTTAGTGGAAACTTAGAGCTCTTATCAGTGGTATCACCCACAAAAGGGATTTTAACCCCTCCGACCTGCTCCAACACCCATGTGTCTTTGGTAAAATTTCCCCACATTTCTAAGAAGTTAACAGTGTTACCGGCTTGAAAATTTTGAGCAGAATTAATAAAGTCAGACTCACCCACCTGCTCTATTTCTTGGGGGTCTTCTTGCCAAAACCCTGCGCCCCAGGGTTCGAAGCGGCTGGCGGGTTGGGCTGTCTCTGTCTGGTTCCTGCTAACGGGTGACGATAGTTGGGATTGAACCGACTGCCTCTATAGTTGGGGTTAAACCCCTGACCGAAGCTCTGCTGTTGGAAACCTTGCGGGAATGGGGTGGCGAACTGTGGGCCTTGCGCCCCATAATGGAACCCACCAAAGTTGTTCTGCGAGGGTGTCTTAACCTGCGGTTTGTTGTTGTACTTCTTTTTCTTTGACGCTGAAGGAGCCCCTTGGGCCTTCTTTGTCGTTTGATCCTTCATCGCCCCACGAGTAGCTTTTTTGGTCTTCTCATAGGAGGTCACCGCGACCTCAACGACCTTCCCATAGAGCCAGGCTGGATCTTTCTCTTCCTCCTTTACCTTTGTTATGGCTCTGAGGAACTCAGGTTTGATATAGGGCTTGTGGATCTCTGTGCGCTTATTGACGATGGAGGCATTCGTCATGATCAAACTCCTCACTCCGTCTATGACAGTAGGCGAGAGTTTGTCTAGGGTGTCATCCGTGCCCCCCCTTTCCAACATCTCATTGATCATCGGGGTGAAGGCTGAGAGTCCAGCAATGACACCTGTTTGAAGATCCTGCAGATCCTTGTCTAGACTCTTTATTGGCGCAGGCAGCTCCATAAAGATCTCTTCTTCTGTTTTTTGGACCAGCAATTTTGGAATGTTCACTACTCCTGGGTACTTTGAAGTTATCGCCTCAAATTTTTTCTTGTCGAAAGATTGTGAGAAATAGTTCTCAAATCTTTTTGCTAGGTGAGGATTGACTTCCTTGCCTAACTCCGACGTGGTCAGGCTCTCCGACTGCTCCTTAAACATGTCAGCCATGCTGCCTGCTTTCAGGGTCGGTAACTCCTTTGTTTTAGCGACTTTAGCATCAGGCTCAGCCTGCTCGTCCTCCGAGCCTTCTGAGTCCGAGACTTCATGAATAGGTCTAGTCCCCGAGAGGGAGTTCAAAAGTTCATCACCTGTTGCTGCAGCTGCAGTGTGCCAGTCTTGTCCCGGGAACTGATAGGCGTTCCAGGGATTGAAGGATGGGTTGCCGAATCCCGAGTAGCCACCCATACCCGAGTAGCCACCCATGCCCGACCAGTTCGCCATCATCATCTGCTGCTGATGCATAAACGCGTTGGTCTGTTCTTGGACCATGCGTTGATTCATCAACGCCTGGGTCGCTGGGTCAAGTTTCGGGTCGTGACCTGACCCGCCCTGCCCTGCATTACCGTCTGTGTCCTCCGCCAGGTTGACCACATCCGGATCTTTTTTGCTCTTGGAGGAGGCCCTCGAGGAGTTAGATGTGACTGAAGCCGTATCTTTATCCTTGTCTCTGCCCGAGGAACGGGTAGACGAGCCTGCCTTCTCAGTTTTCTCCTTGGATGCCATGTTTGGGTGTTCTGTTAATAAATATAAAAGAAGAAATATTAGCACCAAATCACAATGTTTTTATATATATATCTATAAAAATATTATGCTAAGAACTAAGGTCTCACTACTGTTGGAAAAAACTGAGCATATTGCCTCTTGGTAACAGACCATAGGGCCACCCTTATTGTGAAGAACTAAAGTCTCACTGCTTTTGGGACAGACCACAGAGCCGTGTTCTACTACAGGCCTCATTGTATCAGCAAGTTCTACTGAATTCGCCCATATTATGGAGAGCTGTCGTCTCATATGCTTTGGAACAGGCCATAGCCCGCCAATATAGAAAAAATGAGTTGAGGTCCGCATTGTTATTGTGAAGAGCTATCGTCTCCACTACTTTTGGTACAGTCGCTAGACGGATTCCGGCAACTCCCCATATTATCGCCCGCTGTCGGCAATGTTTTTATTTGGTTTTTTGAGCTGAATCGATCAAATTTCGTCAAAGTTAGGCCCAAAGTCGGCGACAGTAGCGCTAAGACGATCTATTTCCGCTATAAACTACGCTATAGCGAAGAATTATTTTCAAATTCTTTTAATCGAAGACCGCTATGATCTGAGGCGAGGGCCGCAAAAGGAAACGAAGATGGCGGCAGCGTTCGCTGGCAGCGTCCGCCTCGCCGATCTTGTTTTTTGGTCTTATTTCGATTATTTTCCCTCTGCGGACACCTATCGTCCGGCAGAACGATAGGCATATGTCCGCTGGGGTTGTTTTTTGCATTTATCGCCATAAAAAACGATAGAACATTTGCTTTTTCTCCGAACATCCAGTCTGCGCTGCCGAGATGGGGATCTCGGCGTCCGCGCCATGTTTTGACTTTTTGTTTTGGAGTTTATTCACCTTTGCGGACGGTAATCGTCCAGCAGAACGATACCTATATGTCCGCTGGTGTGTATTTTAGATGAAAACATCTAATTTATCTCCCCGAAGGAGTTGTTTTATTATAAAAAGCGATAAAAATCGCTTGAAAACTTACCCGACGATAGTTGCAAACGACTGGAACGCTACCGGAACTGACGATACGCATGCGCTAGCCTCGCTTCCACTCTCTCCTGTATAACCTCGAACCACTGTAGTGGTGACCGAGGTAAAACTCAAAAGTTATGTATGGAATAGGCAATATGTGAAGACCCAATAATGGCGATATTGCTTTTCTCTCACACTCATGACCTCTCTCTTATTAAATCCTTCTATTGACGTATTCGAGTCTGGCAACCTATGCCTGTGCAATTTTCTTTTGAGATTAATCGGCCTATATATCGATTGCTCAATTCTACTCATTATTTAAATGGCCAAAAATTCCAAATCTATTTGTTCTCCATGTTGTGCACTCACATTGAACTTGTAGCCGTCGGTGGCCGTCTGGGTGAGGGCCCCTACCCTGTCGTCTCCCCCCACCACCGTCAGGCCTGGGGACATGGCCGCCAACTTCTCATTGCCACCTGCATGGTCCCTGGACACAGAAACAACCATAGCTATAGAGCCTACATTGAAATTACTTCGCTTAAAGTTAGTTTGCATTGTGGCTTCATACTGATATAGAAACTTCTGAAAGACAATAGTATCAGTGATTTTTCAGAAATATCTAATTTTAGTAGGTATATATAAATTGCGTTCTCAAACATCCAGACTTCTGATGTCACTTAGTGGGATTTTTTTTTCAGGTTTTTTATTTTTTTTAATTTTTTTTTTTATTAGGTCCTCATTAAGATACAGAATGATCTTCCACGACCAATTTATGGTAAACCTGTATATGTTGCATATTTACTTGAATTGTGTCAATGTTATGATATGATATTAGTTAAGTGTACTACAGAAATAACATTGAGTTGTATTAGGCCTAAAAAAAAAAGTTGTGTTCCGGTAACATGGCCCAAAATAAATAGGGTCAGCAGGTCACTTTTTTTTTTTTTACAATTTTTTTTTGGTTGAAAGAGCGAATTTTTGTACAGTCCCCTGCCAAACAGTAAGAGAATCTACTTGAGCTGGGTAAAGGAACCTGACACCGAGAGCGTCTGTGGTGACCAGGACACTGAGAAAAGGAGAGGTGCAGGGGCCCAGTGTAGGTTACATAACAGGCTGATGTAAGAGATGCATAAGATACGTTCCTGGTTGACCATAGACTGTGTAGTAAAATCGCCAAAAATGTCCTAAATTTTCTCAAAAATTAAAAAAAAATGGCCCAAAAAAATTAGGGTCGGCCCCTAAAACGTAGGGTCGGTCGGGATACCGGGACACAACTTTTTTTTTAGGCCTTACCAGTGGTGGTGTGTGGTCAGTACTGTGGTCAACTTCACTCCTTCAGCTTTAACGGCATCTAAAATCTGAAAGTAAGAAGAGGACTTATTTGTTATAGACTAAAGTACTACAATTATAGATATACATCGTCTCTACATGAGCTTTCATCAGGAAAGGCCTATAATAAAGATTAACTAATAATTTAGTCTATAAAGTGTATTTAATATTAGATCATTAAAAAAGATCAAATTAAATGTCCCTATTGCGACATTACTGGACTTAGTTTGATTACATCAAATTTGGAAAATATCATAATTGAATGCAGGCCTCCAGGGGTAGAAAAACATGCCCAGATTCCAAGGTTATAGGCGGTGATCCACTGCCGCGAATCTGCTGAGATTTCGCTGCAAATCACACTCGAGCGAGTACACACGCACAAAAAGTTCAAGCAGTAGATCTCCTACTGCGAGTGCTTACGGCAATGTAGTCGCGAGGGGTGTGCGACCTGTGAGTAAATTCGCAGACATCTAAAAGTTTTGATTTCTGCGAGTGTACTCGCAAGCCTCTCTCGTACGGGCGCACTCGCAACAAATTCGCGGCAGTGGTTCACCAGCTTATGATACCCGGTACCAGAAACAATGAGGAGAGCATCAACAAGTCACCTTCTGGGGTTCTACAGGATCTACAGCAGCGGCCGTGTTGGACGCCTCGTCTATAAGGAGGTACATGTAGTTGTCCTCCAGGGCAGGCACCAAAGACACCCTCATGTTGGACTGCACAAACCGGAGAGGCTCAGAGTGAAACTGGTGGCAAGATCGAATTCCTACAAAAAGATGATACGGTAAACCAGTTAGGAATGAGTGCAATCGTGACAATAATATACCAATAATAGGTCATATATGGCCCTAGACCCTTAAATTCGAAACAGCGAGATGGGCCAAGGCTTAGAGACATGGGACATGATGAAAAAATAGACATGGGACATTTCTTTAAATCGATATGGCGATATGGCCATTTCTTAAGGTGTCACGGTACTAATTGGCACAGTGATGTTCTAATATTTTCCTCTTTTTCACTATCAAGTGGCTCCAAATGTGGTTCAAAATTTGATGGCGTTCATAAATGACGCCTTAAACAAAAGCTGACGTCATTTCCGATCCTTTAAAAATGTCCGTCAATAGGGGAGTCAGATTAGATTTTGCGCTAGTTGCCACGGAAAAAGCATAGTCTGAATATGATCAATTTTTCAAGTGCCGCACCGACCTGTGACCTTGACTTTGACCTCAAAGCGTGACCCCTTGGTTACCATGGATACCAAAAACTTTTTAAAACTTTTTTTAAACCAAGCATTGCCCATCTTCTGGTATGCCTATTATTACTCCCAGTCAAAAATAAGGTCTCCTAGCACTGATTATATCCACTAGAATTCCGTTTTTAGTAGGGACTATTTGGCTGTCCTAGGTTTCCTGGGCGGATTAGTACTGTGACACCTTAAACTCGATCATATGGCGACATGGCAACATGGGGGACCCCCCCCCCCCCCACCCACTCATTAAGGGCCCCTCATTAGTCATATACCGGTACTAGATGAATCATGGACCATGGTGTTTACAATGTAAACACCATGTCTATCGGTTCATGCAGGGACATGTAAATTACATGTCCCTGTATGAACCGATCAACATTTAAAATGAGATGGTCCATGCAATTGACGCGATACCAGTCTACCCGAGCACCCAGTCTTCTCAGGACAGGGACTGTCTCACAATATCTCAAATGTCCTGAGAAGAAGTCTCAGTTTCCGAACAACCCCTTTCGGACGTCCTTTAGGACGTCTTGTTGTTTTGTCCTATGTGGTGTTACATAAACTGTTTGTGGGACAACACAAGGGGAAGACATCCCCGGCAAAACATGGGTTAGCAGTCTAGTGGACAATGTGATTGTCCCAAGTAGGCCTATTATATAATAAGTCCATAATTGTCCCTAAATTGTCTGGGAGTCAAAGGGGTAGCAAGTCTCGGAGCTCGACAATATTATTGTCCAAAATATTACATAAGATGTCCATAATTGTCCTTGTGAGACATTACATTATAGATGTATAGGACAAGGGGTTTGTCGGGGATGTTCGTCGTTCTGTTTATGTGGGTAGGAGACACAGGACAATATTGCGTAATATCTTATCACGACAGGGACTGTCTAGTCTCCAGAGCAAACGCTGACAAATCTATCCACGTCGCTACGCTATGTTAGTATCGCGAAGCAGCACGTAGGGATTTGCCCGAGTTTGCTCTGGAGACTAGGACTGTCCTGAAAAGATTGGGTGCTCGGGTCAACTGGTATGGTACCATGAGCATGGTCCATGACCATGTGGCATGTGTTTGTTCCCAGCACGGAGCGCTGGGAGATTCTGTCAATTTATGAATTCTGACCAATTTGATGGCAATCCTAAATACAAATGAGAATATTTGGCTTTTTTCGATAGTCGACATGCCTTTCTTGACACAAATTGATAAATAAACAAAGCCAGATGAACAGGCAGATGGGCGTGGCTGCAATAACGAAGAGGCGATAATATGTTTATTTCATCTTGACCTTTAAGCCGGTGGCAAAAAACGCATACATCTTGTGGTGACCTGAGTTCAGAACGTCACAGAGAGTGCCCTGTGTTTTCCTATGGTAAAGTACTACAACTAACAGTCTATACTCTTACCTGCTGTGACGTGTGTTGTAATGACAGAAAGTCTAGAAGCCGCTCTCACCGCAGTTTTGACAACCGTCAGCATGACTGCGCTCGACGCTCCCTCTGGTGGATTCTGTGAACTTACACCCAGGTGGCGCCAAAAAGGACGGGACTTATTTGGGATTTATTTAGACTGAAAACCGCACCTCAAATTTATATTTTACAATTATGAGGGACTCATAGGCTTGCTCAAGACTTTTAAACACGCATTACATTATGTTTTCTCCCGTAGAAAATTCAGCTATCGATCCTTCTACAAAAAAGCGCAGTCCACCTGGTGGTAATGGCGGACGTTAGCGTTGCAACTCTCTTGACACCCGCCGTGTTTCACCGTTTTGTTGTTACGTGATAACACACACACGCAACTGAACAGCTGAAACGACGGTCCGGTAAGTCGCAGATCTAGTTTCTTTAGGGTTCTTTGAATCAATTATTGCATTGTCTGAAGCTCTATGTTAACTAGGGTACGCGATTAGTGACTATAGAAGTCTGCTGGAGTCGACACAACGAGTGTCACTGTCATACACTGCGGCACCCCCAGGCCCAGAGTCAGACTCCAGAGGGGGGTTCATTAGGCCAGGGAAGCGCGCGCTTTTGGTGAGCGGCGCGCGCCATTTGGCATACATCCACTGGTGCAGGTACGCCTAGGCGCGCGCCCATTTTTGCCTGATTATTAACACACGACTGTAGGGCAGGGGTTCATGCAGGGTTCATACACAAGACCGCAAAGACGGCTGCAGCATGACTCGACAGTCGGCGCAGGGTGTAACCTTTATAAAATTATAGACCGTCCATAGCCTATGGCATAGGAAGTCGTCATTTTTTTTAAGAACGGGCGGGGGGGGGGGGGGGGGGGGGGGTTGGATTTTCGCGATAGCGGGTCGAAATTATTTTGGTCCCCCCCCCCCCCCCCCCAGGAGGGGTCGACAGCTTTTTGGTCAGCTGTGCAACCGTTATCTGCAGTAGCTGACGTTATCTGCAGTACTGCAAAAGATTAAGAAGTCAAATTTTCTTAAAATGATTTTAGCAAGAAAAGAGTAATAAAACGTCAGTTTGTCTACAGATCTTCATTTAGGCGACAAAAGTTTCAAAAATGGCCAAATTTAGCGAGAAACGTGCAAAAAATCAATAAGAAGTCAAAGAGTCAAAATTTCCTGAAAATGGCTAATTTAGAGAGAACACTGACGAAGATTGTTTAAAAAAAAACATTTTCTGAAAATTGTGAATTCGACAAAAAAAAAGAATAGGAATGTAGTCCTGGAGACTAGGGACAGTCTGCAGCACTACAGACGTAGTCCTGAATACTAGAGATTAAGTCCCGAGGTTTAGGTAGGTAGTCTTGTGGACATAAGACCATATCTCAACATATCAAAGATCTAAAGACAGATTCTGAAAGCCCATAACTAGTATGCAAAGGGTTGATAGGGACTAGAAAGTTCAGAAGTTGATTTGGTCTTTTTTAATGAGAGTTTCCGATAACTATTTTTACCAAAAAATATAAAATAGTCTATTTTCATGCCCTCTGAAAAAATTGAAGACTTAAACTATGAATTTTGGCATATATTTAGTCACCCTCGCCTAGCCTAGTGCTTTCCATCAATAAAAAACGGTATTATGATGACATTAGTGGAAGTATGCCAAAAAAGTCAGAATGTGATTGCTATCTGTAGGGTCGGTGGCCGATGCCCTATTGCTACTCTGCTAAATTCATACCAAACTAAAACGCTCCCATTTCCTCAATTCTTAACATATCAAAGATCTAAAGACAGATTCTGAAAGCCCATAACTAGTATGCAAAGGGTTGATAGGGACTAGAAAGGTCAGAAGTTGATTTGGTCTTTTTCATGAGAGTTTCCGATAACTATTTTTACCAAAAAATATAAAATAGTCTATTTTCATGCCCTCTGAAAAAATTGAAGACTTAAATTATGAATTTTGGCATATATTTAGTCACCCTCGCCTAGCCTAGTGCTTTCCATCAATAAAAACGGTATGATGATGAGACTAGTGGAAGTATGCCAAAAAAGTCAGAATGTGATTGCCACCTGTGGGGTCGGTTGCCGATGGCCTATTGCTACTCTGCTAAATTCCTACCAAACTAAAAACGCTCCCATTTCCTCAATTCTCAACATATCAAAGATCTAAAGACAGATTCTGAAAGCCCATAACTAGTATGCAAAAGGTTGATAGGGACTAGAAAGGTCAGAAGTTGATTTGGTCTTTTTCATGAGAGTTTCCGATAACTATTTTTACCAAAAAATATAAAATAGTCTATTTTCATGCCCTCTGAAAAAATTGAAGACTTAAACTATGAATTTTGGCATATATTTAGTCACCCTCGCCTAGCCTAGTGCTTTCCATCAATAAAAACGGTATTATGATGAGACTAGTGGAAGTATGCCAAAAAAGTCAGAATGTGATTGCCACCTGTGGGGTCGGTTGCCGATGGCCTATTGCTACTCTGCTAAATTCCTACCAAACTAAAAACGCTCCCATTTCCTCAATTCTTAACATATCAAAGATCTAAAGACAGATTCTGAAAGCCCATAACTAGTTTGCAAAGGGTTGATAGGGACTAGAAAGGTCAGAAGTTGATTTGGTCTTTTTCATGAGAGTTTCTGATAACTATTTTTACCAAAAACCAGCAGCTTCGCTGCAGGTGAATATTTGGTGCCTTGGCTTGGGGTGTGCCGTGGGAAGAAAGTTGCAACAACATGGCGGCGGGCGGGAACGTAACCACCGACCAGGACCCAACAAAATCGCCTCGGGTGAACTGCATCATGGGAGCCGTACCGTTATTTATATGGTCCTAAATATAAAATAGTCTATTTTCATGCCCTCTGAAAAAATTGAAGACTTAAATTATGAATTTTGGCATATATTTAGTCACCCTCGCCTAGCCTAGTGCTTTCCATCAATAAAAACAGTATTATGATGAGACTAGTGGAAGTATGCCCAAAAAGTCAGAATGTGATTGCTATCTGTAGGGTCGGTGGCTGATGGCCTATTGCTACTCTGCTAAATTCCTACCAAACTAAAAACGCTCCCATTTCCTCAATTCTCAACATATCAAAGATCTAAAGACAGATTCTGAAAGCCCATAACTAGTATGCAAAGGGTTGATAGGGACTAGAAAGGTCAGAAGTTGATTTGGTCTTTTTCATGAGAGTTTCTGATAACTATTTTTACCAAAAAATATAAAATAGTCTATTTTCATGCCCTCTGAAAAAATTGAAGACTTAAATTATGAATTTTGGCATATATTTAGTCACCCTCGCCTAGCCTAGTGCTTTCCATCAATAAAAACGGTATTATGATGAGACTAGTGGAAGTATGCCCAAAAAGTCAGCAAGTAGAGCTCAATTCATAATTTCTATACAAATCTCAAGTTACAAAAATGTATTTTTAAGTGCTCTATCTACCATACAAATAACCTTACCTACACAATATTAAGCAAAGTGGTGTGTACCTGCATTCAATATCAATATAACAAAAAAGAAATTGCATTGATATATGAATTTACCATGGCTCAGTGTGATTTCTCCCAACTGACAGCCACCCTACACCTACACTGTAGGACGGCGTGATTGAAGAATACACACCGTCCTCGCTCAGCCAGAGGCCGCCCAGGCCGGCTCAGAGGATCAGCTAACATGATTGGTCAGCCCCTACACTCGCCAGCAGAGTCTTGGTTGGCGGCTGAGCGCACTCTCCGGTCGTTTGCCAGGTGCCAGCAATACACATGTATGAGAAGGCAGCACACACGATCGGCAAAGCATTGGCATATGGTCGGCATGGTTGGCATTTGGTCGGCAAATCTTGCCGATGCCCTGCCGACATAGTGCCAACGTTGGCATTTGGTCGCCACATCTTGGTATATAGGCCTATGTGTCTTTAAGTAGATCTACGGCGACAGTGCGTGATAAGTTATAATTCTTCAAACTTTTTTGAATAGGTGATACCCACGTAGATTGATCCACTGAATCCGTTTTTCATGATGGCCCTAGACCCTTAAATTCGACACGGCGACATGGGCCGTTTTTTGCCTTAGGGAGAGTTCATTTATTAATTACAGGGGGGGGGGTGGTGAGATTTCGCGCGGAGGGGCGAAAATTTTTTACGCCTCCCCCACCCTCGAGAGCGCGTGTAACGTTTCGCGCCCCCCTCGCCGAAGGCGCCGAAAATTTTTCGCCCCCCCCCCCTTTGAACTATAGCAACGCGCGGGCTTTTTGGCTAAAAAGGGGCTTAAATTTTTACGCCCCCCCCTCAAGAGGGGTCAGAATTTTTTACGCCCCCCCCCCTCAGAAGGGGTCGGAAATTTTTACGCCCCCCCCCCCCAAACCCACCACCCCCCCTGTAAATAATAAATGAACACTCCCTTAGTGACATGGGACATGAGGAAAAAATTAGATAGTGACATTGGACATGGGTCATTTCTTAAAATCGATATGGCGACATGGCCATTTCTTAAAATCGACATGGGACATATAGGGACCCCCCTATCCAGGGCCCCTTCATGGTCAAATTAGTCAAAATCATACAGAAAAGCCAATATCATGGCCATCTATAGGGCGTTTATTTGGGAGACACAGAACTTTCTAGCTATTTGGATTAGATTCTTCAAAGCTGCCATATTTGTTCTTACTAAGACTAAATGACATCCTATATCTTAACGTGTGGCCTGTGAAGTTTGAAGGCTAAATTCCCTATATTTACCCAGAGAGTATGGGTGTAGACCCCTAAAATCGACAGGGCGGCATGGCCTTTTCTTAAAATCGACAGACGACATGGAGCCTAGTGACAAATGACAGGAGAAATTAAAAGATACTGACAAATGACATGAGCATTTCTTAAATCGACAGGCGACATGGGCCTAACATTGACTATAGTCGATGCCATTTACATAGGAATACTATAGGACCGTAAACTGGTGTTACTTTGGCTCACTTTTGCCATATTTCATTCCATAAGTTTGTAAAATACCAGGATTACCAGTCGATTTTGGTGGAAAAGACGATTTTGGTGGAAAAGTCGATTTTGGTGGAAAAGTCGATTTTGGTGGAAAGGTCGATTTTGGTGGACTTTTTTCTCGCCAAATAGGGTGTTTTGAGGCAAATTTCACTTTTTTGTGATTTGAACTTTTTTTCGCCAAAAGCTGCAGAATCTGCCTCCATGCATGATCCCATTGATGGACTTTGAATAGACCCATGCATAGTGAAGACCTACATAGTGGACATGAGGTCAAGTTAAAAAGTGCAAGTCACTTGTTTTGCAACTTGCACTGAACTGTACCTAATAGCCCTTAACTGGATTGTCAACAATCAATTAGACTATGACAAAACTCCCTCTATTTCGGAGACCGAATACACTATCAAATGATATATATATTTTTGAAAAAACACCCTGTGTAGAATGGCCCGATACTCAGGAATCCTACTGTGAAATTCGAATTATAGATACCTGAAATTATAGATACCTGAAAATTGAGAAATTGACGTCCACGGTTTATGTAGGAAATGTACTAAAAACAGCAAAAAAAGGCAACAAAACCCTAATTTTCTCAAAAACTGTTCGGTAGGATTTTTTCAAACTGAGGTTCCAGTGTTTTCTACCCTCATATTACACATTGGCATAGAGAATATATATTGACACCTAGTCGGATTTTGCGCTAGGAGCAATCTGTGAGCCAAAATGAGCCACTGGTCTGAAGTATAAAACTGGGCATCGATCACTATAGAGCTACAAAGAGACAGAGAATCGATGTCGAGTAATAAAAAATGTATAAATCATTTCATATGGTGGATAAGGACAATGCACTATGGACCTTATGACAATATGTTAAACTCATCATACAAGGCAAATGCAATATATTTTGCATTTTCCTGCATCATATGATACTCCTCTCTATCCTCTATCAACTGTCTTCTTATTTCATAGCAGGATGGGGATTGAACTGTGGAATAATATGAATGTTTCCTGTCGGTTAGCCAAGTCAAGAGAAATCTTTAGAACTAAGGCTAAAACCAAACTATTGGAGCTCTATTTGTTAAAGATGAAACAGTAGAAGCTTAATTATTATTAACTGATGTACCTGGGATGGCAGTCCCTTATGAGCTAAATAAGGAAGCTCTGTTGGTCGACGCCACCACTCTAGTAATGAACTTTTTCATAATTGATTATTTGATTTTCTATATATGTGAATTTACATTCCTCTACTTTATGCACTGACGCAAAATTACTTAATTACCGAGGCCGGGTATAATGGTCTCCTGTTAACCTGTATGTTAATAGTTTGATGATAATTATATTGTGAGCCGTTTACTGGTGAGACTCTGAAATGAACATCATATTTCAATCATGCTTATTACATCCGGACATGGCATCTCATCTTTGAATCATGTACTGTATTTTGAAAATCACTCGGTGAATAAAATACTTTATAAATTCAAAAAATGTACATTAGAATTGATAAATACATGAGGAAACACTTGAAAATAAGTGTCCGACACATGGTGATATTAGTGTCCGACTTTAGGTGAAATTACATGGTCCGTTTCAATTTGCTATAAATGGAAATCATCTTATATATAGCCATCCTTTTATTGACTATTCGCTTCAGAAAATGTAGGGGTTTCATCTAATATCTCAATATATGATATATCTGTAAGGGAGCGTTCATTATTTATGGCAGGGGGGGGCGAGCGTTTGGCAAATCGAATACGTAAAAAAAAAATGGCCCCCCCCCCTCGGAATAGGTGAAAAAAAAGTGACCCCCCCCCCCCTCGGAATAGGTGGAAAAAAAGTGACCCCCCCCTTTTTTAACAAAAACGAAATTAGCTTGTACTAGTTGAATGTGTAATAAACGATACTTTGTCTCTTTATGATATTGGTAGAGTATCAATTAAAGAACAAAGTCGACACAGTTCGGATCAAGTGTTACAGGTTGCAAATCGGGTTTATTCAGAAAACCTAGACAAGCAGTATCTATGTGTGCGAACTCCCTATAGAGTTCGGAACGGGTCAGTAGGCGAATCAGCCGTAATGATCACGGGGTCTCCTTACCAGCGTGGCTCAGAGTAACCGACGAGTACCGTCAGATGCTGGGTATATATAGGCAGCCAGCCTGCGCGCGCACACGCAGACCGGAAGCCTATAGCGACCTCTGTCCATACCCCAAGCCCGGGGTAGGTGCTGCCACCTACCGTCGGACTGAAGGGTTCGGACTGAGCTCGCAACACAACATCCAACAGCACTCGTCATATAACATACCCGTATAACCCTAGCCCCTACAAATGTATGTAATCCTGGCCTTTCAGACTCTCACCATCTTCAGCTTAACATACTGTGGTGTTTATATATCCCTAGTTAGACAAGATCAAACGTTAGACAGCAGTCCGTCGATGTCGATGTTTAATTGTGCTCATAGGAGCGGGTACGTGGATGTTGAGAGTATGGGCGCCTTACTAATATATCCCCGGTGCATATAACCACTCCTGCTGTTATACCCTCTATCATGCTGGGGGTGCCGGTTATACAAGAGTTTTTAGAAATCCCATAAAACCTCGCGTATAAGCCTAATTCGCGTATAAGCTGCACCCCGACTTTGGGTCGATCCTATAAGCCGCACTGGCGATCTGAATGTGCCGATTTTAGTTCTGTGCCATAGTGGCAAAAACTTGTGTATAAGCCGCACCCTGACCATGGGCCGAACTTATAAGCCGCATCGCCGATCTGACTCGCCACCAGGTGGCCTATCTGTAGGAACCCGCATTTCCCTTTAATCTGATTATAGGGGCGGTCACTTGCAACAATTTGCTTCACTATAAAAAGGAGGGGCGGTCAGTTACTCCCTCAGCTCCCACAGTATGAGGAGTAGGGGCGGTACTGCGGCAGTGGCCACTCACCCACATAGCGGCAGTGCCCATCCAAGGGTTCATTCTTTGTAAAGTACCGTAAAACCCCGCCTTTAAGACGACCCCGCCTTTAAGACGACCCCCCAACTTGAGAGAAAAATTCGTCTTGTACAAAAAAGATATGACAATTAGGAAAACCCCGCCTTTAAGACGACCCCCGACTTTGGGGGTCTTGCTAAACCCCAGACCCCCTCAAATTGACTCAAATCACAGCTTTTTAAAACTATTTTCCCGTGATCTTCTTATAGGCTACATGACATTCCATGTAACCTCGAAAAAACAAAGGAAAAATTGATAAATGCTACCAATCATTGATGTACTTTTTTCTTTTTTTGTGAGCATTTTTCCAAAATCAAAATTGTCAAAACCCCGCCTTTAAGACGACCCCCCTCTTTAGGAAAATAATCCGTCTTGTAGGTAAAATAAATCCCAAAATAAATCCGTCTTAAAGGCGGGGTTTTACGGTAAGCTTACAATCAACTCCGCCTACCAAAAGGTTTCTCAAACTACCCACACCAATTGTACAAATTACACCTTGAAATCCCATCTTATAACCAGCACCTGAGGTCTGGTTTTGGCTATTTTAGTTTTGTAGCATACTTTAGCCTCAGCCTTGTATAACCAAAGGGGTGTGAGAAGCACCTTGCCTTTGGCTAGCGGAGGCAAAGCCAAACTGAATGAAGTTCCAAAGGGTGTGCGGTGCTGAGTGTCAGCAGGGACACAAAAAGATAGTTTTAAAGGGGTTTGACAATTTTGACATAATTTGGTGAAATATAACGCAGACTGTTACCAAAATCCGCGACATTTCCACATACCAAATTCGCGACATTTTTCAGGAATACCCCTAAAAAAAATGACCCCCCCCCTAAGAATAGGTTAAAAAAAAGTGACCCCCCCCCCTTCGAATACCCCTAAAAAATGTGGCCCCCCCCTTTTTTGCTCAGCCCCCCCCCGGCCATAAATAATGAACGCTCCCTAAGCATATGCCCCTAAATAGAGAGATTGGTCAACCATTTTCACATTAGGTTTGTTAATTCTAGCCTAGAAATTACGAAATATATCCCAACTTTATGACATTGGCAAACGTCTACAAATGTAATCTCAGGGCTGGGCATGTTGTGATATGCTGGAGCAAACCTAGAAATCTTTGGAGCAAAGCATTTCAGACGGGCGCACATCAACTAGATGTGTGTGTGGCGAACCCCCCCCCCCCAAACCATATCTCCTTGCGAATTTTGGGTGTGAGATAAAGGAAAATATCAATATGTCTGTCTTAAGTTTGGTGTGCTCTGAGGGGTTTAGGGCACATTGTTAATAGGAATTCTCTAAATTCTACCTTTAGACTTGTGCATTTTGTTTTGGGCACATGCATTGCTCCCGGAAAATAACTTTAGAATGGTGCATTCTGAGAATTTGGTGGCACATAGCTCTAGGAAAATTTTGAGATTCTACTTTTGGATTGGTGCTTTCGATGAATTTTTGGGGGCATATCGCCCCAGGAAACTTTGGATTTCTATTTTTAGAATGATATATTCTGAGGGGTTCGGGACCATATTGCTCACCCAAAATTTGGAACTTCTACCTTTTACATAGATGGTGTATGATGGTTAAATTGTCACCTACTAGTATTAGTTAACTTTGATGTATTCTGATCATTTTAGAAGCACATTGCTCCAGGAAAATTTTGAAAATCTACCTTTAGATTGGTGCATTTTGTGGTGTTTTGGGGGCATATTGTTCCAGGAGAAATTTGTAATTTAAATAGGTCTGGAGATTGGTACATTTTTGAGGGGATCATGAGACAATGTTCCAAGAAATTTGAGAAAATGTTATTTTTGATTGGCATATATAATAGTTTCTGAGCATATTGCTCCAAAGAATTTGGGCACATTTTGCTAGATGGGTGTATGTGAAATGTTAAAGGCTAATGTGAAATAGTCCTAACTTTGGTTCTAATTGGAATATTTACAAAATTCTTTCAGTTTTAGAAAGCCCAGACTTTCCCTGATGTCCCTGTCGCATTTTCCAAGACCCCTGTCGCATATTTTTTGCGACATTGCGACAGCTGCCCAGCCCTGTAATCTAATTGTGTATTTCCTTCATAATTATCAAGAAAAACCTACTTAGTATCATTTTAAGTTGGGGTTTCTGCTGGCTTTTAGGGAGTGTTCATTTATTAGTTACAGGGGGTTGGTGGGTTGGGGGGGGGGGTAAAAATTTCCGACTCCTCCCGAGGGGGGGCGTAAAAAATTCTGACCCCCTCTTGAGGGGGGGGGGCGCAAAAATGTAAGCCCCTTTTTTTAGCAAAAAAGCCCGCGCGTTACTATGGTTCAAAGGGGGGCGGCGGAAAATTTTTGCCACTTCGGCAGGGTGGGGGCGCAAAACGTTTCACGCACTCTCGAGGGGGCCGTAAAAAAATTGCACCCCTCCGCGCGAAATCTCACCACCCCGCCACTGTAAATAATAAATGAACACTCCCTTATACCTTTCTTTATGAATTATGTGATAAAAGGTGTCTGACTTCAGGTGTGTGTCCGTCTTTGGGTGAATCTAAGCTAATCTACCCTAGTTCATTTCGGGCACCTATGGTATAGGCCTTGTTACGTTATGTTAACTCCACACTCAACGTAACCTGATCCATAGAATTCGTTTTTCTTGGTCTAAATACTCTAAAACATACAGAACACCCCCGTTTATGGCCATTTCTTGTTTGCTGCGGATGCGTTCCTAATGAATCACTACGGCATGAACCTAAAATGATAGGTTGGACTAACATACACACTCCCTCAAATCTAGCTTGCCATTTGTGTTCTAAATACAACTACGGCTGATCCAATATCATAACATGATTTTTATTCTTTATTTTTCTGTGTCTGTCGATTTCTAAAAAGGCCTAATGTGGCTGTGTCGCCGTGTCACCCGTGTCGATACCCATGTAGAGGCACAGTGACGGCCCATGCATGGTATATATGCATGCACACATAAACAGTAGGCTACTGTAAGGGACTGTCCCGGGACTATCCAGACTTCCAGTGCACGTGAGTAGTGCACGTGAGTCTGTTGACACCTTTCCCACCTTCAGTAGTGAGTGGAGAGTTCCTCTGACGTCACTGTGCATACATAATAGGGGTCACGGTCGGGTCACAGCAGGGTCACGCGAACCTGAGCTCTGGATGATAAGAGCGACCCTGGCGCGTGCTATCTCCAGTGTGGCTCAGGATACCCTACACCCAGCTACACAGGCCGGATGTGGCTAGTGCCATTTTTTGCCACAGGTGGCGCCCTATACCCTATAGGCCTAGTATTAACCTAATATCCGTTTATTTCTCACCCCCTCTCATCAGACCCATATCGGCTCATATTATAATGACTATGAATAAAACAGTCCTAAGTAAAGAAAAAAAAAGAAATAAAAGAAAATTGTAAATTTGGGGGAAAAAAACACAAAAAATCGGCCGGGTGGCCTTCTTAAGCAATATCACCTGGCCGCTTCACCGGAAACTGACTTTTTAAAATTGTGGCCTGAGGACTAGATACTTAGTCCTGAAGATAAGAGACATAGTCCAGATAACTAGAGCAGCCATTCAAATAGGCTACTGCAGATCACGTTCATTGATGCAGATAACGATTGGATGTACAATGTACCATACACTGGTTACTGCAGATAGGGTTAGGTACTGCAGATAACGGTAGTATGGTTGATGCAGATAACGTTAATTTGATGCAGATTTTTTTTGCCCCTCCCCCCCTAAACCCACTACCTCCCCCTCCCCCTGTTGTTAAGAAATGATTCCTTAACCACATTCTGGAAGGCCACACATAGGAAATCTAAGCCCCCCCGCCCCATGTTTTAGGCCCTACACCAACCCCCTCCCCCCCCCCCCCCCCGTTGTTGAAAAATCACCACTCCCTAATTGCACCATGACTGGAAGTGGCACTTCAGATTTTATCATCATGAATAATTGGTAGTCTGCAAACCGACAGTCAAAATAGAAAGTGCCTAGTCACAATGATTCAGCAGTTTTCATATCACTTCTAAGGATTACGATACAAGATCTAGGCCAATTGCTGGTAATCTAATACATGTATTAGATTTGGAAGGCCAGTATTGTTGATACGTATTATGTAATACCATACTATAATATTACCAAAGTTGGAAATATATCAGGCCCAAAAAAAATATTGTGGTGTTCCGGTAATATGGCCAAAATTAAACAGGGTCGGTAGGTCGGATTTTTTTTTTTCTTTTTTTTTTGGTAAACAAATTTTATCTGTCAAAATGACAAAATTGTCATAAATCTTTCAAATTTTTTTTTAAAAAAATCTAAAAAGACGGAGGGTCGGTCGGGATACCAGAGCACAATTTTTTTTTTAATAGGCCTCACTATATATGGATATTCATGTACATCAGAGATGAACTATCGATGGCAGTGCCTACATAAGCACCAGCCTGGGGCAATAACAGCTTTACATAGCCCCCCCCCCCCCCCCCGCCCCGTGCACACAAAGAGGTGGTATATAACACAGCATATACTGGTAGTAGTGTACACTGACGGGCCGCATAAACCCATAGCCTGACAGCGGGTACTGGTCACTCCTTTGCAGACATATTAGAGAAGGCCAGCTCCCCTACATTAAACTACATGAGATATAGTCAGGTACGGTACTAAGGCCGGATTTAGGGGGGGGGGGCGGACCCGGCGTGGGCCCCCTTTTTTGAGCCGAAATTTCAATTTTTTAATGTAGATATTTTTGGGGATTTTTGAACAATGGTCCGCCCCCCCTCTTAAAAATCTCATTTATTCGCCCCTGGTCTACTACTGCTAACAATAGAACACTTAGAAGATCGCCATAATATTCCCTCAGGTTTACTAAACATGATAATTACATGTAAATCACAGAGTGGTGGAGAAATTTCAAATAGGATGGCTGAAAATTCAAATATGAATTGTCAATAGTTAATTACCCTGGTCATACTTTCTGTTTGTTCTCCCATCTCTCTGTCTCTGTCTATATCATTCATTACATCTCTTGTCTCTAGCCTCCCCCCCCCCCCCCCCCCCCCCCGTTTCCATGATACCCCTGCCCTTTCTTAGGCATCCTAATACATGTATTCCCTTTCCATTTGACAGATTCCGGACCCAGCGCCATATGATGTTGTCCTATTGTGGACCACACGGTAGCCTCTCCGTGCCGTGGACGGAGAAGGGCTTTTCACGATGCTTCCTCGACACGGTGACATACTCGACATTATTTGGCTTTCTTGTCGTCTTTGGCTGTGCCCAGATGTGCATGTACCGCCGCTACTCGACACCATTAGAAAGACGACTGCAGCCCCGCTCTTACCTCTACGGCTTCCAGTTGTTCTTGGTCGTCCTCCTAGTGCTTCAAGGCCCTCTGAGGGTCCTCCTCCAGTGCTTCTTCCTCCAGGGTGGCACTGCCTACATCTACCAGATATTAAGCGCTGTCTTCGGAGGGATCATGTGGCTCATGGTGCTATGGCTTCTGCGGCTGGAACGGAAGCGATTGCTGCCAAGTATACCGGCACGCGGTCATGGACTCATTCTACTGCTCTTCTGGACTCTGGCCTTTGCTGTAGAGAATATGGCACTCATCTCGTGGTTCAGTCCACTGTGGTGGTTTGAAAAACGCAGGTTGGTGGTTTGGTTTATACATCCCTATTGAATTCTTAGAATTTTTATTTGAATTAGAAATATTGATTTCCTACTTTTTATTTAAAATGTCAATTTCAAGTTTGACCAAAAAAAAAAAAAAAAAGATCTTGATAAGATTTATCAGCCTCTTCCCCTTGGATCGCTTCTGCAAACAGTTGTTACTCATATGATGCAATAACAGGATTATACGGATATGACAGAAATACCGGCATGTCTAATTTCATGACTTGTAATTCTTTAAACTGTTGCTCTATTTTAGCACCATTAATAATACAGAGCTTGGTCTGTGGATTGGGCGTTATGCGGCAACGTTCCTGCTCTTCGTCATAGGCTTCTATGCACCTGGTATTCAGCGAAGCCGGTACAACCTCAGTGTCAATGATGATGAGGAAAATCAGGTGAGATTGTGAATCTTGATATTAACAACAGCTTATATTTCCTTTGATTTCAGAAGCCCTTTCCATTTTTGTGGCTGGTTCAGAAGAGAATCAGATTTAGACTTAATATTTTCAATTCAGCAAAGCCTTTTATATCCATGAATAATAATAATGAATAATGTGACATCTACATGTACTAGTATGATATTAACCCATTAATTCACTGATTGGCTTTGGGACCATGTCCCCAAAGCCATTTACACCACAGAGGAAGAGTGGGTAAAACTGACAAGAAAAGCCTAGCACGGGTCTCCTTGTTCATTGTTAAATATAGCTCTAGTTGGCCCTTCAACCTTGCCCAGGCTTGGTCTCTCCATATCTGTACAGGTATGTGCAAGACTAATTTACCCTAGATCTGGTTTTCAGCTACTACATGTAGAATAGGTATACATTGTGGTAAGGCCTAAACATTGGTCCACAGCCATATTTGAGTTCTTGAATGTAGCTGTTAATGGCAAGGAATGCTGTCAATTGCAATGTCAATCCCCATACTATGCACATGCAGGACCTATACTAGAAGTTGAGCGGTCCAGGCTGGCTCTTGAAATCACAACACTCAAAGACAAACTGTGAACTCCAACATAATTATCCCCCCCCCCCCCCACTACCCCACACACACACATGCAGCAACCCTGGTCATCAAAATAACATTGTGCTGTCCTGAAAGGAAGGCCGTCATAAGGACCACAGAAACACCAAAATGAATAAATCTATGCCCAAAATAATCCTATAAAAACCCAAAGCCACTACGGCTCTGCCGTAAAATCCTTGAATTTGTGCCCTTGTTATCTTTTATCATCACAATTTCTGAACTCATTTTGTCACTTCATTCAGACTTGTTTTTAAAAGTCGACTTCACTATCTTAATCCAACACACATTAAACTAGATCTTAATGTCCTATTCAGGATTTGCTGTCTGAGGAAAATACCAATGGAACCAATGCCAATGCATCAACGTCCACTTGGGCCGACCTCGCTAGGAAGTTAAAGATGCTGTGGCCTTTCCTGTGGCCCAGGAAGAACATCTTGCTGCAGCTGTGTGTCTTTGCCTGCATGTTGCTGCTGGTCGCCGGCAGGGTGGTCAACCTGTACACGCCTTTGTACTATAAACTTATAGGTACCAGCAATATTGCTTCATCATTACTAAAGTTATGACTTGTGTC
This sequence comes from Harmothoe impar, assembly GCA_947462335.1. Classification (NCBI taxonomy): domain Eukaryota; kingdom Metazoa; phylum Annelida; class Polychaeta; order Phyllodocida; family Polynoidae; genus Harmothoe; species Harmothoe impar. The sequence continues at coordinate 63,949,970 of OX381715.1, read as the reverse complement.
TCAGTATAATTTACATCCGAATGACATTAATTGTGCGAAAGTGATTGTGAAAAAGTGAAGGCGAAATAATTACCGTCGATTCTCGTGTACAACCTGGGGGTTGTACTGGTAAACGAAATAAACCCTCAGTGCTGGTTATAGGGTCTACCCCAGGTGCGAGTTATACAATTTTGTAGGTCTAGGTACAGGTTATACGCAAGATAAGGGTTACGGTGTTTCCTAGGTATTGGAATTTAATGAGAATTTATTCAATCTTTAGCTAAAAAGGATTATTCGACTAGGAAGTTAAATTAGATTAGGAAAATAATGTACTCTAAATTTTTCTTCAGTCGATAGTCTGACGATATCTTCCCACCCGAACCAGACCATGCTAGTGTCGTCTGATGGTACGCTGCAGGCGGGTCGCTTCTCCTTCCGCTGGGACTACATCCTCATCTATATTGGACTGCGGTTCCTCCAGGGTGGAGGTGCTGGGGGTAAGAAATAGCGATTCGAATTTATAAAACATCGTAAAATTCCATTCTCATATGAAAATAAAATCTCCAGACTCCAGAGAGAAATTTACTTTGTCAAAACATAAACACACACATAAAAAGACTGTCAAAACCTTTTCAGTTATTTCGCATTACTATACCCACATTTTGATCAATATTTATCTGTGTTTTGATGATAGGTAGCATGGCGGCCCTAAACAACCTGCGGACATTATTGTGGATCTGGGTGCAGCAGTACACCAACAGGGAGACGGGCGTGGAGCTCTACCGCCATCTACATAGGTAGGTTTACACCCTGATACATTGGTTGTATGACCCTATACTATATTCATTATGATATATACCATAAATTCCTGCGCATAACCCTGATCTTGCATCTAACTTAGACCCTGATTTTAGAAAATATTGTATAAGGTGCACGTAGGTTTGGGTTCACATACAAACTGAGTGGATTTATACTACCGTAAACCTTGCATATCTTCTAACCTATTCATTATACATGTACACAACAGTACCCCAGTGCAGGTAACAGGATTTTCCCTAGGTGCAAGTTATAGGGCTTTAAAAAAAAGAGTACTACATGTATTAAGTAGCCATAATCAGATCCCAGGTGCAGTGTATACACATGTACAATTTCCTTTAAGGTGAACGAGCGGGTTATCTGTGAGGAGGGCTTATGCACCAGGATGTACAGTAGTTGCAAGTCTAAATTTACAAGGTCCCCATGTGTCATAGAATTAGAAAGTTGTCTGGAATGTGAGAATTTTGTCATGGAAATGTCATGGAATTTCAATCTGAAGATTTTGTTTGAAGATAATACATTTGTCTGACTTGTCCACACATTCGATTCCCAGTGGTCAGCTAAATTTGTATTTTAATATGTATACTTTTGATACAGACTTAAATTGCTATAAAATAAATGATGTTTTGTATCCTTTAAAGTTTGTCTCTGCGATGGCATCTGAGCCGGAAGACTGGAGAAGTGCTCCGAGTAATGGACAGAGGAACAAACAGCATCAACTCGCTGCTCAAGTAAGGCCTCTTTTATTTGAATCACACACTGAAATCTCCTTATCAAGGTCGTGCCTTTTATATCAAGATGGGTAAAAAAGGCAATGCATTAGCAATGGCATTATTTTGTTGAAAAGCTGAAAATAGTCTTATCATATACAAGGACACGTATATATAATTTATTGCCTGTCTTGTTAAAGCTGTAAGGACTTTATCGTTGTTTAATATTTTTTCTTGTGCTTACTTTCCTGTTTTCAGCTACATTGTGTTCCAAATCCTACCGACCATTGCTGATATCGTGATCGCGTTAGTGTACTTCCTGACTGCATTTAATGCTTGGTTTGCACTCATCATGTTCGTGGCCATGGCCCTTTACCTAGGTCAGTTTTATACAAGATGAACATAGCAAACTTATGAAGTGATGTTCCTATTAAATGGAAGCATAGTTATCAGAAACTAGTGATCAGCATCGAGTTTATATACATTTTATTGTGCAACCAACTTTTGTTTTAACTTGTAGTTCAGAATATTGTCAGAATATTCTTTCAGAACCTTTTATAACTTATACATGTGTGTTCTCCTTTTTGAAGTATTCTCTGATGATAAAAATGTTCTACTAATGTTTCTCATACCTTAGTTGAGTGCATATAATCACTCCATAGCCATCTCCACAGCAGTGTCCACACAAGGTTGTGAACAAGATTCAGTACCAAACTCATTGACATATTCACAATTGATATTAATATACACAAAAATAAGTCCCCTGTTATTTCCATTTCAGTTGCAACTATAATCATCACTGAGTGGAGAACAAAGTTCAGGCGGGATATGAATCTGTTGGACAATGACAGGAACCAGAAGGGTGTCGACTCACTTCTCAACTTTGAGACCGTCAAGTATTACGGAGGAGAAGAGTTTGAAGTTGGTCGTTACCGGAAAGCCATTGTCGATTACCAGGTAGGAATGTAGGCTCAAACTTGTACCATATTTGGAATATTCATATGTTGTGGATTAGAGCTGTGTATTTTATGTATTTATTATCAAGAGCAAATGCAATAGCCTGTCGCATTCACAGAGTCAAAGACCTAGGACTATTCAATACTAGACGATTGAAACTATGGTTTGTCTAATATTTGATCAAAACTGCCACTGTCCATGAGTTGCAGCGGAGACAGATGCCAGTAAGCATGTTGTCCAAGCGAACGTATGGTTTTAAGGAAGCGTGTAGTCTAACGTTGCATAAATCCTCGCATATAGGCCGCGGCTAGTCCGCGAGTCAGATCACTGGTGTGGCTTATAGCTTCGCCACAGAGTCGGGCTGTGGCTTATACGCAAGTTTATGCTACAGTAAAACTTGGTTATAACGAATCCCTTGGGACCAGGCAAAAAGTTCGTTATAACCAAATTTCGTTATAACCAAGTCCAACAGTTTAGGCAGTTTCTAGAGATGTTAAATGTGCCTCAATCCCCCTAGTATATGTATTCAATATGGACCTACCTAGTGTGTAAACTTATACTATAGTTAAACTCCTTTCTCCTTACAAATTCTGTTACAATAAACTTTTGGTTATAATTGACAAATTGTGTTGCATTAGGGCCGGGTACGGAGGCAGTAGAGCCAGGTACAGAGGCAGTAGGGCCGGGGAACAGAGGTGGGGCCTGGGCATGTTCAAAGCCGACTCCACCCGCCCACAGGGCTTCCTGAGCGGCTGGGGGAGGTAGGGGAGCCCTGGGCATGTTCAAAGCCGACTCCCCCCGCCCACAGGGCTTCCTGAGCGGCTGGGGGAGGTAGGGGAGCCCTGGGCATGTTCAAAGCCGACTCCCCACGCCCACAGGGCTTCCTGAGCGGCTGGGGGAGGTAGGGGAGCCCTGGGCATGTTCAAAGCCGACTCCCCCCGCCCACAGGGCTTCCTGAGCGGCTGGGGGAGGTAGGGGAGCCCTGGGCATGTTCAAAGCCGACTCCACCCGCCCACAGGGCTTCCTGAGCGGCTGGAGGGGTTAAAAGAAATTTGCTAGAATTTTTTTAAGGTTTGTGTAATAAAATTCTCTTAATTTCTCTGAGAAAATTCTGAAATATATTGCTGAATGTAAATAATTTGTTTGTTATAAACAAGTTTACACCAATAGTCCTTCGTTATAACCAAGTTACTTTACTATAGAAATGTATGGGTGGAAATCGGGGCCAAGCAAATCTGTTTGTTGTAACCAAAATTCGTTGTAAGGGAGTTTGTTGTAACCAAGTTTTACTGTATTATAATAAAGTACAAAAGTCACCATGATCAGATCGCTGGTGCGGCTTATAGGATTGCCCCATAGTGGGGGTGCTGTTTATAAGCAAGTTAGACTTGTATGCAAGGTTTTACGGTAATCCTGCTTATTAAAGCTGGGCCGTCAGGGAATAAGTTCAGCATTTTACATACATGGGCTAAAATAACAGTTCCACCAGAGGGCAGCAGTGTTTGGACAGGGGACCATGAGCATTGTCCAGCTACAACATATTCACCCTATCTTGTGCCTGTAAGAGCTGAGCTACCAGCCCTTAAGAGCCCTCTTGTGAATCAAAACTGAACTATATCCAAACGTGCTTTTGGCCTCACTTCAACCATGACGGTCAAACTTTAAGGTGGCAGTCCTGGAGTTCCTTATCCATATATTATTGCCATGCAATGGAAAACAAGCAGCGATACCCATACCAATTCACTATAAATATATCAGCTATATTTCCTGGTTTTGTTCTAGAAAGCAGAGTGGGTGTCGAATCTGTCGTTGGTGCTGCTGAACATGGTACAGAACATTATCATTACGGGCGGGCTGGCAGCCGGCTCCCTGCTCTGTGTGTGGTATGTGTCTCAGGGTATGCACAACCTGACAGTGGGTGACTACGTCCTCTTCTCCACCTACATCATCCAGCTCTACGGCCCACTCAACTGGTTCGGTACTTACTACAGGTAAGTTTTGTCACACACTTCACTGCTGAAAGGTTATATGGTGCGCTATAGTAAATTCTCGCGTATTGATTTTAGGGGGTTTAGTACTGTAGTGATCTTATGAAAAAAAACACTTTGTCTAACCATCACATCCTATATATACAATGTATTCGTATGTGGTATCAAAAAAAAAGCTGAGTTTGGTTCGCCTATTGCCTATGGGTAATACATGAGAATTTGCAGCAGGTGTAAGCATGGCTGTGTACTTATTTGGCAAACGAAATGTGTTTGAAAACTGATCTCATAGTGTTGAACAAATGAGCTTTTACACAAGGGAATTTAGGTATTGTACATGTGTAAAATGATAATATGTTATACATATTAGTATTTAAAATTCCTCTTGAATATTCTCCTTTCCTTTCAGAATGATACAACAGTCTTTCATTGACATGGAGAACATGTTTGAATTGTTGAATGAAAAACAGGAAGTAAGTACCCTAATGTTCTCAAACACATATTTTGTGGGCATCATATTGAATTAAGGAGTAGTTGGGATAGGGGGGGGGGGCATAATCCACCATATAATCAGGAGATACATATGAGATACTGAAAGGAAGGGTTAAGAGAGGATAGCAACTTCACAAATCAATGATTTGGGTGATAGTAATTTTCTGTATAGCTGCTTCCACATTCTTGCCATACCACACTTCGGCAGCCTCTATGTAGACTAACCATACTCCTCTGTACACAGGTGAAAGACGAAGATGGAGCCAGAGAGCTGGTTTATACTAAGGGAATGATAGAGTTTAGCAATGTGTGCTTCCACTATTCACCTGAGTAAGTACCACATGTAGAACTTACTTAACATTATTGTAATAGATGAGCTAAAGACACAGGTAAGTTACTGCTCAAAAATATGGGTCTGTCAACTATGTATAGGGACATGTGTAAGTTCCCTCAAACCCAAAGTAACAGGCAAGCATTCCTGGTTTTAACATAGAGTATCTTGATTGAATAAGGGAAAAAACCCGGCAGTTAAAAACAGAAATGATAAGAAATGTCATTGCTCTTGATTACATGTTTTGTATTTAAACATGAATACTGTAATATGTTATACATTGTGTGTATGTATTAATATTTGTACTCTTGTTGCAGGAAGCCAATTCTGAGACACATCTCCTTCGTAGTACCTCCAGGACAGACTGTTGCCTTGGTGAGTAGACTTTCCAAAATGTATTTTAAATACACCTTTTCCCCTGATTTTCATACTGGAAATGTATATTTCAGTAATATCCTAAATAATGGAATGGTAAATTTTCACACCCTCTCCCCCCCCCCCCCCCCACCTGGCAGGGTTCAAAATTGCCCAAGCCGAACCCTTTTATGTGTTGTTACTCTCCACCTTTTTTTCTGAACAAGTACAGTATCTTCTTTCTACTAAGCAGGGACGCTGTTTGTGACTCTGGTCTTATCCTATTGAGTTAAAGCATTCGTAAGATAAATATTTTGTATATTTTACAATTGTTTTGTCAATGTACCGTTGCAGGTGGGCCCATCTGGAAGTGGCAAGAGTACCATTATCCGGCTACTTTTCCGTTTTTATGACATCCAGGCTGGAAGTATAAGAATAGACGGACAAGATATTTCACAGGTATAATTTACAAGATTCCTTCCCCTATCCCACTAGAAGCAAAATTTCGGCACTTGAGGTTTATTCCATGGTTTTCTTCTGTGGGCTGTGATACACATGGAATACAACATAGCTGATCCATGGATATCCAATGCAGTACAATGTGAAATTGGCTGATCCATGGATATCCAATGCAGTAGTACAATTTGAAAAAAAAGTTTCTTAATCGCTTCCTAACTATTAGGAATCCTATTTCGATTTACAATATTAAGTACAATAAGTCAAGCTGAATTTACATCTTTAGCTTCATGACAACATTTCCCTTGAAGTGATGTGTTGTATGTAAATACATAAATAGACAAAGGTTCACGAGTTTTGGTCTGTTGACAGGATTATTTCAGGAGTTGGAGGTGGGGCCGTATTTCACGAGGCCATAGGCCGAGTGAAATGCGGCCCCCACCTCCAACAAGTGAAATAACCCTTCAAAAGACCAAAGAGAGTGTGCCTTTGTGTTTATTTTTTATCCTTTTCGATTCAAATTCTCAAAATTATGATAGAGGAGAGCCTAAAATAGCGTTTTCTATGCCCTTCAAGTGTAAACAAACCGCCATTGATGATGTCATTGATGACGTAACAGGGTCGTGAAATACGGCCATGGGTTATTTCACGGGGGGTGTTAAATACGGCACTCCTTGGTTAAGTCAATGGGACTGCTGTATTTTATAAAAAATAAAGTATGTTATTCCGCGGATTTTCCTTTATGTATGTACTTAACCAATAATGTATGGCTGACGGTCGCACAAGGGGCTGTATCGCTGGATATCGGCACGAGTGCGAAGCACGAGTGACGATATCCCCCGGACGATATCCCCCGGAAACGTGCTGATATCCACCGGAAACGTGCCGATATTACTAGATATCAGCACGGGGATATCACCTAAAAAGCACGATGAGTCGTTCAATCGTATAATAAACATATATAACTCCTTGAATAATAAAGCATGTATATTCTCTACAGATTACCCAGACATCATTACGGCAATCTATAGGAGTGGTACCCCAGGACACGGTACTATTTAATGCAGATATTAAGTAAGGAATAATACACATTTACCTTAATAATAGATATAAAGTGGTGTAGTCACATAATCTATAAAAGCTGTGGAGAAAATTTGAACTGAACAACCATTTCTTTCTTGATATTTGCCTGATCAATGTATAAGTATTACTAATATCGCAAATGGACTACCAACGTTTGGAAAACTTCATTTTCGTCTATATATACAGCTATGGCGAGGTTTTAATACATACATATGATTATTATGAAAGCTTTTTATTGAAAAAGTTGTTTTTTTTAATTATGATAACTGTATACCTTCAATAAAAAACTTAACAAACACAAATTGTACTCTGCCCTATTGCAGATATAACATCCGCTACGGACGGCACACCGCCTCAGAGGAGGAGGTGGTGGATGCAGCCAAGGCGGCTGACATCCACGACAGGATCCTGTCCTTCACAGACAAATACGACACCAAGGTCGGAGAGCGCGGTCTCAAACTTAGCGGGGGAGAGAAACAGAGAGTCGCGATTGCTCGTACCCTACTCAAGGCCCCAGAGTTTGTGTTACTGGATGAGGTGGGTTTTAATTTCTAAAGCTAGTGTTAATGATATTCTCATCCATGTCTGTTAATTATAACAATCAGAATTGATTATTAAGTGATTATTAAGTGAATAAAATTATGAATTATGTGGGTCAAAAATACAATTATACCGGAATACAAAATTATGAATTACAGTTCTGGGTTGGCGCTAGGACGTTTTATGGGTTAGCCAGTCTGGCGAATTTGACCCAAGGTTGATTAGCCAGATTGATCATGAATTCGCCAGATTCCAATAGGGAAAATGTGACCAAAATGAAGTTATTATAGGTACTTTTCCTCAACACTCCATTAGGCCAGAACAGGAACAAGTTGGTCTTCGGATTTTGTACATTTATCGTAAAAACACAAATTGATATTTTTATCTCCAAAAATAAGTTAATCCCCAAGAATCAATCAGAAACTGTACAGTTGTATTCTGTTAAAGCTGTATTAAAACTGTTATTGACCACAGATTTTATTTATCTCAGCTTATCAGGGCAATATGCAGTGTTACAGGTTACTTTAGTTCAGCTATTTCATGCCAGTATCATATTGCAATACATTGACATATTGACAACTATATATGTCAATAATCATCATGAACAAAAATTGGATGTCACATCCCTAAAATAAATACTATAGCTCTTACACTAATAGATTAGATATAAAGGATAGAATGGAAAATATTTTGTGCTTGTTTTTGGAATCTATATAAGGGTTTTGACAGGGCTGCGCGGCGCGCAATTTACGCATTTTAATCCTAAATGGCGCATTAAATGCTCCATAGTGTGCGCCCATTGGCGCATAAGACATCCTGGATAAGATATTAACAGATATTCCATAGTCATTTGTAGGTCATGAAATAACAAATACATCATGTCATATACCATTGGAAAGCTAGGAACGCAGAGAAAGCAAATATCCTGTTCTACTTAGTGCAATAAGAACTGTGCAAGAACGTTGTCATGTAGAAAACAAAGTACTAATAGATTCCTCATAATTTTTTCCCAAAACGTTTCTCAGTCGTGCCCCCTCCCACCTACTCTCCTATGATCATACTGAGATAAAGATTTCGGGTAGCCCAGTCCTGTCTAGAAAAAGAGTGTTGTCGTCTACAGTTGTTGTTATACTACATTGTACATGTATTGTATGGCAGAGACAAATAATATCTTACACATTTATGAGGAAGGGGGGCTATCGAAAGGCATGGAGCCATAGCTAGTTCTCCACAGATTCCCTGAAATATGCCACAACCCTGCTCAGAATACATCATATACATGCAAACTTTTGACATTCTCACCCCCGCCCCAGAAAAAAAAGGGAAAAATAGAAAAGAAAAGAAAATCACTCTGTCAGTCTGTGACTCGTCCAGATCCAATGAGAAACCTGGCATTCTATGTAGGGGGAGCTGGGTATCAATTCAATCAAGCCAGAACACCAAAGTACATCAAACTGCACCATTTAGCTTCTAGATTTGCAAAATATTCTTGGGGGAATACCCATTGGGGATCATCTGGGGGTTATCCAAAAATTACGTCACACAAACATATTCAAATTATAACATTAACCCACCCTCTATCATACTTTCCCCTATACTTATCATGAGTCAGACCAACCCCCTCCATGGCATAATTTATTGATCAATTTGATGGTTGTTCAGTGTTGATACACTGGACAAACGTTATACTATTTATCACCTACTCATGTCTATTTTGGTTGCTAGAAAAATCATTTTGTAGACTTTTTTCTACTGTAGGGCTTAGATTACCCATTCATTTACAAAATGGCGCATTGTTCTTGCTTATGTCTGACAATAGATGATTATTCTGTCTGACAATAGATGATTATTCAATAGTTTAAAGTGTTGTACATGACTGTAAAGGGATATTTTAGCATGTTGATTGAAACTTGGCGAGAAGGATATCTAGAATAACAGTTAGAACGACCATATGTTTATAAACAAAGGTTGGCCATAGTTGAATCAAAATTGTGATTTCACTGTAAAAAAAAATAGAAGAGAAAAATGCAGGAAAATTTACTATTTTGCTTAAGAAAATTAGGAAAATTAAGGCTATGAAAATATCTAGATATGATTTACACGGCTGTTTCTCCCTTGATCTTAGCTTTCCAACGATATATCATACAAGGTCTTCCCAATAGTGACTATAACATTCTGTTGAGTAATTCGCCAGTCTGGCGAATTCAATAGGAGATAGGATCGCCAGATTGAATTATAATTCGCCAATGGCGATCTGGCGAGCGGCTAGCGCCAACCCTGCAGTTATACGGGGAAAAATGTGGTTATACGAGAACGATTGGTAATCTTGGTCTCTGTTAGGGATATATTCCAGTATTATAATGAAACAATTTGTACACATCTGTCGTTCTATGTCAGGCTACGTCAGCATTGGATACAGAAACAGAGAGAAACATTCAGACATCGCTGGCCAAAGTGTGCGAGAACCGCACCACGGTGATAGTAGCTCACCGCCTCTCCACCATCATCCATGCTGAGCAGATCCTCGTACTGAAGGAGGGAGAGATTGTGGAGCGTGGAACGTGAGTTATTTATTTCTATTTTGTAATGTTGAAAATTCAGATTTTCCCTTTAGGTGATTTACCATTCAAACTGATTTTGAAATCCTGCAATGGTAGTTTTCACATTTTTAGGAACTCAGTGAAAGTTTTAATTTTCGCTCTTTTAAAAAAAGAGCGATAATCATGAGTTCCTTTAGCAACCGTTTAATGCTAGGCCTCAGAGATAATTCTGGCTGTATCTGCCATAAAATGTATATTGTACATGTGTCGGCAGATGCCTTCAAAGCCTGTTTGATTTTAATGGCAAGTTCATTTTGATGACATCTGTAGCAGATGCATTTTGCGACATATATAATGGCGGCCTATCGTGCCTACCTATGTTACTTCCCTACTCATAAACCTATAAGAGCCGCAAAGTGCTTTAATGCATCATTCCCTTGGTCGGCATGATAGACACCCAAAGGGTTGCTTAAGGATGACTTTTTTCATCATGGTGCATCATGCTGAGCTTTCGGGAGTTTATTGATCCCATAGGGTTGGCATGATGCTTGAATGCAGCCCTGGCAAGTTACTCACCAGGGCTGCATTCAAGCATCATGACAACCATGTCATGATGCATTAACCCCCGTGTGTCGTGTTGCAGCCATGATGACCTGCTGCACCAGGAGGGCGTGTACTGGGGCATGTGGCAGCAGCAGCTCCGGGGGCACGAGGACGGCAGCAGCAGCTCGGCAGAAAACAGCACTGAAGTTAGCAAACCCAAGGCAGTCTGAACACAGCACTGAAGTCAGCAAGCCCAAGGACGTCTGAACACCTTATTGTACAGCACCTAGCCCTTTGTGGGCAGCATACAGCTTTAATGTATTGTGCCCTTGGTCGTTATGATACATGAATGCAACCCTCCGAGCGACTCACCAGGGCTGCATTCTTTTAAAGGGTAAATATAGGCAATTGATAGATTTTGAGGTTGGACAAGCATAGATATTCGTGACATATTGTTTCAAAGGATGTCATGGCATTCATGTCCGACCATTGATTATTGTTTTAGTCCTGTCTTTCAAGATGTTTCCATGGAGTATGGTAGAGGGACCTGATTTATAAATTGACATTTATTACAGGTTGTAAGAATGACCCAAAATTTGTTCTAATTTGACAAGCTAATTTGCATTCTTGTAAACATACTAAATGTGGTGATATTTCTAGCTAAGAGGCCTGCAAGATCGGTGTTTAATGAAGTCTGGTTGAGTTGTAGTAAATCGTCCACTGTAAAATGAGCACGGAAGGAAACATTTGATATACAAAATGTATTTATGTTTAGCAAATAATTGCACTTGCCCACCTTGATATTTTTATGTATGTATATATGGGAACATTCACAAATGACGTCACCTATTCCAGTGCCCTTTTCAAGACGCTCCCACCCCCTCTTTTTTCATGGCCTACTGGCCTATACAAATGAATGGCCCGGGTCACGTTTCATCATTAAACTCTGATTCCCACCGCCACACCCTGGTGATATCATTTGTGAAAGTTCCCTATTGTGTGTCCATGACAAACATAGAACAAGCACTCACTCTGTGATAAAGTAGTGTATTGTGTATCATGTATGTATTAGGGACTTTGGGTAGGTCTCACTCAGATGTCTCAAATGTAATAATAATTTATATTTACTTTTGAGGTATACATTGTCAGTTCTAAAGGGAGGAAGGCACCAGTATAACATTGTGTCTTTCCCTTAATTTATTATGCCACATGGAAGATTCCTCATATAATATTGAGAGGTAAAAGATTACATAATTATGGCACATAACTGCAGGAATGCAAGGTGTGAACAAATGTTTTTAATTTCAAGACAACAATTGGCAGGTGGTGCATTTTATCTATATCAGCTGAGTGTGCTATGGGTATTCCTATTGAAGGAGACTAAAGAAAACCCTCCCTTCATGTTCATAAAATTGAATTGTCTCATTTTGATTAAACTTTTATGTATATAACGCTAACATTACAAAACAGCATTGGTCTTGATAACAGGAGCAACCATGACTTGTCTCTCTATGTACATGGATATGGCATATATTATAAAGATCTATCTACATTACTACAGTTTTAGGTTCTTTTACCTATCCGTGTGTCTGAATCTGTGTGACTGAAAGCACGAAATGACGATTATAGATAGTCGTTAAATGTACATGACAAATATTCTTTTTGAAAAATCCTTATGACTTTATTGATATGGTAACATGACAAAAATAATCTTAGGATAAAAACTGGAAATAAAAGGTTTTATTGTTTCACTGCACACCTTTATGACATCTACACATTTGCACATGACCAGGTTCAGTTAGAAAACTTCTGCTTATCTTCAGTATTTTACAAGTGTCAATATTTATTGCCAAAATGGGGTGACCATTTCCACACTGCAGTGGCATTTATAGGTTTTATTGTACCCGTGTAATTCTATGTCTAGCTATTTGCCATGGTATGTATACACTTGTCACTTAATTATTCTCATTTAATATTTGTTTGCAAATGTTCTAGAAGTCATCAGTTTACCTAAAAGTGCCTGGAATGAAATGTGTCTGTTTGAGAGTTATTATTACATGTATGTCCTTATAGTATGGTATTGATGATTGTGTGATATGTGATCAACAAAGGGGTGTGTACCTACTTAGTGTGCAAGAATTTAAAACTTGAAAAAAAAGATCAAAAGTTCTCCAAATCAAGGGCAATGTAACAATCAATATGTATTTGATTATGGGGATCACCACAGATATTAAGTCAGAAGGTAAATAAATTGGCCCATTATTATATTAGATTGTATCTGTACTGATGCGAAATCCTAAAACTATTAACGGATAACTATAATATAAAAACACCTACCGGTAAATTAATGAGTTATTTCACTTGTATCATTTTATTTGTGGCATTTTGTTATCAGAATTTTGACAAGCCGTTTGAGGTGTTTGCATGTCTCAGTAATAGTATGTGCCATTTTTACATGTTTACTGAACTATGGCATTATATGGTTCTAAGTGTGGTACAACTGTAACTATAACTAAATAGAATTATATCGGTTCGACGTTGTGAATACGACCTATCTAGGAAATTAAGCATTGTGACTCATCGCTCCAACAGAAATTAAACAGAGAAACTCTACCTTGCTTGTTAATTTTTATTGCTGAAATAGATTCAATATAAATTAGCAGGAAGTGCCAACCCCAATCCAACCCCTGTTGTTAAAAAATTAATTACAATAGCAGTTCCCCTACGAAGCAAGGATGGCAGCACTGCTTGTGGCATATAATGCATCAGTGTCATTCTCTCAAACTAGTAGCCACAGTTGGTTCTTAATACTAGATACTAGTCTGCTGTACAGGACTGAGAAGTTCCTCACTTTATTTGATGTGGAGAATTAGTCTCTATAGATGTTAAGCATGGTTTTTCTTGTGGGTGTGGAGAAACTGGAAATTGTTGACCACGGTCACTTACTTCTGTACATTGACGTCTTCAAAACAGCCATGAATAATCCATTGGATTAATCGAAAATCATAGGGAATAAATGCAGACAAAACGATTCAAACTCAATGTCTTCACTCTCTGTGCCCCACCCCTCAAACTCGCTCACACACCTTTACAGGCTTACTCAGAGGACATTGGTGGGGGTGAACGTTTGGCAAATAGAATATGTTAACAAAAAAGAAGCCCCCCCCCCCTCTGAATAGGTTGGAAAAGAAAAGCGCTCCCCCCTCCTCTGAATAGTTCTTTTTTAAAAGCCGGAGGGTCGGAAATTTAAGCCCGCCCCCAGACCCACCTCTGCCTGTAACTATAAAATGAACACTCCCTCCAAACGAAACTACGGCAGCCGGCTCGGTAGGCCTAGGCTAGGGGATTTCCCAAGACCCCCCAACACACCTATCTAACCACTGATATATCGCCATATCAAGACCCTTTTGCTCAAAAGTGTAGGAAATTCTACAACTGTAGCAGGAGAATGATCTCTGACGTTAGCGGGTGATAAGTTGGGGGGCATACCAATTTCCGACCCCTCTTCAGAGGGGGGGGCGTAAAAGCCCAACACGGTCCTGGCTTTCTGATGACGTCATGAAATGTGTGTAGGCCTATGTATGTGTGTGTATCACTCCACCAAAAAAAAATCAGGATTATCTGATTTCCCTGTGTAATACATGGATTTTAGGGTTACCTAGGCTGTAAAATCCATGTGTTGGATCAGAATTACAATTTGGAACATTCCAAGATGGCCGTCAAAAACTCAAGATTGTCTGATTTCTTTGTGTAATAATGGATTTTAGGGTTGTCTAGGGTGTAGAATCCATATTTTGGACCAAAATTACAATTTGGAAAATTCTAAGATGGACGCCGAAAACTGAAGATTGTCTGATTTGCTTGTGTAATACATGGACTTTAGGGTTATCCAGGGTGTAGAATCCATAGTTTGGACCAAAATTACAATTTAGAAAATTTCCAAGTGGTTTCCAAGTTAATAAAGGGTTCGATGTAAAATGATTTATTATGCACATCACTACATAAAAAACAAATCAATGTTATGAATAAAATCATAGAAAAAATATAATAAGATTTTTGGAAAAGAAATATAGAATAATCTTGTCAACACGACATGCCATAGCGCTCAAGTGACATAGCCCACTCCTTTAGTTAACATTAGTGTTACTCTGTAGTATTAAACTATCAGCTGTAGTTTTAAACTGCTATTTATTTTAAAAAAACTTGCGTGACCTGCACTCCCACAAAAGGTGTGGGAAGAAACTTTGAGAGGGGGGAGGTTTAAAGCCAAAGCCAATGAAGTTCATAATGGTGGGCGATTCTGAGTGTCAAAAGTGATGCAGTGAGAAATTTGCTGGGAGTTTTAGGACATTTTTTGAAAATGTTGACACAATTTGGTAAAATATAACACAGGCTCTTACCAAAATTTGTGACATTTCAACGTACTAAATTCGCGACATTTTAAGGAGTACCCCTAAAAATAAGCTCCCCCTAAGAATGGGTAAAAACAACCCCCCCCCTTGAATACCCCTAGAAGAAAATCCCCCCCCCCCCTCAAATGCTCACCCCGACCCCGGTCATAAATAATGAACCCTCCCTAGATGACGAGAGGGGGGAGGGACTATTTTTTTTAAATCTGTGTAATACTATTACTAATAGCCAGTAAGTAACACCAGTAACCACTAAGTAAACACTCTAAAAATGTTGAATTCCTCATCGCCTACCCCCCCCCCCCCCCCACACACCACAGACACACTTTGATAATAACTACAGTTCATCCCTGGTGTGATGGCATTTTAAATCACTTTCTCCATTCTAAGTATTGAGAACTTGAGGAGAGTGGACCATTTGCTTTGCTGATAACTATAGTTCATCCCTGGTGTGATGGCATTTTAAATCACAAAAAATTGGCTTACAACCGATTATCTCTTTAGAAGTAGAGAGAGATTATCTCAACGCTCCACCCGCACAGTTTCCTATGACAGGCTAGGCCTGTACACACCGCACACCACTTGCAGTGCACAGGAATCCAGTGTACTACACTGCCTCACCTGTCCTTTGTACCCCCACACACACACACCTGAGTAAACTGACCGGTGGTATTGGGGTCAGGGCACTGAGAAGTAGGGTCACAAGGGGCTAGTCCATTCACAGCACCCACTTGACAATTTGCCTTATCTCATGATGATACATACGTCGAAACTGCACCTCTTGTATGATCATGCAGGACCCAGTCCTCCCCATGGCAACATAACACAGTCAGCCAATCAGCTGTAGCCACAAACTCTCCAACAGAGTGGGGGTCCCACTGACCTGTCAAAGTGGTCCAACGTGGTGGTGGAGAGTAAGGGCCCTCCCAGTACATATACCAGCAGCGAGCAGTGTATAGGTCCTACAAGAGCGTAGTTGTGAGTATAGCAGGTTAACGCCAAGTCATACATAAGAATTTAAATCACATTTGTGATTTTAACTATTGAGAGTAACCATTAATTTGAGGAAAGTGGACCACATACTATACTTTATCCCTGGTGTGAGTCACTTTTTTTTTTGATTTTGAGTTTGGACTTACCATTAAATTTGAGAAGAGTGGACGATATACTATAGTTCATCCCTGGTGTGATGGCATTTTACATCACGTTTTCGA
Organism: Harmothoe impar; assembly: GCA_947462335.1. Classification (NCBI taxonomy): domain Eukaryota; kingdom Metazoa; phylum Annelida; class Polychaeta; order Phyllodocida; family Polynoidae; genus Harmothoe; species Harmothoe impar. Next base: position 63,933,561 of record OX381715.1, on the reverse strand, counting down.
TTTAACCATTAGGAGTAACCATTAAATTTGAGGAAAGTGCACCACATACTTTGATAATAACTGTAGTTTGTCCCTGGTGTGCTGGCATTTTAAATCACTTTCGCCATTTGGAGTATTGAGAACTTGAGGAGAGTGGACTATAAACTTTGCTGATGACTATAGTTCATCCCTGGTGTGATGGCATTTTAACTCACTTTCTCCATAATAAGTATTGACAACTTGAGGAGAGTGGACTATATGCTTTGCTGATAACTAAAGTTCATCCCTGTTGTGATGGCATTTTATATCACGTTTTCGATTTAACCATTAGGAGTAACCATTAAATTTGAGGAAAGTGCACCACATACTTTGATGATAACAATAGTTTGTCCCTGGTGTGCTGGCATCACTTTCTTCATTTTGAGTATTGAGAACTTGAGGAGAGTGGACCATATACTTTGCTGATAACTATAGTTCTTGCCTGGTGTGATGGCATTTTATATCACGTTTTCGATTTAACCATTAGGAGTAACCATTAAATTTGAGGAAAGTGCACCACATACTTTGATAATAACTATAGTTTGTCCCTGGTGTGCTGGCATTTTAAATCACTTTCTCCATTTAGAGTATTGAGAACTTGAGGAGAGTGGACCCTACACTTTGCTGATAACTATAGTTCATCCCTGGTGTGATGGCATTTTAAATCACTTTCTCCATTTTAAGTATTGAAATACAGCGGGCTTGATACCCCGGATGTGAAGTCTTCCCTAAGTATATAAAACATTATTTGGGTTAATTGGTTAGTTTGCATTTATTGATTGGCATTTCTGATTGTTATGAGGTGCTAATTGGTAAGTTGATCTGTTTTAATATGGTTCGGTCACCATCCACAATTTCCCTTAATTTGAAAAGGGAGGGGCAGTCAGGAACTGGCAGAACATCTCAGTGTAAAAGCGGAGGAGGCTGTAGGTTTGCAGTGGGTAGTTAGCTTCAAAGCTTCAACAACGGTTACCCTCCTCTTTCCGGAGACCCCCCCCCCCCCCACCAAGAAGTGACCTTTATTCACCAAACAAAGTTCAGACTGAAATAACCTTTCTTTTATGTACCTCATAACGGTTTAGTGTCATGATATTATGTACAATTTCGGTCCAGACTCCGATATGCTGTCTCCAGGTAATGCATAATACAAGGTATCCGGGTGATTACACAGTTCCATAGATAGGGGCTGCGTGTGCCTAGTTCCGCAGGTATTGATATTTATACGTGGATGGGATATATACATGAGAAACAGAAATATCTACAGGTCAGTCCCCCAAAAAGACAAGAATTACAGTATTAGGTGACCCTTTCACTGTCACTATCATAGATATGTTTCATCACAGGTATATGTGAGCGCAGCAGAGATCCACTTGAGGTGGAGTGTTATGAGATAAGGTTAGGTTCAATCAAAGGTGCAGGTAGTGGCTGGCCAGTATATATGTATCTAATTCACGTTCCTCCCTTTTTCTTTTTGGATTATTGAAATTTTATGTAGGTACCCATATGATGTTTTAGCTGCAACGTAAAAATAATTTTATTATCACATGTCACTATTGCATGGGAGAGCATTCCAACCCAGTGCACTTTTACAGAAGGGACCCTTCTTGTCTTAAGACTCTAGCAATTAGCGTGTTGAACAATGCTACTGACTAGAAATTGCATATATTGTACCAAAATTAAATATATATTCCAATGTTAAAGACCAATTTTCCTGTACTAGTATACTAAAAATCCTTCTACAAAAGTGAAGCAAAATATTGTAATTTTTGATATCAATTTATATGAGTGATTCACAATGTTTATGGCCCGCCAACAAGCCCTAATACTGAGTAATGCAGTCAATATCATTGACCAGTTTCCTGGTTTTATGGGAAATGGTCAATCACACCCATACGACCCATTGACTTTGCCTTAGCTGCACCCTCCATAGACTTTGCATTGGCCAATAGTCAAGAGTCCAACTGTGAAAACCTCTATTCTGTGCGAAAGGTCTATATGTAGACCCATACCCAGTGGGTATGCAATTTAAAATTTCGCTGGGTGCGGTTATCATCACTGATAAGAAACACACTGAGTAGTATCTTGTCCCTGGGTAACAATCACTTCCAGTGACATGCTGGTACCCAGCCTATCAGCTGTTATCAGTGCGGGCCACCGCAACCAGCTCCAGTCCGGCCTAGGCCTTATATTAGCATTACCACACCAGAATTACAGAATGGGTTATCTGTATCACTTATGATTCTATCTAATGCGTTTTGGCATGGGAATTTCAGAACTATTTTCGGTTAAGCTCTATCTTTATTGGTTCTCTTCAATCATAGATTACAAACAACAAAATATGGGTATTTATTGGAGGAATTTGCAATGATAAACCTATGGGGCCAGTGGACCCCCTGCTCCCCTCCACTTAGCAATCTTTTTCAAGTAAAATCAAGCATTAAATGCTTATTTTAAAGTCTGACCACAAGCTGTGGGTATTATTTTGAAGAGGAAGTAATCAGCTTTTTGGAAATGTTAATATAAATTTCTTCTGATTAGTACAACCTTTGCGGGATTTCAATTGAAAAATCCATGTAAGGCCACCTTTTTTTGATAACTTGGATTACGGGCTTTTGGCTCCAAATTTTTGAAAGGGCAGAGGCAAAAAAAAAAAAAAAAAGCTGACCTACGGGGGGGCACCAGATCAGAAAATTTCCCGAAGGGCAGAGGCAAAAAAAAAAAAAAAAATTCTGGGCAATCTAATGAAGATATATTGAGAATTATCCCCAATCTGAAAGGCCTCATTCTACCTTTTGCTGGTCAACATGTGCTTTTTTTTTTTTTTGGTAAAATTCTCAAAAAATCTCGGAGGGGAAAGGTAAAAAAAAACAAAAAAACTTTTTTTTTTTTGCAAAATGCCAAAAATCTCGGCGGCGGATCTGTAATCCAAGTTATCAAAATAAAACGGCCTAATTGTAAATTTTGAGGTATTTCATTTACTATAGAAATGAGTGCAAAATTGTATTGAAACTGTTTAACAAGGCAATTTCAGTTAAAATCCCGCAAAGGTTCCACTATACACAGCAAAATAATGCTTACATATTTAGAAGGGCCCATGACTTCCTCTATAAGAAAATGTATTTAGAGAGCCCTCAACGCTTTTATCAATGGTACAAAACTTTTTTTGAAAAAAGGGACCATAAAAATAGTGAAAAAACATAGAAAAATCCTCCAATAGGCATGTAGCTCCATTTGGTAATGCTACTTATATCCAGGCACTCGTCACCCGCCTCTGACCCTTATTTCCATGGGCTCCAACTGGCGTTTCTGGCCACTTGAACCCTAGTAGCACTTGAACCCTCATAGGGACTGAATCTATCACACCAGTTGACACCTGTTGTTTACACCTTGCCAGCCACAGGAAGCAGCACAGGTCACCACTGAGGTAAACCTCGGGGACGAGGTCAGGTTTTTCTGTTTACAGAAACAGGGTAGTCAACTCCAACTCTGCTTTGAGCATCACATTCTGGTGAAAATGCATGCATTTGGATGCATTAAAATGCCATAATCTCATGGATTTACATAATATATAATATTACTGGAATGCACAACACACAATTTTGCATTAAACTAGAGATATACCCACATTTAGCAAAGTTCCTCCTCTGATTTGTGTCAACATTGCTGCGGTCCTGAAAGCACATGGCCTGCATACCCGCAACCTTGTGGGGGAGCTGGGCAGGACAGGGGTCTGTGCACAGATTCTTAGCTAAGCCATCACCCCCCCCCCCACCCCCCAAACTGTCAATAGTGGAAAATCTTCCTCTTAGTGACAGTTCAAACTTATAACTTATACCGTTTATTGACTGAATTGTCAATAGCAGGAATTTTCTCTCTTATTGACAGTTCCTTACCATTATTGTCAGGGGGGGGCGCCAAGACCCACAGCGCCCTCTATCCCGCGGAGAATATATGCAGCTGCACCAGCCTCAAAGCACCAGTCTCAAGCAGGGCAGGGAGCAGGCCACACTGAACAGTCTAGTCTGGGGACCACAAGTCCAAACCTCTTGGAAGGTCTTTAGTATACATGATTGGTATGAGATGGCACCACTGGGCTGTAGGTGGGCCATGGTCATATAGCCTACACTGTAAAAGTATTCCGTTGAATATACAAAGAATCAATGTAAGATTTTACGGTGGATCATCGTAAATGTGATTACGGTGAGGCAGTGTAAAGTCAATAAATTTTTCTTTGAATATCTGTAATTCAGTACGGTGAAAAACAGTTTATTCATTTACGGGGAAACTATGTCTTTTAAAAATCTTCCGTTGAATATACGAAGAGTCATTGTAACATTTTACGGTGGATCATCATAAATGTGATTACGGTGGGGCAGTGTAAAGTCAATCGATTTTACTTTGAACATCTGTAATCCAGTACACTGAAACACAGTTTATTTTACAGTGAAACACAGTTTATTTTACAGTGAAGCTATGCTTAATTGATGTTCAGTTTTATCACACCAGGTGGCAGTTTGGTTAATAAGTCTATTTACTATAAGAGGGGTTTCATGGATGCTATGAACACCATTTTTGTGGCAATAAGAAAAATATACATATACGCAGCTGTAAGGTTTGCTCTGTAGCCATCCTAGAGTGACTTCTACTTATGGACTGGCATTACAAAGTGTCATAAAGCATTCTATAAAACCCTCATGGACTAATTTCTAATGATAAGTCCTGAAGTCTTGACACTATAAGATGATATTGCTGATTTGACATGGTACCAAATTGGGCATGCACCCATATTGAACATGGGGTATGGGGGATAAATAAACTGAAAAAAAGGGGTTTCATGGATGCTATGAACACCATTTTTGTGGCAATAAGAAAAATATACATATACGCAGCTGTAAGGTTTGCTCTGTAGCCATCCTAGAGTGACTTCTACTTATGGACTGGCATTACAAAGTGTCATAAAGCATTCTATAAAACCCTCATGGACTAATTTCTAATGATAAGTCCTGAAGTCTTGACACTATAAGATGATATTGCTGATTTGACATGGTACCAAATTGGGCATGCACCCATATTGAACATGGGGTATGGGGGATAAATAAACTGAAAAAAGGGGTTTCATGGATGCTATGAACACCATTTTTGTGGCAATAAGAAAAATATACATATACGCAGCTGTAAGGTTTGCTCTGTAGCCATCCTAGAGTGACTTCTACTTATGGACTGGCATTACAAAGTGTCATAAAGCATTCTATAAAACCCTCATGGACTAATTTCTAATGATAAGTCCTGAAGTCTTGACACTATAAGATGATATTGCTGATTTGACATGGTACCAAATTGGGCATGCACCCATATTGAACATGGGGTATGGGGGATACATAAACTGAAAAAAAAGAATAAATATATTGAATCACACAAAATACCATTATTCAGGCACTGTATTAACATGACAGTAATGTTCCTTATTCCCAATGATGGACATTCACTGGCAGCACTGGGCTCCGGACTTTCACTGTTAAAACTACGGTGAACTTGAAAAAACAGTGACCGTTATTTTTATGTTGAAAGTCTGGCACCCAGTGGTGCCATGAATCTCTGTTATTTTAAAGGAATTTTTTTACAGTGTACCCCCAGTACATTTGTATTGCATTGAGAGAGCATGAATGAAACCCTCATATTGAGATAACGACAGATGCTTTATAATGCTTCATCTAAATGTGACTTGGAAAAGGGTAAATCTTCTCAGGAAAAAATACAACAGAAATTAAACTTGAATAGCTTTTGTGTAATAACTGCTTAAAATATGATTAAAAATGGCTGTGTGTTGTTTCCACTCTAGACACTCTGATGGAAAAGTTGATTTTGATAGAAAAGTCAATTTTGTTGGAAAAGTCAATTTTGATGGAAAAGTCAATTTTGATAGAAAAGTCGATTTTGTTGGAAAAGTCGATTTTGATGGAAAGTCGATTTTGATGGAAAAGTCGATTTTGATGGAAAAGTCGTTTTTGAGTGCAAAACCGATTTAGGTGCATAACCGATTTGGACGGAAAACCGATTTTGGCCGAAAAACTGATTTTGAGGGAAAAACTAATTTTGAGGGAAAAACTGACTCTGAGGGCAAAACTGATTTCAGTGGGAAAAAAACAATTTTGACTCCAATGTCAGTTGGTACTGTCAATAACACAGAAATATTCCACTATTGACAGTTCGCATGAGGAGCTGTCAATAACAGAAATAATTTCCACTTCAATAAGTGAAATGACCCTTCAACAGACTTAAGCGAGTGTGCCTTTGTGGTTTTAAATTTTTTTTTATTCAAAATATCAAAATTACACACAAAATTGTACACTGTTCAAATGTAAATAAACCGCCATTGATGATGTAATTGATTACGTCACCGGGTAGTGAAATACGGAGATGAGCTATTTTCGGGGGGGGGGGTGAAATCCCGGGTGAAATACGGACCTCTTTAGTTAAATCAATGGGACTGCTGTATCATGACCTCTCCACATACGTTGGGACATCAGTTGGGACATGAATAAATCAGAAGTGACACTTCTGATTTATTCATCATGAATAATTGGTAGTCTGGAAACCAACTAATGAAAATAAAAGTGCCTGGTCACAATCATTCAGCAGTTTTCATATCACTTCCAGGTCATGAACTCAAGTGACTCAGGCTGACATGTAAACTATGAATCATGAACTGAGGCACAGAACTCATATGGTCAAACCTTGAACTCAACCTTGTAATGAACCCTATGACAGATAGCCCTGACCTGATGGACTAGGCCTATATGATACAGGCCCGGATGCTGTTCAAGGAGGGAACTAAGTGGACACAATGCTGATAAGGACTAAGCTGTAATACTGGAGACTGTTGGCCTGTTGAATATCAGCCTAAGAACTGTACTGTAGTTGATGTGATGTCTGTAGTGGTGAGACCATCCCAACTGTATTTCCGTGGGAATTTTGGGGGTTATGGTAATTTCTCAACTGATTTCTATAGTATCAAAGGTGCTAAAGAAGATAGGATTCTGCTTCATTTTTGATTCTTACTATTTGAGCTATTTTTAGGCAAATTAAGCTAATTAGTGTGATTAAAGCTTACAGGGGCTCTGTCTCTTTATAAAATAGGGCTATCAATTTTCTAACAATACCTACCCCCCCCCCCAAAAATCAACTAGGGAATCTTTTGGTGAGATTTATTTTTCTGTATTTCTAATGGTTGCCTAGCAACAGACATATTTTTCTACTTATCTATAGTAACAGAGCCAAATACAGTTGCATTACACCCGTAAGCTTTAATTACATTAATTAACTTAATTGGCCTAAAAATAGATCAGATAGTAAAAGTCAAAAATTGAGCGGTATCCTATCTTTTTTATCACCCTTTTATCCATAGATTCCACTTAAAAAAGTAAATAGAACCTGTACTAGTGTAATGGTGTTTTTGCTACTTATGTGTGGATATCAGAAATAAAGCCTAGAAACCTATTACCTCTCATGAATCTCTTTGGCTCGTACAGATGAGTGTGCATTAGTCATTTATACACAATTGCCAGGTTAAAGTATTGGATAGTTTAATACTGTTACCGTAAAACCTCGCGTATAAGCCGCGGCTAGTACGCGAGTCAGATCGGCGGTGCGGCTTATAGCATCTGCCCAGGGTCAGGGTGCGGCTTATACGCAAGTTTTCGTTATTATGGTACAGTACTAATGTCACCATACTCAGATCTCTGGTGTGGCTTATAGCATCGGCACAAACTCGGTGTGCGGCTTATACGCGAGTTAGGCTTATACGCGAGGTTTTACGGTAGTAGCATCGGCAGCTAAGCAGATAAGATGTACAGTTAACTCCCTCTAATCCGGACACCCTTGGGACTATCCAAAACTGGCCGCATTAGCGACGTGGCTGCACTAGAGGGAGTCAAAGCTAAGTCTAGGGAATACATAAAATGCAAGCTTAGAGCTAGAGTTGCCTATCATAAAGTTTTTCATTATAGTATTCAAACTAGTATTGCCCCAGAGTATTGTTAAAACAAGTTATGCATTATATACATCGATATAACAAGTAATGTCAGTATGATATTTTGCTGGTCAATTGGATATCTTATTTATATTCATTTTGAACATTTAAAATTAGCTACAGAACTTATTTGACGTATTTCACAATGAAGGAGGGGTTGCTCCAATTCACCATTATGACATCTTTTAGAGAATCTGATAGATGGTTGGTTCTTTGTTGGGTTGCTTTACGCCCTAATTAACAGCTGAGGTCATTTCAAGGGCGGTGATGGTGATCAAATCTATGGATGACTGAAGGTAGAAAGCATGCCCCTACACTATTACCGAGGCAATGGTTCTTTTATATCCCACACTACATAGGCACAGTGTGAGATGGACAGACCTTTGATATGCTGTATGTCTACCACAGCAGGGGGGAGGTTGTAGCTCAATCAGCAGGGCACTGCTGAGTCTCGAACCCACAATCTTGTGCATGGCAGAATCTGATAGATGGTAAGAAATGAAACAGGGGCAAATTATTATTATTTAGATAATAAAAGTATTTTATCATACAAAACCCAACACAAGGAATTTTCTTTTTTGGTTTCCTCACCTCCCAGTTACTGAGTTAGTCAAGCAGAACATGAGCGGGAAGTGTCAGGGGGGAGGGGGGCTACCCTGCGAGGTGTTAAAGCTAGAACTCTGCAGCCCCCCCCCCCACCCCACACACCCATAGCTTGTTCCTGACACCTTCCCCTCAGCGACTACAGATGTAAGCTGAATCCACATGTAAACTGGTATGGACATACAATATGAAAAAAGTTGTGTTCCAGTAACCCGGCGTACCCTACATTTTGGCTTGACTGTGAACTTTTCTTTCAGATTTATATCTGTAAGCATGTTAAACTAAAAATAAAAGGAAATCCAGTTCAATGCTTCACTGAATTATTCTTCAAACGGCCACATTAGAGGAAGTTTTTCTTCATTTGGTACTGGAAAATAGGTGGCCCCAGGGCGGGGTGGCCGCATTAGAGGGGTGGCCACATTGGGGGAGTTTTTTTATATCAATACAAAGGGAAAAACGGTTCGGACTTTCCAAATATGGCCGCATTGGTGGGGTGGCCGTTATAGAGGGGTGGCCGTTGGGAGGGAGTTGACTGTACCATAAGACTGTAAGTACAATATTACCTTTGAAACCCCAATAAACAGACTAGCTCAATACACTGGTAGCCGTGCACACTGACAGCACGAATAGCCTGACAGCTGGTGCTGGTCACTCATTTGCAGATATATTAGAGTCAGCTACCCTACATTAAACTACATGAGAGAAGAACCGCTTCGGGTAGGTTCACCACTTTCAACCGGTCTGATCTAGGTTTTCTCATAAGCTACCTTTCAGGTCTAATTGATCCTAGAGTTTTTTGTGCATATCCTTCAGAATTGAACCAAACTTTAGGTATTGCTCTGGATAGTAACATTCATGATGTCTTACAATGCCATATATCAGTCTACAGTATTTAATTCCATGATTTATCAGAGTATTCAGAATTGCCCCTTTTCACCCTAAGTCAGCCAAAATACACCTTGAGTCAGCCATATTACAACCACCAGAAATATGTGGCATAAACCAGTAATTTTCTGATTTTCATCAATGGATGAATGCATGCATCATATATCAATATGTTACAACTAACAATGGAAAAGAAAATGATTTATTGAATATGAATTAATCAAGACAAAGTCAGTACTGTACCTCAGGTGAATACAACTGCATTATGAGCTATCAATACAAGTAAAATATACTTGTATGAGCAATGAGGACTAAATATAACATTATAGACAAGCAGTATTGAGTTCTATTAAATATATTGGGGGCTCTGCCCCTCACCCCCCTTTCCCCCTCTTTTCGTGTTTCACCCTTGCCCTCTATACACTACACAAATAGGCCTACTATCCTTAACCCTGTAGTAGAAGAGGGTATTCAGGGTAGGGGAGAGTTTTTAGACAGAAATTCAGGGTGAGAGAATTCTAAGGGGGATTCCAGAGAAGAAAACCCCACGGTTGACTTAGGGTATGAGGTGGCTGACTTAGGGTGCATTCATGGCTGACTTCAGGTGAAATGGGTATACCTTACGAAATCAGTCCTAAAATAATTTAGTAAATTAATTTTGCTCAATAAAGTCATGATTTGTGTAATTTAGATACATATCCAGCTCAAAAAACCGATTGACACTGTGTATGAAAGGGACAAATACTTCAAATCAACTACCAAAGAGTATGAACAATGGAGAGATATTTTCATTCTCTGTTTGTCAAAACAGGTCAAACAGGGGCACTTCTGACTGATTTTACAATCTGGAAAAGAGATGAATACTAAACTTGTAATTTCATGTCAAAAGTGGTTGACTTAAAGTATGAGTTAGGGTGAACCTACCCTTGTCAGGTAGGTACTCAGGGGGAATTTTAGGGGGCGGAACTGGCATGGGCCCCCTTTTTTGGGCCGAAATTTAAATTCTTTAATGTAGATATTTTAAAATGGGGATTTTTGAACAATGGTTCGCCCCCCCCCTTTTTACAAAGTCCTGTATCCGCCCCTGGCCTACTACTGCTAACAATAGAACAGTAGTAGGCCACTAGAAGATCACCATAATATTCCCTCAGGTTTAATAAACATAATGATTACATATAAATCACAGAGTGGTGGAGAAATTAACTCTTCATCAGAAACTGGTGGTACGACTACCTGTGTTTCCTGTTTGATGGAACCAATATTCTCAGGGAGTTCTAAAGTTCTACCACTGGGTTTCCAATACACAAAACCAGCACATAACTGTTAGAGCTATCTTTATTTTGTACAACTCTGTAAATATGCCTCGGGTCATACATGATACATAATCAGGTGGGGGACTAGTATAGCAGAACAGGATGGCCTGCATAAACAGGCAGCCTGTACTTTCAGGCCGCCCAGCCTGTGCTTTCAGGTTGCCCCTATACCCTCTCCCAGCACAGCAGGCTGGTATATTAGGCTGGGTGCCTGGTGTAGCAGGTGGGGCATCAGGCTTTCTCCAAGAAGATACAATGTATGTAGCTCTATGTGCCCCAAATCAGACAAAATACAGATTTAAATTTGTATTTACTCATAAATGCAACAGACTATGCACTAAATGCATCTATAAGCTGGTAGGTAATTTATTTTTCGCAAATATCATTTTAAAATCGCAAATATGATTGTATAAAAGCTATGGTAAAGAACACAGTGGTGCAGCTGTACAACCCTGTATACCAGGTTGAGTGACCTGGAATAACGGGCTGGGTGGGTTATGCAGGCTGTACTGTAAGTCCAGGCAGTCTTCCGCCTGATTATGGTTCATAACTCAACATGATACAGTAAAACTTGGTTATAACGAATCCCTTGGGACCAGGCAAAAAGTTCGTTATAACCAAATTTCGTTATAACCAAGTCCAACAGTTAAGGAATTTTCTAGGGATGTTAGATGTGCCTCAATCCCCTTAGTATTATGTATTCAATATGGATCTATCTAGTGTGTAAACTTATACTATAGTTAAATTCCTTTCTCCTTACGAATTCTGTTACAATACACTTTTGGTTATAACTTAGGGCCGGGTACAAAGGCAGTAGGGGATTTAGGGTAGAGTGAATCTAAGGCAGGTGTCAAAGCGACCCCCCCCCTCACCCCCAGGGCTTCCTGAGTGGCTGGAAGGGCTGGTAGGGCCCGGAGGTGGGGGAGCCCTTGGCATGTTCAAAGCCGACTCCCCACAGGGCTTCCTGAGCGTCTGGGGGAGGTAGGGGAGCCCTTGGCATGTTCAAAGCCGACTCCCCCCGCCCACAGGGCTTTCTGAGCGGCTGGGGGAGGTGGGGGAGCCCTGGGCATGTTCAAAGCCGACTCCCCCGGCCACAGGGCTTCTTGAGAGGCTGGAGGGGTTAAAAGGAATTCGGTAGACTTTTTTTTTTAGGCTTTTGTAGTAAAATTCCCTTAATTTCTCTGAGAAAATTCTGAAATATATTTCTAAATGTGAATAATTTGTTTGTTATAAACAAGTTTACACGAACAGTCCTTCGTTATAACCAAGTTACTTTACTATAGAAATGTATGGGTGAAAATCGGGGCCAAGCAAATCTGTTGTAACCAAAATTCGTTGTAAGGGAGTTTGTTGTAACCAAGTTTTACTGTATATCAAACGGAAGACTGTAAGCTTAAACATATACGCTGTCTATGTTGAATACTAGATGCTGTCTGTGATATAGGGTCTAGAGGTGGCTTGGATCTCCTGTGGTATCCTGGTGTATGGTACTGTATCATGTCCGACTGCAGGAAATGTGCTGCTGGTCTGTCTTGGTGCTGGGATCAGAGTCCATAACTTTTATCATTTGTACTGTATTGGGATGGATGTTTATGCATTTCCTATCTACCTAGAGCATGTCCCTATATGCCTGGATGTGTGAGGATGTCCTCTCTCAAAATCCTGTAAATGTAAAACATCTGTGTTAGTCATTATTTACTATTCCTGCACTCTGTTAATTTGTCAGTTTACTATTATTTTTATACATGTTTATTATTACCCTGAGGGGATTACTCCTTACATCATAGTTATACATGTTTTGAAGCAAGCAAGAAAGACACAATTTGTGTAGAACGATATTCTAGAGTATGAGGATGACGCTTCCACCCTCTCTGGTTATATTGTGGTCGAACACACTTGAGATGCTTTTAACCAGGACCAAATGAAAATGTTTAAAAAAAAGAAGAAAATTTCACACAGGATGGCTGAAAATTGAATTATAAATTGTCAATAGTTAATTACCCTAGTCATACTTTCTGTTCTTCCATCTGTCTGCCTCTATATCACTCATTACATCTCTTGTCTCTAGCCACCCCCTGCCTCCATAATACCACTCTTTCTTAAGCATCCCAATATATGTATTCCCTTTCCTTTTGACAGATTCCAGACCCAGCGCCATATGATGTTGTGCTATTGCGGACCACATGGTAGCCTCTCCGTTCCGTGGACGGAGAAGGGATTTTCACGATGCTTCCTAGACACGGTCACTTACTCCACATTATTCGGCTTTCTTGTCATTTTCTGCTGTGTCCAGATATGCATGTACCTCCGCTACTCGACACCATTACAAAGACAACTGCAGCCCCGCCCTTATCTCTACGGCTTCCAGTTGTTCTTAGTCTTCCTCCTAGTGCTTCAAGGCCCTCTCAGGGTCCTCCTCCAGTGCTTCTTCCTCCAGTATGGCAAGGCCTACATCTACCAGATATTAAGCGCTGTCTTTGGAGCAACCATGTGGCTCATGGTGCTATGGCTTCTGCAGCTGAAACGGAAGCGCTTTGGACTCATTCTAGTGCTCTTCTGGACTCTGGCATTTGTCGTAGAAAATATGGCCCTCATCTCATGGTTTAGTCCACTGTGGTGGTTTGAGAAACGAAGGTTGGTGGTTTGGTTTATACATGGGAGTACTAGGAAAAAGGTTGATTTGCAGTTTACCAAAAAAAGATTAAAAAATAATTCTAAATACATTCTATCAGCTCTTCCCCTTGGATTGCTTTTGCAAACAGTTATTATATGTATAATTTCATGACTTGTGATATTTTAAACTGTTGCTCTATTTTAGCATCACTAATAATACAGAGCTTGGCCTGTGGATTGGGCGTTATGCGGCAACGTTCCTGCTCTTCATCATAGGTTTCTATTCACCTGGTATTCAGCGAAGCCGGTACAATCTCGGTGCCAAAGATGATGAGGAAAATCAGGTGAGAATGTGAATCTTGATATTATTGATAGTTTAACACCTTTGATTTTAGAAGCCCTTTCCATTTTTGTGGCTGGTTCAATACAGTATCAGATTTAGACTTAATATTTTCTAATCAGCAAAGCCTTTTATCATGAATAATAATAATGGATTATGTGACATCTACATGTACTAGTATGATATGAACCCATTGATTCACTCATTACCTTTTATCATCATCATATCAACTCATTTTGTCGCTTCATTCAGACTCACACCGCTTTTAAAAGTCAACTTCACTATCTTAACCCAACACACATTTAACCTAGATCTTAATGTCCCATTCAGCATTCGCTGTCTGAGGAAAATACCAATAGAACCAATGCCAGTGCATCAACGTCCACTTGGTCCGACCTTGCCAGGAAGTTAAAGATGCTGTTGCCTTTCCTGTGGCCCAGGAAGAACATTTTGCTGCAACTGTGTGTCTTTGCCTGCATGATGCTGCTATTCGCCGGCAGGGTGGTCAACTTGTACACACCTCTGTACTACAAACTTATAGGTACCAGCAATAATATTGCTTTATCACTACTAAAATCATGACTTGTCTCAGTATAATTTACAGCAGAAATAGCATTAATTGTGTGAAAGTGAAGGCGAAATAATTACTTTAGATTATCGTATACAGCCTACGGGTTTTACTGGTAAACAAAATAAACCCTCAGTGCTGGTTGTAGGGTTTGCCCCTAGGTACAAGTTTTATGCAAGATAAGGGTTACTGAGTTTCGGAATTTGAATAGAATTTAACAAGAATTCCTGGGTATGCAGAGAAAACTTTTTAGCTATAAAAAAGGATTATAGGACTGGGAAGTTTATGTATTCTAAAACATTTTCCAGTCGATAGTCTGACGGTATCTTCCCACACGAACCAGACAATGCTAGTGTCGTCTGATGGTACGCTGCAGGCGGGTCACTTCGCCTTCCGCTGGGACTACGTCCTCATCTATATTGGGCTGCGGTTCCTCCAGGGTGGAGGTGCTAGTGGTAAGAGATAGTGATCAAAATTGATAAAACAATATCGTAAAATTCCATTCTCATATCAAAAAGTAAAATTTCCAGATTTAAGAGAGAACTTAATCTTTATTATTTCAAAATAAATGCAGTTATTTCACATTTAAATACTATAGCAACATTTTGAATAAGATTTACTTGTATTGTGATTACAGGTAGCATGGCGGCCCTAAACAACCTGCGGACATTATTGTGGATCTGGGTGCAGCAGTACACCAACAGAGAGATGGGCGTGGAGCTCTACCGCCATCTACATAGGTAGGTCTACGCCCTAATATATTGGTTGTATAGCCATATACTATATTCATTATGGTATATACCATAAATTCCTCCACATAGCCCTCATCTTGCATGTTACTTAGACCCTGTGCACGCAGGTTTAGTTTCACCTACAAACTGGGTGGATTTATGCTACCGTACACCTTGCATATCTTGTAACCTATTTATTATACATGTACACAACAGAACCCCAGTGCAGGTTACAGGATTTTCTCTAGGTGGGCCATTCCAAGTTATTTCAACAAGTGATCCTCTTCAGATCCCAATAATTCTCCACCTACATGAAGCTGTATGTGGTTTATGAACATATTCAAAATTATAGCATCCAACTGTAAGTTTCTGAGGTATTGGCCATTGAACATCAGTGGGTTTTGTCCTTAATCTGCAAAATCCCAATTTTGTGTCATCTTCAAAATGGAATATTTTCAGAATACAATGACCTAGAGGTCTGGTAATGCTTTAGTTCTCTCGCATGTTCATACACTCTTGGCAAATGCCAATATCATGGAGTATTCATTAAGGTTTATACTTGAACAACGAGCATAAAAGGTGGTAATTTTTACAATTGCAACTAAAAACTGAAAAGGTTAAGAAAACCATAGCATCAAAACAGCTATTTCAAATGCCTTGGAAATTTGGATACCAAATGTCAATGAAGGGCTCAACATGAAAATTAAAGATGCAGTGTGTCCCATGATAGGCAAATCCAATATGGCCGTCTCAAAACGGCCAAATATAAATTTTGGCTACTTTTCAATGCTTAAATTTGGTTGGAGGGATAAATAGAACCAGGTAATGCCCTTCACTAATGAAAAGACCATTATGTGTCTAAAGTTTGCTAGCAAAGTTGTATTTGTCCTATATCTCCTTCTGATGAAAATCGGCCGAGGCAAAATTATAAAGATAGTAATTTTGCATAATTTGTATTTTTCTAAATTCTGTAAGAAATAGTTAAATATACAAGACCATAGCAAAATATACATCATGTAGCATAGTATACATCTGTGAGGATGGCTTATTCACCTGGATGTACAATAGTTGCAAGTATAAATTTACAAGGTTCCCACACGTCATGAAATTAGAAAGTTGTCTGAAATGTCATGGAAATGAAAATAATGTAATCAATATTACAAAATCTCTTTGAATTCTACTATTTGCTTTCTAGATTTTAGGAATTTTCTCAGGGGCCAAGCCCCGGCATCCGACAAGAGTGTCATAAATGTCATGGAAAATTGAGATTTTTGTCATGGAAATGTCTTGGAATTTCAATCTGAAGATTTTGTTCGAAGATAATACATTTGTCTTACTTGTTCACACATTTGATACCCAGTGGTCAGCTGAATTTGCATTTACGTTACTTTTGATGCAGACTAAAATCGCTATAGAATATGATGTTTTTTTTATCTTTTAAAGTTTGTCTCTACGATGGCATCTGAGCCGGAAGACTGGAGAAGTGCTCCGAGTAATGGACAGAGGAACAAACAGCATCAACTCGCTGCTCAAGTAAGGCCTCTATTATTTGAACCACACACTGAAATATCCTTATCAAGGTTGTGCCCTTTATATCAAGATGGGGAAAAGGCAATGCATTAACAATGGCTTTATTTCGTTGAAAAGCTGAAAAATAGTCTTATCATATACAAGTACATGTACATATAATATATTGGCTCTCTTGTTAGAGCTGTAAGGACTTTATGGTTGTTTAAATTGTTTTTCTTAATTGTGCTTATTTTCCTGTTTTCAGCCACATTGTGTTCCAGATCCTACCGACCATTGCTGATATCGTGATCGCGATAGTGTACTTCCTGACCGTATTTAATGCTTGGTTTGCACTCATCATGTTTGTGGCTATGGTCCTTTACCTAGGTCAGTTTTATATAAGACGAACATCGCAAACTTATGATTAATTGTTCCTAATAGAAGCATAATTATCAAAAACAGGTGGTCAGCATAACAATTTATTGTGCCACCAACTTTTGTTTTAACTTTTAGTTCCAGGGATGTAAGTCTTCAGAATGTTGTCTGATTCAGAAATTTGATGAATGTCAGAATATTCTTTCAGAACCTGTTATAACTTTTACATGTGTATTCTACTTTTTAAAGTATTCTCTGATGATAAACTAATATATACTAATATTTCTCATACCTTAGTTGAGTGCATATAATCAATCAGCCATCTTCACAGCAGTGTCCACTTAACAAGATTCAGTTCCAAACTCAAATCCCCTCAAGTCTCCTCTCATTTCCATTTCAGCTGCAACTATAATTATCACTGAGTGGAGAACAAAGTTCAGGCGGGACATGAATCTTTTGGACAACAAAAGGAACCAGAAGGGTGTCGACTCACTTCTTAACTTTGAGACCGTCAAGTATTACGGAGGAGAAGAGTTTGAAGTTGGTCATTACCGGAAAGCCATTGTCGATTACCAGGTAGGATTGTATGCTCAAACTTGTACCATGTTTGGATTATTTATATGTTGTGAATTAGAGCCATTATATGATGTAGGACTGTTTCGAGTCAATACTAAGGGTTATCTACTTTTGGATCAAAATTTCCACTGTCCATGAATTGTAGCAGAGACAGATGCCATTAAGTGTATTGTCCAAGCAAACATGTGGTCTAAGCTCGCAATCCTGGAATCAATTATCCATACAGTGGAAAGCAAGCAGCGCTACCCACACCAATTCACTATAAATATATCAGCTATATTTCCTGGTTTTGTTCTAGAAAGCAGAGTGGGTGTCGAATCTGTCGTTGGTGCTGCTGAACATGGCACAGAACATCATCATTACGGCTGGGCTGGCAGCCGGCTCCCTGCTCTGTGTTTGGTATGTGTCTCGGGGTATGCACAACCTGACAGTGGGCGACTATGTCCTCTTCTCCACCTACATCATCCAGCTCTATGGCCCACTCAACTGGTTCGGCAATTACTACAGGTTAGCTATGTTACACACTTTACTGCAAAAATGGTTATGTGGTGTGCTATGATAAATTCATGTGTATTAATTTTAGGGGGTTTAGTACTGTAGTGATCTTATAAAAAAAAACGTTGTCTAAAGTTCACACGCTACTTAAGGACTAAAGGCATCTGTGGTATCAAATTAAAGCTCAGTTTAGGTCTGGTATTGCCTATGGGTAATACGTGAGAAATTGCAGCAGGTATATAGACAAAGGTGCACAAGTTTCAGTCTGTTGACTGGGTTATTTCACGAGTTGACCTTGGGCCGTATTTCACGAGGCCGTAGGCCGAGTGAAATGCGGCCCAAGGGTCAACAAGTGAAATAATTCAGTCAACAGACTGAAATGAGTGTACCTTTGTGTTTATTTTTCATCTTTTTCGATTCAAAATACCGAAATTATTGTAGGGGGGAGCCTAAAGGACTAAATCAGCTTATTTCTACGACCATTTCTACGAAATACGACCATGGGTTATTCCACGGGGTGTGTGCAATACGGTGTTCTTTGGTTAAGTCAATGGGACAGCCGTATTTGATGAAAAATAAAAGCACGGGTATGTACCTGTTCGCCAAACAAAACATGTTTGAAAACTGATCCCATTGTGTTAAATAAATGAGCTTTTAAAAAAGGAGATTGGGGTATTACATGTACATTTGTATAATGATGTATTGCTATGTTGCACATATTGATTCCTTTTGAATATTTTGCTTTCCTTTCAGAATAATACAACAGGCTTTCATTGATATGGAGAACCTGTTTGAATTGTTAAATGAAAAACAGGAAGTAAGTACCCAAAATATATATTCTGTGGGCATACAATCAGGAGATACATGGGAAGGAGATGCTTAGAGGAAGTGTAAAATGAGGAGAGTTTTTAGCTTCACAACTCAGTGATTATGATATTTTACTAAGTTACTACTATTTTGCTAATTATAGTCAACTCCCTCTATTGCGACCACCCTTGGGAGTATCAAAAAGTGGTTGCAATAGCGAGGTGGACTTGCGACCAGGGCTGTATAATGACCACCAGGGACATCACACATTAAAGCATTACACATGCAGCCCTTCAAGGGTTGATGCATACAATAATGATGTGTGTGTATTCAATAAGTGGACATTCCACCTCCACCACACAGCCATCTTCTTACCAGGGGCAGAGGACCAGGACCAGGGGCCTCACTCACCAGTCGAATGCTCGGGACAGACCCCCCCTCCCACCACACCCTTACCTGTCCACTGGTTCGAGTAGACAGCGGCAGAGCCCCCCCACCTTCCTCCTCACACACCTGTCCACTGGTCAAGATGGAGAGTGACAGAGCCCCCCCCATCCTCACCTGCCCACTAGTCCGGGTGGCTAGCGACAGAGCCCACCCCCGCCTCCCCACTCCCCCTCCTCACCTCTTCAGTGGTTGGGGTGGAGAGTGACAGAGGCCACCTCACACAACTGTCCATTGGTATGGGTGGAGAGGTATAGATGTCCTGTAAGTGGATACCTGCTGGTGGCATTAGAGGGATTAAAATGCTATTAGGGACTGTAAATCTGGTGGTCGGAGGGCGGGTGGTCGCATTGGAGGGGTGGTTGCATTAGGGGGATTTTTTTAATATTAAAATAAAGGGAAAAACGGTTGGGACTTTCCAAAAGTGGTCACAATGGTGAGGTGCTTGCTCTAGAGGGGTGGTCATTAGGAGGGAGTTGACTGTACTACTTGCTCATACTCGCTGTACCGTATATTAGCAGCCTCTATATAGACTGACTATGCTCCTCTGTACACAGGTGAAGGACGAAGATGAAGCCAGAGAGCTGGTTTACACTAAGGGCATGATAGAGTTTAGTAATGTGTGCTTCCACTATTCACTTGAGTAAGTACCACATGTAGAACAACCTTTACATTATTGTAATAGATGAGCTATAGCCACAGGTAATTTACTGCTCAAATATGGGTCTGTTAACTATATATAGGGACAGGTGTAAGTGCTCTCAAGGTGTCACGGTACAAATAGCCGACAAAATTTCTGGTTCTGACCCTATTTTTCTCCTTCAGCCGGGCAAAAGGTTGGGTTCTTTTGAGTGTGCAGTAATGAATGACCCCTTAAATTAAAGCTTAACACATATCTGATTTTTTTATTTGCATCCCGCATAAAAAAGTGTGTTCCGATTTTGCGCTAGTTGCCATGGAAACTGACTTACCCAAACTGGAGAAATTTTACAGGTGCCCAGCGACCTTTGACCTTGACCTTTGACCCCTCCAATCACCACCCAGGGTTACCATGGCAACAACCAACTTTTTATATTTTTTTTGCCAAGGCCTTTGGGAACAATTTGGGCCGCAGATTATGTTTATGTGACAAATTTAAGGCCTCCTACCACTGATTATATGCACAGTAGTACCGTTTTTCATTGGCACTATTTACGACTACAACATTCTGGGGGTGAATTTGTGCTGTGACACCTTGAAAGGCCAGGTTAATTTTTTCTGACTAAATTTCTTTTGCCACAGAATAAAGATATTTCCTCCCCTAACATGGATTTGAAGTCATTTTTTGAAAAATTCAAGACATTGTGACCAAAAAGCCATTTAAATATGCCTACCGGGTGCCTCGGGAGCTATTTTTTTGCAGATTTTGCCAGAAATAGAGGTACCTCTATTCCGCGACCTCTAGTTAAAAATCGGAACACACTATCCAATGTCGGGCCACCCTTATAAGATGCCCTAACACACTGGGAATAATATCCTATAACTGGTTAAGGCCTACACTCAAAACAGAAATCACCAAGGCAGTCAATAAGGGCCCAATGTCCCAGGATTTAGGCCCAAATTTGCAGTTTTAGGGCCAAAATTAGGGTTTTTTGGGACATAGCATGTATATTTACCATGGCAACGCTTAACGACACAATCAAAAATTCTGAGATGGGACTTTGATCTTGTTTGCAAAGGAATGTTCCATATGTTTACCATAAAATAAGTATAATTTATGGTATTCTTCACAATTTTTGGGCCCTTTGAACTTGAATATGAAAAAAATTCTGGGGAGCAGTTTCTGTGGCAATTAGCCTCAACCTCCCTCCGGGCTCAAATTTCCGGGTTTAGAGGCAAATTTTCCATTAAAGACAAAAGACCCAAGGTAAAATTGGCTTCTGCTGCACCCATTCTATCTATATTGGTGCGAAAGATCCATGAAAAAGCCATAAAATCCCTACCATAGACCAAAATATAGACTTAAGCACCCTCTCTTTTAAGGTGTCACGGTACAAATAGCCGACAAAATTTCTGGTTCTGACCCTATTTTTCTCCTTCAGCCGGGCAAAAGGTTGGGTTCTTTTGAGTGTGCAGTAATGAATGACCCCTTAAATTAAAGCTTAACACATATCTGATTTTTTTATTTGCATCCCGCATAAAAAAGTGTGTTCCGATTTTGCGCTAGTTGCCATGGAAACTGACTTACCCAAACTGGAGAAATTTTACAGGTGCCCAGTGACCTTTGACCTTGACCTTTGACCCCTCCAATCACCACCCAGGGTTACCATGGCAACAACCAACTTTTTATATTTTTTTTGCCAAGGCCTTTGGGAACAATTTGGGCCGCAGATTATGTTTATGTGACAAATTTAAGGCCTCCTACCACTGATTATATGCACAGTAGTACCGTTTTTCATTGGCACTATTTACGACTACAACATTCTGGGGGTGAATTTGTACTGTGACACCTCAAAACCAAAGTAACAGGCAAGCATTCATGATTTTAACATAGAGTATCTTTATTGAATTAAAGAAATAACCGGTAGATAAAAATACATGATTAAAAATGTTATCGCTCTTAATTACGTGTTTTGTATCTAGATGTAAACATGAATATTGTAATATGTTACATGTATTAATATTTGCACTCTTGTTGCAGGAAGCCAATTCTGAGACACATCTCCTTCGTTGTACCTCCAGGACACACTGTTGCCTTGGTGAGTAGCCTCTCTAAAATCTATCTTCAATACATATTTTCCCCTGATTTTCATATGGGAAATATTCATTTCAGTAATATTGTACATAACGGAATGGTAAATTTCTCCACCCCTTGTGGCAGGGTTCAAAATTGACCAAGCCGAACCCTATTATAAATTTGTTGTTTACCTCTACTTTTACTCTAGTTAACTATGTTGTAGGGGTTTACTACCATGTAAGGTAAACATATTTCCATCCAGGCGACCGAGGAGGTTAGGTCGGGTTGTTTGTGCAGTAGCCTGGAGGGGGCGACTGTCCTCTTTCGGGTACTGCGCACCACGCTTCAGGCGGGAACGACCTTACCACTTGACCCTGTTGATTTCATGTGTCAGAAGGGGTATAAACCTCTCCTCCTCGTACACTCGCCAGTCAGTGCAGGCCCGGCTGACTCCCAGCATTACCCTACCCAATTGTGTACGATTGAATAGCAACACTGCTTTTACC
Source organism: Harmothoe impar (assembly GCA_947462335.1). Taxonomy (NCBI): domain Eukaryota; kingdom Metazoa; phylum Annelida; class Polychaeta; order Phyllodocida; family Polynoidae; genus Harmothoe; species Harmothoe impar. The sequence continues at coordinate 63,911,033 of OX381715.1, read as the reverse complement.
TCCTCCTTCGGGTTGAGGCTTAGGTTCTCTGTATAGGAACACACTGAATAAAAACCCTACTTTACTTCGCACCTGGAAACTGACGTTCTTGTTCTCTTTGAGAAACCGACCACTACAATGGTATTTTCTTTCTATGAAACGTCTCTGGTCGTAACCTATCGAGTTTAAAGCATTCAGTAGATAAATACTTTGTAATTTTATAATTGTTGTGTACTGTTCCAGGTGGGCCCATCTGGAAGCGGCAAGAGTACCATTATCCAGCTACTTTTCCGTTTTTATGACATCCAGGCTGGAAGTATAAGAATAGATGGACAGGATATTTCACAGGTATATTTTACAAGATTCCTTCGCCCATCCCACCAGAAGCAAGGCTTTGGCACTTTAGGTTTATTCCATTGTTTTCTTCTGTGGGTTACAACATAGCTTATCCATGCATATCCAATGTAGTACAATGTGAAAAAGAAGTCTCATAATGACTTCCTAACTACTAGGAATCATATTTTAATTAACAATGTTGAGTACCGTAAAACCTCGCGTATAAGCCACGGCTAGTACGAGAATCAGATCGGTGGTGCGGCTTTTAGGATCGGCCCAGGGTCAAGGTGTGGCTTATACAAGAGTATTGCTACTATGGTACAGTACTGAAAGTCACCATAATCAGATCTCTGGTGCAGCTTATAGGATCTGCCTAATGTCGGGGTGTGGCTCATACGCGAGTTAGGCTTATACGCGAGGTTTTACGGTACAATTTGTCAAGCTGAATTTACATATCAAACTTCGTAACAGCACTTTCCTTACAGCAATGCACTGTAAGTGAATAAGTGAATGTATGTACACATAATAATAAAGGAATGTATATTTTGTACAGATTACCCAGAAGTCATTACGGCAATCTATTGGAGTGGTGCCCCAGGACACTGTACTATTTAATGCAGATATTAAGTAAGGAATAGTACACTTTTACCTTTGATAATAGATGCACATATCTACTATTATCGCAAATGGGCTTCAAGGTTTGAAAAAGCTACATTTTCGCTCCATATAGGAAATAAATATACAGCTAAGGCAAGTTTTTAATACATACGATTATGGCGAAACCTTTTATTTAAAAAAGATTTTAAAAGAATTTTATAATAACTGTATACCTTCAATAAAACACTTAAAAACCACATATTGTACTCTGCCCATTGTAGGCATAACATCCGCTATGGGCGGCACACGGCGTCAGAGGAAGAGGTGGTGGATGCAGCCAAGGCGGCTGACATCCACGACAGGATCCTGTCCTTCACAGACAAGTATGACACCAAGGTGGGAGAGCGTGGTCTCAAACTTAGCGGTGGAGAGAAACAGAGAGTCGCAATTGCTCGGACCCTACTCAAGGCACCAGAGTTTATGTTACTGGATGAGGTGAGTTTAAATTTCTAAAGCTAGCATTAATGATATTCACATCTATGTTTATCAAATATAACATTCAGAATTGATTATTAAGTGGATAAAATTATGAATTCTGTGGGAGGATATTATGGTCATATCGAAATAAAAAATGATGAATTAATGGTTATATGAGGGGAAAAAATGGTAATACAAGAACGATTGCTCATCTTGGTCTCTGTTAGAGATATAGCAGTATAATAATCAGACAATTTCGAAAATGCCTGTCCTTCAGGCTACGTCAGCATTGGATACAGAGACGGAGAGAAATATTCAGACATCACTGGCCAAAGTGTGCGAGAACCGAACCACAGTGATTGTAGCTCATCGGCTCTCCACCATCATCCATGCCGAGCAGATCCTTGTATTGAAGGAGGGAGAGATTGTGGAGCGTGGAACGTGAGTTATTTATTTTTATATTGTAATGTTGAGATTTTCCCTTTAGGTGATTTACCATTCAGACTGATTTTGAAATCCTTCAATGGTAGTTTTCACATTTTTAGGAACTCAGTGAAAGTTATAATTTTTGCTCTTTGAAAAAAAGCAACCTTTTAATACTAGGCCTCAGAAAATTCTGGCTGTTTCTGCTGCAAATGTATATTATACATGTGTTGGCATATGCCTTCAAAGCCTGTTTGATTTCAAGTTCATTTTGATGGCATCTGCAGTAGATGCATTTTGTGACATATATAACGACGCCCCTGTAAGAGGGCCTTAAGCCTACCTATGTTACTTCCTTACACATGAACCTGTAAGAGCCACATAGTGCATTCAAGCATCATGATGACCATGGCATGATGCATTAACCCCCATGTGCTGTGTTGCAGCCATGACGACCTGCTGCACCAGGAGGGCGTGTACTGGGGCATGTGGCAGCAGCAGCTCCGGGGGCACGAGGACGGCAGCAGCAGCTCGGCAGACAACAGCACTGAAGTCAGTAAGCCCAAGGACGTCTGAACACAGCACTGAAGTCAGCAAGCCCCAGGCCGTCTGAACACCTAAAGTTCTGCACAGCACCTAACCCTTTATTGGCAGCACATAGCTTTAATATGTTATGCCCTTGGTCGTTATGATACATGAATGCAACCCTGACAAGTAACTTGCCAGTGCTGCATTCATCCATTATGATGATCCCTCGGGAGTGTATCGACCCCGTATTTTAACTCGCCAGGGTTGCATTCAAGCATCATGGCGAGAATGGGCATGGCCTTCTCGGGAGTGTATCGACCCCGTATTTTAACTCACCAGGGTTGCATTCAAGCATCATGGCAAGAATGGGCATGGTCTTTATAGGCAATTGATAGATTTGGGGTTGGACTAGCATTGATATTTATGACATATTGTTTCACATGATGTCATGGCATTCATGTCTGACCATTGGTTAATTATTTAGTCCTGTCATTCAAGGTGTTTCCATGGAGTATGAGAGACGAACTGATTCATCAATCAGCATTTATTATAGGTTGAAAGAAGTAACAGAAATCTGTCTTAATTTGACAGGGGACAAACTATTTTGCATTCTTGTATACATACTAAAAGTGATGATATTTCTATCTAAAAGGCAACCAAAATCGGTGTACAATAAAGTCTGGATGAGTTGTAGTAAATCTTACACTGTAAAAAGAGCACAGAAAGAAACATTTGATATACAAAATGTATTTATGTTTAGCAACTAATTGCACTTGCCCACCTTGATATTTTTATCGTATGTATATATCGGAACATTTACAAATGATGCCACCTATGCTAGTACCTTTTTCAAGATGCTCTCACCCCCTGTATTTTTGGTCCACTGGCCTATACAAATGTATGGCCGGGTCTCGTTTGTCACTTAACCTCCACCCCCCACCAGCTACGCCCTGGTGACATCATTTGTGAATCTTCCCTATTGTGTCATGTGTCCATGACAAACATAGAACAAGCACTCGCTCTGTGATAAAGTAGTGTATAGTGTATAGTGTATGTATTAGGGACTTTGGGTAAATGGTCTCACTCAGAGGTGCCCAGTCAGCATTGGTCCCTGGGGCCCATATGTGTTTTACTTGGGACAGCTAGGCTTGCCCATATCTGGGTCATGTTCCTTTTTATCCAGGGCTACCAGTGGGAGCCCAGATGTGTCAGCCCAAGAAAACATTATTTTTCATAATATATTGTAAATATTTCAAAACATACTGACATCTGATTTCCCTTCAGAAATTACCATTTAATGTACATTTCTATAGAGTGTGCTAAATCTGGGCTAGGGCTGGGCACTTTGAATCTGAGCTGACCCATCTGGGTTCCCACTGTTAGCCCTGGACAAAAAGGACCAAATCCCTGGGTGGGCAAATCAGCTTGCCCAGGTAAAAACACATATGGGCCCCATTCAAGAAATGTCTCAAATGTAACAATATTTTATATTTACATTTGAGGTATACAATGTCAGTTCTAAAGGGAGGAGGGAACCAGTAAAACATTGTGTCTTCCCCTTAATTTATCATGCCAAATGGAAGATTCCTCATATAATAAAAGGTTACATAATTATGCCACAAAGCTGTAGGAATACAAAGTGTGAACAAATGTTTTTAATTTCAAGACAACAATTGGCAGGTGGTGCATTTAATCTATACCAGCTGAGTGTGCTATGGGTATTCCTGTTAAAGGAGACTGAAGAAAACCCTCCCTTCATGTTCATAAAATTAAATTGTATTATTCTCATTTCCATCTCTCTTAATAACCCTACTAATGCAATCGTAGGCCATATGACCATAACCTTTTTATTCCAAATTACAATTCAATTCACCACTCTCTCAATATGCCATACCATCAGGCATGCGTCATAACATCAGACACACCCTTTTAGGCCCTTTTCATTAAATGTAACATAACTTGTCCAGAAGGACTAACGATGTACTTATACTATTATACTGTTTGTTCATTGAACATGAGCTGGTTTATTAATAAGACATGCCCTAGGCTACTGTAATTTACCAGGATAAATAAAAGAAATTTCAACTTCAACTTCTTCAACTTTTACCTAAAAGTGCCTGGAATGATGTGTGACTAATGGGTTATTATTACATGTATGTCCTTATAATATGGTATCAATGATTGTGTGATATGTGGATTGACAAAGGGATGTGCACCTACTAAGTGTGCAGGCTTTTAAAACTTGAAAAGAAAAGATCAACAGTTCTCCAAATCAAGGCCAATGTAACAATCAATATGTATTTGATTATAGGGATCACCACAGATATTAAGTCTGAGGCTAAACAAATTGGCCCATTACTATATTAGATTGTATCTTTACTGATGTGAAATCCTAAAACTATTAAAGGATAACTATAATCTAAAAACACCTACTGGTAAATTAATGAGTTATTTCACCTGTATCATTTTAGTCGTGATATTTTGTTATCAGAATTTTGACAAGCCGGTTGAGGTGTTTGCATGTCTCAGTAATAGTATGTGTCATTTTTATACGTTTACTGAACTATGACATTACATGGCTCTAAGTGTGGTGCAACTGTAACTACAGCTATATAGAATTATATCGGTTTGACATTGTCAATACTACGTATCTAGGAAATTAAGTATTGTGACCCATTGCTCCAACTGAAATTATACAGAGAAACTCTACCTTGTTTGTCAATTTTTATTGCTGAAATAAATTTAATATAAATTAGCAAGAAGTGTCAACCCCAATCCACCCCCCATTGTTTAAAAAGGAATTATAATAGCAGTTCCCCTACGAGCCAAGGCATCACTGCTTGTGGCAAATAATGCATCAGTGTCATTCTCTCAAACTACATAGCCACAGTTGGTTCTTAATACTAGACACTAGTCTGCTGTACAGGACTGAGAAGTTCCTCACTTTATTTGATGTAGAGAATTAGTCTCTATAGATGTGAAGCATGGTTCTTCCTGTGGGTGTGGATTCATCAATAATCATAGGGAATAAATGCACGCAAATTGATTCAAACTCACCGTTACAGACTTATTCAGAGGACAGGGGTGGTGGTAAACATTTGGCAAATAGAATACGCTAACCCCCCCTCTCGGAATAGGTTGAAAAAGAAAGGCCTCCCATCCTCTGAATAGGTTTAAAAAAAGCCCCCCCCTCTACCCTAGATTTTAAACTTTATTACAAAAACAACATACTAATTGTATGCAGCAATGTAATCCTGGGCACTTTATACCTTCAATTTACTACCTTGTAATAGATATATATATCTTTAGAGTGTTTTAGTGTAAAAGTCTCGTGATACTTGCTGGTGAGTGATGATAGTCAAACCTCTATTGGCCTACTTCAACCACTCAATCACGTTTTTTAAATAACTTGTTTTACTGAGTTTAAGGGCCTGGCACTTATAAATTGGTGGCTCCCATACCCTTAGTGCTTACATGTGACTCGCACTCACAGCTTTAATGCAACTGCTGGGGTGTCTGTGATTTTGGATGCCCAAATTATGGTGGGATGACCAACATCACCATAGAAGTCTATACAGTGGGTTGCCAGCTGGTAGCGTTAGATTCTCTCTATCCTTGTTCATTAAGTTCAAGTCAAATTCAAAGTGAAACCCATGGAGTACTGTCTCTGCTTGTTGTCATTGTACTAGAAGATCATCTGTTTTGTGTCAAAAGATCATCTGGCTTCTTTATAAAGTAAGCTTTCAATCAACTCCGACCACCGGAAAATTTATCATACAATCCACACCTACATCTAGACTTTGAGGAATTCCCATCATTTAACCAACACCTGTTGAGTTACTTTGGCCATTTTGATTGGGTAATATACTTTTTGCAGTGGGCTATGTTCTGTATGATGCGCTGCAATGTAGGTCAAGATCACTCTTATATAGTCACCCACATTTTTCAGGGGCGTGGCAACCGGGGGGGGACGGGGGGGGACATGTCCCCCCCACTTTTGACTAATCCCAAGAAAGGTCAAACCAAAAAGGTCAAGTAAAAAGGGGTCAAAAAGGGTCAAAATATCCCTCCGTCCCCCCTACTTTGAAATTGATTGCCACGCCCCTGTTTTTTGTGTAGGCCTGTTTTCTCTCATTTATTTCACCTTTATTGCAACATCATGTAATCTGTCTGAGCTATACCATTCTCTTGCAAAACACCTAAGGAATCTGTATGACACAAAGGAAATGGGGGAAACAGAAAATTTATGACATAAAACAAGAGATTTCCTTGAAAAAACTGGGAAAAAAAAAAAATTCTCCCCCAAAAATATGAACCTTTGGAGAAGCTTATTTTGGACATGATTGCATCACTGTAACACTTTGATTCTTTTTCTGTTGTATTCTTTACCAAAAATGGTGATAATATATGTCCTCAGTTTGTTCAAAATACTCTCTATCAAAACTATATTTTGATGTGAACTTTGCAATTGCTTCACCTAACTTTCATGTTCTGCGGGTACATAGCAATCTTTGATAGACATTAAAGACACTGAGCACCGCATATGGCAAGCCATATGTTCACCCATGAAAAACTAGTTTTTCAAATCGGAAAACAAATTGTTCAGATTTCTAGATAAACACTTCATATTCTGGCCATATATGTGTGCATGTATAAGCCTGCCCAGTCTATAGTACTGTATTTATAACTATAACAGAGGCGTAGGAAGCAAATCTTCATTGGGGGGGCCCATGGGGGCCCACTCTAACCAGTTTTTGAGCATCAGCTTTCATGTATGATTACGCATATACACGCTTATATAGGAGTTATATAGAAAAGCAGTATTTGAGCCCTCATTAATTCTGATTAGGGGCCCAAACCCATGTACCCCACTTTTTTCCTGTATGGGAGAGGAAAAATTTGGGAATTATTTGTATTATAGTATAGGGTCCTGACAATTTTTTTTGGGGGGGCCCGAACATATTCAGGCCCCCCCTCCTCTGTGATTGGGGGGGCCCGGGCCCCCCTGGTCCCCCCCTTTTCCTACGCCACTGTATAAGCCATTGTTAAGACAGACCAGCCCCTTCTGGGGCTGGGATTATGGTTGAGGGGATAGTCTACAGACGTTTTCCGCTTACCCCCCCCCCCATGTACGAGCCCGTGTGCGGGAAGGGACATACGCTGGGAGTCTCTGCGTCCGTTTCACTACCATATGGAGGGGGAGAGGATCGGGAGTGCAGTATGGGGGCGGTCAACCAGGGTAAATATTGGTGGTATTGTGCACATAGTGATGATATAACACCAAAAAATCAAGATTGTTCCTGTGTAGAACAAAATTGCAATTTGAATAATTTCAAGATGGCTGCCAAAAACTCGAGCTAGTCTGATTTCCTTGTGTTATGCATGGATTTTAGGCTTATCTATAGACAGGATATTTTCTGCAAAATACTCACCTAAGTGGTTGACAGACCTTTGAGAAAACGATTCTTGTCCCGATTCTTATGCAGTTTTTTCCAGAGAATCCAAATCTGCCAGAGGCCATCGCGAACTTTACATATTAAGGCACCTAATTAGCATATTATAATTAGGTGGTCAAAATAGCATGTTGGCTATGCTAGAATATCATAATGTGAGTCTGAATCTTCTAAAACTGGTTGAATGCCTCCAGATTTAGGTAAAGCTCAAAAATGCATACTTTCATAAATTTTCATTTTGCTCTAAGGGAGTGCTCATTTTTTAACAACAGGGGGGAGGTGGTGGATTTGGGGGGGGGGGTAAAAAATTTGGACCCCTTGACCGGGGGGGTAAAAAATTTCGACCCCTCTTGGGGGGGGTCAAAAAAAGTCAACCTGTTTTGAGGGAAAAAGCCCGCGCGTTACTATGCTACAAAGGGGCGCGAACGCGCGCGTTTTTCGGCCTGCGGTGGAGGGGGGGTAACAAATTTCGACCCCTCATGGGGGGGGGGTGAAAAAATTCCGCGCGCTACGCGCGAAATCACACCGCCCCCCCCTGTTGTTAAAAAATGAGAACTCCCTAATTAGCATAATTTATGCAAAAATGAAGATACATATGCATAATCTCACTATCAAATTACCAGGTGATAGAAACACATGCTTCCCTGCAGAAAAAAATCTGGCATAGGCCTACACATCCCTGAGACAATAGACATGAATTATACATCAAGGGCCATTGCAGATATAGGCCATTATGGCACTATTCTCTGCAGGGAATCACCTGGTAATTTTGTAGTGAGATTTATGTGAGAAAATGACCTGTCTACTAGGGTGTAGAATCGATATTTTGGACCAAAATTACAATTTGGAAAATTCAGAGATGGCTGCCTAAAACTAAAGATTGTCTGATTTCCTTGTGTTACACATGGGTTTTAGGGTTATCTAGGGTGTAAAATCCATATTTTGGACTTGTCTGATTTCTTTATGCAATACATGGATTTTAGCGTTAGCTAGGCTTTAGAATCCATATTTCCAGGGGTTGGATTGGTGCTGTCTCCTACCCCCTCCCCACCCACACACACACAAACATACTTTGATAATAACTATAGTTCATCCCTGGTGTGATGGCATTTTAAATCACTTTCTGCATTTTAAGTATTGAGAACTTGAGGAGAGTGGACCATTTACTTTGCTGATAACTATAGTTCATCCCTGGTGTGATGGCATTTCAAATCACAAAAAAAGGGCTTACAACCGTTTATCTCTTTAGAAATAGAGAGATAGATTATCTCAACTCTCCACCCGCACAGTTTCCTATGACAAGCTAGGCCTGTACACACTGCACACCACTTGCAGTGTACAGGAATCCAGTGTACCACACTGCCTCACCTGTCCTTTGTACCCACACACACACCTGAGTAAACTGACCAGTGGTATTGGGGTCAGGGCACTGAGAAGTGGGGTCACAAGAGGCCAGTCCTTTCACAGCACCCACTTGGCAATTTGCCTTATCACCTGACGAGACATAAGTCTCGTGTATGATCATGCAGGACCCAGTTCTCCCCATGGCAACATAACACAGTCAGCCAATCAGCTGTAGCCACACACTCTCCAACAGAGTGGTGATCCCACTGACCTGTGTAAGTGGTCCAACGTGATGGTGGAGAGTAAGGGCCCTCCCAGTACATATACCAGCAGCGAGCAGTGTATAGGGCCTACAAGAGAGTAGTTGTGAGTATAGCAGGTTAATGCCAAGTCATACATAAGAATTTAAATCACATTTTTGATTTTAACTAAACGGAGTGACCAATAATTTGAGAAAGGTGGACCACATACTATACTTTGTCCCGGTGTGATGGCATTTTAAATCACTTTTTTTTTTGATTTTGAGTATTGTGAGTTACCATTAAATTGGATGAGAGTGGGCCATAAATACTTTGCTGATAACTATAGTTCTTCCCTGATGTGATGGCATTTTATATCACGTTTTTGATTTAACCATTAGGGAGTGATCATTTTTTATCAACAGAGGGGGTTGGTTTGGGGGGGGCAAAATCATTTGGACCCCTAGACCAGGGGGGTGTAAAAAATTTGGACCCCTCTTGGGGGGGGTCAAAAAAATTTAACCTGTTTTGGGCCAAAAAGCCCGCGCATTACTATGCTTCAAAGGGGCCGCGCGCGCGCCGATTTCAGATCCGTAGGGGGGGTAAAAGATTTTGACCCGTTGACCGGGGGGGTGAAAAAAATTTCGCGCGCTCCACGCGCAAAACCGCCCCCCCCTGTTGTTAAAAAATGATCACTCCCTTAGGAGTAACCATTAAATTTGAGGAAAGTGGACCACATACTTTGATAATAACTATAGTTTGTCCCTGGTGTGATGGCATTTTAAACCACTTTCTCCATTTTGAGTATTGAGAACTTGAGGAGAGTGGACCATATACTTTGCTGATAACTACAGTTCATCCCTGGTGTGATGGCATTCTTTATTTTAAGTATTGAAATACAGGGGGCTTGATACCCCCGATGTGAAGTCCACTTTTCAAAGAAAAATCGCCCTAACAAGGGTCCACTTTCATGAAAATCGCCCTAACAAGGGTCTATTTTTCACAAAAAATGTCGCAGTTTTCAACAAAATTCTTAGCAAAAGGGTATTTTTTTCAGCAGATTTACACAAACACAGTATATTTTATTGCTTTTTTACTGAAACCTAGGCACTTTTGACCGAAAATGCCCTAACAAGGGTAACTTTTCGGCCTCAAAATCGCCCTAACAAGGGTAAGGGTTGTCAGAGGTCCAGCCGCATACCCCTGTCAAAAAAAAATCAAGTGCCAACCCGGGACCCTGATACTGAGACGGGATGAAAGCATGATGCTTATATCTCATTTGATCTGTTTTAATAGGGTTCGGTCACCGTACACAATTTCCCTTAATTTGCAAAACTCTATTAACCTTTCTTTTTTGGTTATGTACCTCATAACGATTCATTGCCATGATATTATGTACACATTTTTCGGTCCATACTCCGATGAGCCATCTCCAGGTAATGCATAATACAAGGTATCCAGGTGATAACACAGTTACATAGATAAGGCTTGCTTGTGCCTAGTTTTGTTGCAAGCAGTCTATAGGCCTGTAGCTGGATGCCTTATCAACCAATGAGGTAACTCCCTGGCCTTCACTACGGAATTCTTAGGGGACATTATGTAACAGCTTGTACCCATTCTGATTGCTGTATCAGTGCTTATCTCGCCAGCTAGCAGATCAAGCAATGGTGCCCCCCTACTGAGGAACCTGCAACCTTGGTATAACAACAGGTATGGATATTTAGACATGGATGGGATATATAAGCCACATGAGAGCCAAAAATATCTACAGGTCAGTCCTGCAAAAAGACATGAATCACAGTGAGATGTGATCTTTTCACTGTCACTATCATAGGTATGTTTAATCACAGGTATATATGAGTGCAGCAGAGATAAGGTTAGGTTCAATCAAAGGTGCAGGTAGTGGCTGGCCAGTACATGTATCTAATTCACGTTCCTGCCTTTTTAAAAAATTTTTTATGAAGGTACCCATATGATGTTTTGGCTGCAACTTTAAAATATTATCACATGTTATTATTGCATGGGAGAGCATTCCAACCCATTGCACTTTTATAGAAGGGACCCTTCTTGTCTTAAGACTGGCAGTTTTGCACAATGCTACTGACTAGAAATTGCATATTTTGTACCAAAATTTAATATATATTCCAATGTTAAAGACCAATTTTCCTGTATGTATATACTAGTATACTAAAAATCCTTCTACAAAACTGAAGTAAAACATTGTAATTCTTGATATCAATTTATATAAGTGATTCACAATGCTTATGGCCCGCCAACAAACCCTAATACCCAGTAATGCAGTCAATATTATTGACCAGTTTCCTGGTTTTCCGGGAAATGGTCAATCACACCCATACGACCCATTGACTTTGCCTTAGCTGTACCCTTCAGAGCCTTTGCATTGGCCAGTAGTCAAGGGTCCAACTGTAAAAACCTCTATTCTGTGCAAAAGGCCTAGGCCTTATATCCAGGCACTCGTCACCCACCTCGGACCCTTATTTCAATGGGCTCCAACTGGCGTTTCTGGCCACTTGAACCCTAGTAGCACTTGAACCCTCATAGGGACTGATTATATCACACCAGTTGACGCCTGTTATTTACACATTGTTGGCCACGGGAAGCAGCATGGGCCACCACCGAGGTAAACCTCCGAGATGAGGTCAGGTGTTTCTGTTTACACATGACCTGCATACCCCCAACCTTGTGGGGGAGCAGGGGAGGACAGGGGTCTGTGCACAGGTAGCACCAGGGCATAGGTAGCCAGTGTAGCAATCAGAGCGGCCCACACTGTCCTACCTTGCAGCAGGACTAGGACTCTGCTAGGACTAGGAGTCTTTATAGGTGTAATTAATGGATGGCCCCTTACCCACAAACTGTCAGATTCTTCAGAGCCATCACCCCCCCCCCCTGTCAATAGTGGAAAATTTTCCTCTTAGTGACAGTTCAAACTGTCAATAGTGGGATATTTCTCTTCAATTGACGGTTCAAATTGTCAATAGTGATAACTTATACCGTTATTGACAGTTCTTCACTGAACTGTCAATAGTGGGAATTTTCTCTCTTATTGACAGTTATTAACTATTATTGTCAGGGGGGGGGGGCGCCAAGACCCACAGTGCCCTCTATCCCACGGAGCATATATATGAAGAGTTTTATTGCAAAACGCAACAAATCCATTTTATGAGTTTTGAGATAATAGTGTATTTTTGATTTTGACAAATTGGTGAATAGAAAGCATTTTTCTTTAATAACTAATGATTAATGTGCCAAAGATAAGATACCTAGAAATAGATTTTTGAAATCCTTGGATTTTTTTTCTAGGAGAAAAAGGATGATTTATTTTCAATTTTCAGTTTTTTTGCAAAACGCAATAAATCCAAAATCAGTTTTTCTGCATATGTCCATAAAATCAGTGATGGCCATTTTTATTTCAATATTTTATTTTCTTGGTATAGTGAGACATACATGAAACACCAACAAGTAACTTTTAAAAATCCTTGTATCTTTTGTCCTCGATTTAGAAATAGGGTTTAATTTGCTAAATTTAGTTTTTTAGCAAAACGCAATAAATCCAAAAGCAGTTTTTTTGCAAAACGCAAGAAATCCACAAAAATCATAAAACATGGTTTTTGTGTCCATATTTCAAATGCCCTCTAAATAAGATAGTTTTTTCGTTTTCAAATAATGCTATTAACAATATAGACCAAGATTGTACTCAATAAAACCTTATCAAGACCGTAAACATAAAAGAATAAACAGTCCTACATACAAAAACAATCTTTGGTAAGATGGATTTATTGCGTTTTGCAAAAAAACTGCTTTTGGATTTATTGCGTTTTGCAAAAAAACTGAATTTTCGACAGGCCCTATCTACTAAATAAAAATACTTTTTCAAATTTTTTTTTCACAATTTTTTTTCAATTTACCCTGCACAATACCCCTGACCCAATTCTCCCGATTTTGTATTTTGGCGCTTATTGCGTTTTGGAACCAAACTCTTCATATGTAGCTGCGCCAGCCTCGAAGCACCAGTCTCAAGCAGGGCAGGGAGCAGGCCACACCACAGGCTGTAACTGAGTCCTGCTGCCATTGTATTGTGTATGTATAGTGTATGTAAAGGTCTGACACTCCTAGTCCCCGGTCATCTATCCACTTAAGGTGGCACCACTGTACATGGGATAGTAGGTAGACACTGGTACCATTTGGAGTACAAAGATTTGTAGTTCCTACCTTTCTACTAGATGGTGCCACGGTCTACCTACAATCCCATGTACAGTGCTGCCGCACTGAACCGATACATGGTCAAATCTTGAACCCAAATCTGTAATAAACCCTATTACAGATAGCCCTGACCTGATGGACTAGGCCTATATGATACAGGCCCGGACGCTATTCAAGGAGGGAACTCAGTGGACACAATGCTGATGAGGACTAAGCTGTAGTACTGGAGACTGTTGGCGTGTGGAATATCAGCCTAAGAACTGTACTGTAGGTGTAGTAGTGTCTGTAGTGGTGAGACCATCCCTAGATGGTGCTGCCTCCTGGATGGGGGGGGGGCAACTATATTTCTGTGGGAATTTTGTGGTTATGGTAGTTTCTCAACTGATTTCTATAGTTTCAAATGTGCTATAGAAGATTTTTGATTATTCCACAGGCCAAAGTCATAAAACAGCAAAAATTAATTATTTAGAACTAAGGAGAAACACACACCTGTTAAAATTTGCTTATAAAAATGTGAAAATGTTGATACTAGGTTAGAGCACAGGAAGACCACTAGAACCCAAGATGCACCATTGCTCGAGTATGTTAATGCAAAGAAGTCCATAGCAGAAAGAAGTGTTGAGTATAAAGCAGAAAGAGCTTAGGATGCCCTCCTGCCTGAAAAAGAGGCTTTTCCAAAAGATCAAAAGATTCTTTCCCCCAAAAAGCTCAAGTATCTTTAAATTATCTATCCTCATTTACAACCTCAATATCAGTCACATGTTATTACCGGTACTAAAAAAATACACCCCATGAATGTTAGGCCACTCAAAAAAAAAGTGGTTTCTCATCACCAAGGTCTGAAAAATCTGACGAGGGAGGCTTTTTTTTTCCTTTTTTTTTTACTCGCAGGTTAAAATGTATGGGATGATATACGTTTTTCATGACCAAAATTCACATTTTAGAAGTTAAGAATTTAAGGATCTTTAAAATTAGGGAAAATGTAAGTTATTTCTATCCTACTGCATTACTGGCAGTATTAGCTTTAATTTTAACCCCTTCCCTCACATTTAACCCCCTCCCTCACGTCCTGCCCCTCCTTATCAGGCTTATGTCCAACCACTTCCCTCATGTCCAACCTCCTTCCTTTCTTAGCTGTGGGCCACCCGGGCCCGTAGCTCTAAAACACTATGGGCCCGGACCAAAATCTGTGGGCCAATGGTCAAAGTGATTTTTTCTTTAAGAGAAAAAAAAGATGTATATATTCTTGATTGGTCTATGAAAGAGAGTAATCAATATGATTAAGTCGGGCACATTTCCCTCTTTCCAACGATATATTGTATGACTATACTTGTCAGTCAAGCTTTCCTTAAATTTCCTCAAAATACTCTTGTGGGCCAACCGGGCCCGTAGGAATGCTATTTTGCAGAAAACTACGGGCCCGGACCCAAAACTACGGGCCATTGACTCCCGGGCCAGTGTTAGTGTCTACCCCTGCTGTCATGTCCAAACCTTCTCTCACATACGCTACCTTCTCCTAACATCAGGAAAGGAGGTGGATGTGAGCAGAAGGTAGTGGATGTGAGAAGGATGTGGACATAATGTGTTAGAGACACTGAAACAGACACATGAAAGGTTGTGGACGTATGACAGGGTTGTGGACATATGAGAGGGGTGTGGATACATGACAGGTTGTGGCCTATGGGCTGGCAGCCTCGAGCCCTCCAGGCCCATTGCAGCCTGACGGCAGTAATGGGCCTGCACACTTTTGTATCTAATAACTGTGACCTATTTAGAAAATGATCCAGGATCCTGGATCATTTCTTAATGAGATAGTTCAACCACTGATTGGTTAGCCATGGTCACATGATCATGAATGACATAGATGTGTTGTGTATGGCCTCATGGGTTTGAATCCCACCTTTGGCAAACCATAGGTTCATCTTTTGGCATATTTGAAGCATAAATACCCCTATACTGGCATAGTAATATTACATATTACATATTTGGATAGGGACAATAGGGTAATAGAGGTGCATTATACAGATATCAAAAGTCCTACCAATTGTGCCAAGGTGGGACTCGAACCCATGATGTCCAGATTGCTGATATCCAGTACCAGTCAGTACATAAGGACTCTCCCAGGCTGTATACATACAGTCGGGGCCCGAGACTGATGGGCTGGGGGCCTATGGCCAGGGTGCCAAAAGACCGGGGGCCTGAGATTCGTAGGGCCTGAAGGTAGGGGGCTGGTGATCAGGGTGCCTAAATGTAGGGTGCCTAAAATCCAAGTGCCGACACCATGTGTACCATATGAATAATCTTACAATATTCTAAGGCAATGACATCAAAAAATGTACATTAATATTATGTATTGGACCATAGCTTGCCTAGCAACAGCCAAACTTTGTTATTTGTGCATAGCAACATCACCTGTAGCTATACAGAATGAAGTTATTTCTAGCATTTTGTTCATTCTATGCTTAGGTAGGTATATCATGAACTCTATAACAAACATCCAACAACACACCTGCAACAAGCATCCATGTCTTCTCTACCCCTGCAAGCAGGACTCATCTGAACTCATTAAGCCAACTAGTGTTGTTACCCCCAGTTGTTACATAGGTCACATGTGATAGATGACCTATGTGGGAGAGTTTTTCTTTGCCACTTAGAATTATCATATCGAAATAATTCAAGGATGGTTGGAAAGCCCTGATTTCATATTTTGGAAACGAAAGGGGCCCTCTTCCCAAAACACCCCCTTGCAATATTTTAATAAAACATGGCCACTTAAAAACTACACATCAAGGGCTTTCTAGCACTTTTTGAATCAAAGGGCTCTGATAATTCTAAGTAGGACAAAATAATTTTCTTCAGTTGGTCATTAGCAGAGAAAATGTCCAGTTTGAAGGGTGACGGCCTGGTCGGTGACCCATACGGGACAGTTTTTCTTTGCCACTTAGAATTTTTATATTGCATTCATTCAAAGATGGTTGGAAAGCCCTGATTTCATACTTTGGAACCGAAAGGGTTTCTATTTGATATCAGATAGGGAACAATTTTTTTGGAGGTGGGAATTTTGGCATTTTTTTTGAAAAATTCCAAAATTGGGGGGCCCTTTTCCAAACACCCCCTTGCAATATTGTAATCAAACATGGTCAGTCAAAAGCTACACATCAATGGTTTTCTATTTTGAATTAAAGTGTTATGATGCTTTACAGTATGATAAAATAATTTTCTCCAGTTGGGACATTTAGAGTGTAATTTGCATCACTGCCATTAGTTCCTAATCTTCTCACCAGGTGACCCATGGCAGAGAGATTAGACTGCTATGCTATGGCGATTCTCATCCATTGTAGGCCTACTATAGTCTAGGCCTACCCCATGGCTCGACCAATCAGAGACCAGGGTTGGTGGGATGTAAACATCAACATGACAGCTTGTCAGCTTCCTTGCTGGAGATACTTTTTGTAAATATCCTTCAAAATGGCCAGATCAGGACGATTTTAAGGTAAATAATAGCATTTGAATTGAATAATTGTGTAATAAACCTACCGTATTTGACGTAATAAGCGCCCTGGGCGCTTATAAAATTGTTTTTGTGGCCAAAATCGTGAAATTTAAGCCTTTGTTCTAGTCTAAAAATGCCCCAAAAAACGGGGGGGGGCACTTATTACGTCGATTACGGTACATTTTTGAATGGATATCAGGGCAGTGGTGCTGTGTATCGACGCACGAGTGGCATTTCCGACGATTCTGGCATTTTGCGTGCTGAAAGTAGATATTTGCCGTGGATATTTGCCGTTGGGCTTTCAGCCTCAGCGCCTCAGCGTCCGCCTCAGACGCCTAGCCACACAGCTACTCTCAGTCTCAGGCTGACGCACGCCCGGTCTTTGCATACTAGACTGAGAGCTTGCACTTGGGAAACTACACATCCTTTGACTTGTCATAGAATTGAACCCCGGCCACCAGCACATTGTGCGAGGGTTTAGCTGTCTAAGCCACGGGGACCAGACTGAAAACACATCATACCGATATGTTGGGTAGAGGCCGGGGATAGAGGGGAGGTAGACCACCGCCGCAGTCCCAGTCACGTCACTGCATCACGCCCAGCCCCCTCCACTATACTCATCCCACCCTAGACCTAGTTCGGGGGTCTAGATGGGGGGTCCCCATGTCGCCTGTCGATTTTAAGAAATGGCCATGTCCCTTGTCACTATCTTTCTATTCCTCCTGTCGATTTTAAGAAATGCCCATGTCACCTGTCGATTTTAAGAAATGGCCATGTCCCTTGTCACTATTTTTCTATTCCTCCTGTCGATTTTAAGAAATGCCCATGTCGCCTGTCGATTTTAAGAAATGGCCATGTCGCCCTGTCGATTTTAGGGGTCTACCCCCATTAGTTCGGATACCTAACGCTAGGTGCAGTAAGGATGGTGTCAAGATTGACACGGGAGTGCGGGGACCGGGCCGGGGGACCGGGCGTGTGCGGTATAGTGGGGGAGCTAGGGGAGTGATCATTTTTGAACAACAGGGGGGGGGGGCAAAAAAGCTTTGACCCCTTGACCGCGGGGGGCAAAAAAAATTGCACCCCTCTTGGGGGGGTCAAAATAATTTAACCAGTTTCGAGCCAAAAAGCCTGCGCGTTACTATGCTTCAAAGGGCCTGCGCGCGAGCCGATTTTCGGCCGTAAGGGGGGGGGGGGGGTAAAAATGTTGACTCCTAGACTGGGGGGGGAGTAAAAAAAATTCCAGCGCTTTGCGCGGAAACCCACCACCCCCCCTTTTGTTAAAAAATGATCACTCCCCAAAAGCACTCCGCCTTCGGCGTCGTGCTAGTTAGATGGGGTAATACGGGCCATGGGGTAATAAGGGACACTCTCATTTCAGACTGATATTTCTTACTGAAAGGTAACACTAAGAACTCAGTTTTGGTTTTATGATAAAAGGTAGGCATCAGATCATATATATCACAGCATTTATTATGTTGTTGGAGGAATTATTATTTGAATTAAACGTGGAAAATAAAATTGAATGCCTGGAATATTGAGGGCTGACATCTTGATTAGTAAAGCATAATTAGACACATCATTATTTATGTAAGCCCCTAGTTTGAGCAAAATGATAATATTTTTTCTGGTTTCAGGTGCTAAGGATAAAACACCCAATAGCTTATAAAATTAAATATGGTTTGGTTATTTTCTGTGAAGTGTCTAGGAATTGACACCACTATTTGTGTGGTGTCCCGTATAATGGCGTAGTATAATGGCGTAGATTTTTTTCATGTTTCAAATTTGCATATGGTCATGCTTTGTGTGGCGGCCATTTTCCAAAATGGCAGCATGAAAATACAAAAAATGTCACGGTCAATTTGAACATCAAGGACAATTCACAATTTTTGCTGTTTCTAGTGTGCATCTCAACATAAATGGTCACAAAATAGCTTGAATTAAAGCTATTGAGGAGCCCCATCTAATAGATAGGGTTTTGGGTATATCAGGACATCCTGGTTACCATGGAAACAATGTAAACACTCCGTCTTTGCCAAATTTTGCTAATTGTTTAATATTTTGACAAATTATCTCAACAAGAATAGGCATATAGGACTCATTGAGGTAACAAAGTATCTTTATAATGATTTGGGACAGTTTGAATCATCATATATTTTGTTAAGGTACCTCAAAGGCTTCTCATTCAAAGAATTCCACCGATGCATGAAAAATATTTGGCCATTTTCACTGACGATTCCTATTCCGTTCCTTCTTACCCCACAATGGCGACCCTTATTACCCCACCGTGGGGTAATATGGGTCACAAAATCTTTGAAATTATTAACTACGACCATTGTACCTTAGGGAGTTTCGGGACATTTTTCTTCAACACAGTTAAATATAAAAGAGGAATGCTTAAAAAGTAGTTAAAAAAATATTTTGCTTATGGTCACCAGAAAGGCAGAAATTGCATGAAAACCCTTAGGTGTCCCGGATTCCCCCATCTTCCCCTATAGCCTATAGAGGCTCTGGATGTGTCCCCTCTCGATTATAAGAAATGCCACCCCCCTAAAAGGCCGATTTTTCTTTTTTTTTCAGATTTTTTTTTCCAGTAGTGAGGAAGATTTAATATCATATCATTTCAATGCATTTCATGTTTCTGGCCTATATATGTTTGTAATGAGCAACATATGAACAAAAACGTTTAAAAATCTATTTTTTAAAATCTTTCTATATTTGCAGTTTCTATACTAATTCGCATAGGGCCAATATCGCTCAGGCATACTGTAATATTGCGCACCTCTTTATGAATATAAACTAATACATTAAATGAAAAAGAAATGAGTGGATTAGTTTTACAGGTTAGCCTTTTATGTTGTCTAACACTTGTGTAAATTTGGAGATGCTGCTTCTCACCAGACATGTGTGAGAGCATTTGGGGTGAGGCACCCTTTTTTCACACTTTTTGGTGTGAAAACAGGTGAGCGAAACTACCCATATGGTCAAATGCACTGTATTTCAATGGGTGAGCGATATAACACAATGATATAAGCGATATAACCCAAACTATAACGATATAACCCAAACATTTAACCAGACTTTCAGGCCCCTGCTTACCCTACAAGAGGGGTGCAATTGGCATTCATTTTTTCACTATTTTTTAAATTTTAAATATAATTTTTAGAAATACTTATAAAAATCGTTCTTAAAGCTTGACTGTCATGGTTGAAGTGAGGCCAAAAGCACTTTTGGATATAGTTCAGTTTTGATTCACAAGAGGGCTCTTAAGGGCTGGGAGCTCAGCTCTTACAGGCACAAGATAGGGTGAATATGGTGTAGTTGGACAATGCTCATTGTCCCCTGTCCAAACACTACTTCCCTGTGGTGGAACTGTCATTTTAGTCCATGTATGGAAAATGCTGAACTTATTCCCTGACGGCCCAGCTTTAATGACAGTGGAAAAGAGTGGTGATGAAAATGTGGGTAATATCGTCACTAGGTACGCGATATTACCCAAATTTACCCTAGAGGTTGCTTGGCTCTCCTGTGGTATCCTGGTGTACCGTACTGTTAGGCATGGCAGGGTACCTGACTGCAGCGCCACCATTGGCAGCCTTTTATGGCCCCAAAAGACACCAGACTTTGGCTGTGATCCAACTAATTGAATTCATTGAAATTCATGATGGGTCAAAAAAGAAAAGTTGCCCAAAAAATATTGAAGTTTTGGTATGTAGTAAAATGAATTTCCTATCTGTACTCAAAAATTAGTTATCAGCTTCATTAGTTTATGTTTAGTCACCAAAAATTCCAAACTGTGCATACCACTTGCAAATGCAAATGGATCCCCTCAGCTATTAAGGTAAAATGCAGCAGTGAAATTATTTTCATTGGCCCATGGCCTAACATGTGAAAAATAAAATGCCAACCAAAATATATATAAGAGGATGTCTGCCACTCATTGTATTTGCAAGTCTCCAAGCAGCCAGCAGTCCTCATGTTGTAGCAAAGTGGTGCCTGCATATGCTTCGTGAGTGTACTGGCTGTTCCAGGCAGTGGTCACTCCCCTTTCTACTCCTAACTTGAACTCCCACCTTCCCACATAAGCTATATTAGGAACCAGATGGCAGCATGGTTGGTTTGTATTGGATCTAATGTCAAAAGATGCAGTACTTACCCCTAGGGGGCCCCGCAGTGCAGTGAGAACCCCATTAGTGAAATATAAAGGGCTTTTTTTCAGCTGGGGCCATTTTAACACAAACAGCTTCCTTTAGAATTATCTTCATCATAGCAGCACCTAAAGAAAAGACAACAAGTCTTTTCTTCCATATCTATTTTTACACTGCCATGCCTAGGACTGTATCATGTCTGACTGCAGGAAATGTGCTGCTGGTCTGTCTTGGTGCTGGGATCAGTTTCCATTACTTTTATCATTTGTACTGTATTGGGATGGGTGTTTATGCATTTCCTATCTATGTAGAGCATGTCCCTATACGCCTGGATGTGTGAGGATGTCCTGTCTCAAATTCCTGTAAATGTAAAACATCTGTGTTTGTCATTATTTACCATTCCTGTACTCTGTTCATTCATCAGTTTACATTTATTTTTATACATGTTTATTATTACCCTGAGGGGATTACTCCTTACATCATAGTTATTCATGTTTTGAAGCAAGCAAGAAATACACAATTTGTATAGAACGATAATGTAGAGTATGAGAATGACGCTTCCACCCTCTCTGGTTATAGTGCGGTCGAACACACTTGGGATGCTTGTAACCAGGACCAAATGAAAATGTTTAAAAAAAAAAGAAAATTTCACACAGGATGGCTGAAAATTGAATTATAGATTGTCAATAGTTCATTACCCTAGTCATACTTTCTGTTCTTCCATCTCTCTGCCTCTATATCACTCATTACATCTCTTGTCTCTAGCCACCCCCCGTCTCCATAGTACCACTCTTTCTTAAGCATACCAATATTTGTATTCCCTTTTCTTTTGACAGACCCATCGCCATATGATGTTGTCCTATTGCGGACCACATGGTAGCCTCTCCGTTCCGTGGACGGAGAAGGGCTTTTCACGATGCTTCCTCGACACGGTCACTTACTCCACATTATTCGGCTTTCTTGCCGTTTTCTGCTGTGTCCAGATGTGCATGTACCGCCGCTACTTGACACCATTAGAAAGACAACTCCAGCCCCGCTCTTATCTCTACGGCTTCCAGTTGTTCTTAGTCTTCTTCCTGGTGCTTCAAGGCCCTCTCAGGGTCCTCCTCCAGTGCTTCTTCCTCCAGTATGGCAAGGCCTACATCTACCAGATATTAAGCGCTGTCTTTGGAGCCACCATGTGGCTCATGGTGCTATGGCTTCTGCAGCTGAAACGGAAGCGCTTTGGACTCATTCTAAGGCTCTTCTGGGCTCTGGCATTTGTCGTAGAGAATATGGCCCTCATCTCATGGTTAAGTCCACAGTGGTGGTTTGAGAAACGAAGGTTGGTGGTTTGGTTTATACATTGGGGTACTAGCAAAAAAGTTGATTTGGATTTTACCAAAAAAAAAGATTAAAAAGTAATTCTAAATACAATCTATCAGCTCTTCCCCTTGGATCACTTTTGCAAACAGTTATTATATGTATAATTTCATGACTTGTGATATTTTAAACTGTTGCTCTATTTTAGCACCACTAATGATACAGAGCTTGGCCTGTGGATTGGGCGTTATGCGGCAACGTTCCTGCTCTTTGTCATAGGCTTCTATGCACCTGGTATTCAGCGAAGCCGGTACAATATCGGTGTCAAAGATGATGAGGAAAATCAGGTGAGAATGTGAATCATGATATTAGTGATAGTTTAACACCTTTCATTTTAGAAGCCCTTTCCATTTTTGTGGCTCGTTCAATACAATATCAGATTTAGACTTATTATTTTCTAATCAGCAAAGCCTTTTATATTCATGAATAATAATAATGAATTATGTGACATCTACATGTACTAATATGATATGAACCCATTGATTCACTTATTACTTTTTATCATCACAATTTCTGAACTCATTTTGTCGCTTCATTCAGACTCATACTGCTTTTAAAAGTCAACTTCACTACCTTAACCCAACACACATTTAACCTATATCTTAATGTCCTATTCAGCATTCACTGTCTGAGGAAAATACCAATAGAACCAATGCCAGTGCATCAACGTCCACTTGGTCCGACCTTGCCAGGAAGTTAAAGATGCTGTTGCCTTTCCTGTGGCCCAAGAAGAACATCTTGCTGCAGTTGTGTGTCTTTGCCTGCATGATGCTGCTATTCGCCGGCAGGGTGGTCAACTTGTACATACCTCTGTACTACAAACTTATAGGTACCAGCAATAATATTGCTTTATCACTAGTAAAATCATGACTTGTCTCAGTATATTTTACAGCAGATATAACATTAATTGTGTGAAAGTGAAGGCGAAATAATTACTGTAGATTCTCGTGTACAGCCTGCGTGTTGTACTGGTAAACAAAATAAACCCGTCAGTGCTGGTTGTAGGGTTTGCCCCAGGTGTGGGTTATTCAATTTTCTAGGTCTAGGTAAAGGTTTTATGCAAGATAAGGATTACTGAGTTTCGGAATTTAACAAGAATTTAACAAGAATTCCTGGGTATGCAGAGAAAACTTTTTAGCTATAAAAAAGGATTATAGGACTAGGAAGTTTATGTATTCTAAAACATTTTCCAGTCGATAGTCTCACGGTGTCTTCCCACACGAACCAGACAATGCTAGTGTCGTCTGATGGTATGCTGCAGGCGGGTCACTTCGCCTTCCGCTGGGACTACATCCTCATCTATATTGGGCTGCGGTTCCTCCAGGGTGGAGGTGCTAGTGGTAAGAGATAGTGATCAAAATTGATAAAACATTATAGTAAAATTCCATTCTCATATTAAAAAGTAAAATTTCCAGATTTAAGAGGGAATTTAATCTTTATTATTTCAAAGCAAATGCAGTTATTTCACATTTAAATACTATAGCAACATTTTGAATAATATTTACTTGTATTGTGATTACAGGTAGCATGGCGGCCCTAAACAACCTGCGGACATTATTGTGGATCTGGGTGCAGCAGTACACCAACAGAGAGATGGGCGTGGAGCTCTACCGCCATCTACATAGGTAGGTCTACGCCCTAATATATTGGTTGTATAGCCATATACTATATTCATTATGGTATATACCATAAATTCCTGCACATTGCCCTCATCTTGCATGTTACTTAGACTCTGACTTTCGAAATATTGTATAAAGTGCACACATGTTTCGGTTCATATACAAACTGGGTGGATTTATACTACCGTAAACCTTGCATATCTTGTAACCTATTTATTATACATGTACACAACAGAACCCCAGTGCAGGTTACAGGATTTTCTCTAGGTGGGCTATTCCAAGTTATTTCAACAAGTGGTCCTCTTCAGATCCAAATAATTTTTCACCTACATGAAGCTGTATGTGGTTTATGAACATATTCAAAATTATAGCATCCAACTCCTGTAAGTTTCTGAGGTATTGGCCGTTGTCCTTAATCTGCAAAATCCCAATTTTGTGTCATCTTCAAAATGGAATATTTTCAGAATACAATGACCTAGAGGTCTGGTAATGCTTTAGTTCTCTCGCATGTTCATACACTCTAGACAAATGCCAATATCAATGGGTATACCTTAAGGTTTATACTTGAACAACAAGCATAAAAGGTGGTAATTTTTACAATTACAACTAAAAATTGAAAAGGTAAAAAAAATCATAGCATCAAAACAGCTATGTTAAATGCCTTGGAAATTTGGATACCAAATGTCAATGAAGGGCTCAACATGGAAATAAAAGATGCAGTGTGTCCCAAGATAGGCAAATCCAATATGGCCGCCTCAAAACGGCCAAATATCCATTTTGGCTACTTTTCAATGCCTAAATTTGGTAGGAGGGATAAATAGTATCAGGTAATGCCCTTCACCAATGAAAAGGCTATTATGTGCCTAAAGCTTGATAGCAAAATTGTATTGGTCCTATGTCTCCTTCTGATGAAAATCATTTGCTTTCTAGATTTTAGGAATTTTCTTAGGGGGCAAGCCCCGGCACCCCACAAGAATGTCATAAATGTCATGGAAAATTGAGATTTTTGTCATGGAAATGTCATGGAATTTCAAGTTTTTGTTTGAAGATTATACATTTGTCTTACTTGTTCACACGTTTGATTCCCAGTGGTCAGCTGAATTTGCATTTACATATACTTTTGATGCAGACTAAAATTGTTATAGAATATGATGTTTTTTTATCTTTTAAAGTTTGTCTCTACGATGGCATTTGAGCCGGAAGACTGGAGAAGTGCTCCGAGTAATGGACAGAGGAACAAACAGCATCAACTCGCTGCTCAAGTAAGGCCTCTATTATTTGAACCACCCACTGAAATCTCCTCATCAAGGTTGTGCCCTTTATATCAAGATGGGGAAAAAGACAATGCATTAACAATGCCTTTATATTGTTGAAAAGCTGAAAAATAGTCTTATCATATACAAGTACACGTAATATATTGGCTCTCTTGTTGGAGCTGTAAGGACTTTATCGTTGTTTAACATTTTTTTCTTAATTGTGCTTATTTTCCTGTTTTCAGCCACATTGTGTTCCAGATCCTACCGACCATTGCTGATATCGTGATCGCATTAGTGTACTTCCTGACTGCATTTAATGCTTGGTTTGCACTCATCATGTTTGTGGCTATGGTCCTTTACCTAGGTCAGTTTTATATAAGAACTTATGAATTTATGTTCCTAATAGAAGCATAATTATCAAAAACAGGTGGTCAGCATAACAATTTATCGTGCAACCAACTTTGGTTTAACTTGTAGTTCCAGGGATGTAAGTCTTCAGAATGTTGTCTGATTCAGAAATTTAATAAATGTCAGAATATATTCTTTCAGAACCTGTTATACATGTGTATTCTACTTTTCAAAGTATTTTCGGATGGTAAAAATGTTAATATTTCTCATACCTTAGTTGAGTGCATATAATCACTCGATAGCCATCTCCACAGCAGTGTCCACTTAATAAGGTTCAGTTCCAAACTCAAATGCCCTCATTTCCATTTCAGCTGCAACTATAATTATCACTGAGTGGAGAACAAAGTTCAGACGGGACATGAATCTTTTGGACAACGAAAGGAACCAGAAGGGTGTCGACTCACTTCTCAACTTTGAGACCGTCAAGTATTACGGAGGAGAAGAGTTTGAAGTTGGTGGTTACCGGAAAGCCATTGTCGATTACCAGGTAGGATTGTATGCTCAAACTTGTACCATGTTTGGATTATTTATGTTGTGAATTAGAGCCTTTATATCATGTAGGACTGTTACGAGTCAATACTAAGGGTTATCTAATTTTGGATCAAAATTGCCACTGTTCATGAATTGTAGCAGAGACAGATGCCAGTAAGTGTGCTGTCGAAGCAAACATGTGGTCTAAGCTAACAATCCTGGAGTCAATTATCCATACAGTGGAAAGCAAGCAGTGCTACCCACACCAATTCACTATAAATATATTGTGTATATATCCCGATTCTGTTCTAGAAAGCAGAGTGGGTGTCGAATCTGTCGTTGGTGCTGCTGAACATGGTACAGAACTTCATCATTACGGGTGGGCTGGCGGCCGGCTCTCTGCTCTGTGTATGGTATGTGTCTCGGGGTATGCACAACCTGACAGTGGGCGACTACATCCTCTTCTCCACCTACATCATACAGCTCTACGGCCCACTCAACTGGTTCGGCAATTACTACAGGTTAGCTACGTTACACACTTTACTGCAAAATGGTTATGTGGTGCGCTATAATAAATTTACGTGTATTAATTTTAGGGGGTTTAGTACTCTAGTGATCTTATGAAAAAAACGTTGTCTAAAGTTTGCACGCTAAGGCCTAAAGGCATGTGTGGTATCAAATTAAAGCTGAGTTTAGGTCTGGTATTGCCTATGGGTAATATGTGAGAAATTGCAGCAGGTATAAGCACGGGTATGTACCTGTTCGCCAAACAAAACATGTTTGAAAACTGATCCCATTGTGTTAGACCAGAGGCCTTTGGCCTCTGGCGAGTGGCTGACCATATGCCCCCCCCCGCCCTCCAGGGTGCGACGTCCTTGCTCTATTTATAGCTGTCACTTGACCTAGTTGCCTCGGACAACATGGCGGCCCCCATAGAGAATCTGGTCACGTGGTTTCGCGGAGAAGATATAATAGTAGTCTCTAATAAATGAGCTTTTACACAAGGGGATTGAGGTATTACATGTACATTTGTATAATGATATATTACTATGTTGCACATATTGATTCCTTTTGAATGTTTTGCTTTCCTTTCAGAATGATACAACAGTCTTTTATTGACATGGAGAACCTGTTTGAATTGTTAAATGAAAAACAGGAAGTGAGTACCCAATATATATATTCCGTGGGCATTAAAATGAAGAGATAGTGGGTGTGGGGGCTTTATCAACCATACAATCAGGAGATACATGGGAAGGAGATGCTTAGAGGAAGTGTAAAATGAGGAGAGTACTTAGCTTCACAACTTAGTGATTAGGATATTTTACTCAGTTACTATTATTTTGCTAATTACAGTCAACTCCCTCTATTGCGACCACCCTTGGGACTATCCAAAAATGGTCGCAATAGCGGGTTGGTTGCTCTGGGGGAGTATTCAAGTATCATGCTAACCATATGGGGTTGATACACTGTCCCGATTTCCGGCATGATGCATGCATGCAGGACTTGCGACCAAGGCTGTATGATGACGACCAGGGACATCACACATTAAAGCAGTACACATGCAGCCCTTCAAGGGTTGATGCATACAATAATGATGTGTGTGTATTCAATAAGTGGACATTCCACCTCCACCACACAGCCATCTTCTTACCAGGGGCAGAGGACCAGGACCAGGGGCCTCACTCACCTGTCGAATGGTCGGGACAGACCCCCCCCCCCACCACACCCTTACCTGTCCGCTGGTCCGAGTGGACAGCAGCAGAGCCCCCCCCCCCTTCCTCCTCACACACTTGTCCACTAGTCAGGGTGGAGAGCGACAGAGCCCGCCCATCCTCACCTGCTCACTGGTCGGGGTGGCCAGCGACAGAGCCCACCAACCCCCCTCCCGACCTCTTCAGTGGTCCGGTGGAGAGGTACAGAGGCCACCTCACACAACTGTCCATTGGTTGGGGTGGAGAGGTATAGATGTCTTGTGAGTGGATACCTGGTGGTCGCATTAGAGGGATTAAAATGCTATTAGGGACTGTAAACTTGGTGGTCGGAGGGCGGGGTGGTCGCATTAAGTTGTTTTTTTAATATCAAAATAAAGGGAAAAACGGTCGGGACTTTCCAAAAGTGGTCGCAATGGTGTGGTGGTCGCTCTAGAGGGGTGGTTGGAGGGAGTTGACTGTACTACTTGCTCATACTCGCCGTACCGCATATTAGCAGCCTCTATATAGACTAACCATACTCCTCTGTACACAGGTTAAGGACGAAGATGGAGCCAGAGAGCTGGTTTACACTAAAGGCATGATAGAGTTTAGCAATGTGTGCTTCCACTATTCACTTGAGTAAGTACCACATGTAGAACAACCTTTACATTATTGTAATAGATGAGCTATAGACACAGGTAATTTACTGCTGAAATATGGGTCTGTCAACTATATAGAGGGACAGGTGTAAGTGCCCTCAAAAGCAAAGCATTCATGATTTTAACATAGAGTATCTTTATTGAAATAAAGAAATAATTGGTAGATAAAAAACACATGATTACAAATGTTATCGCCCTTGATTATATGTTTTGTATCTACCAGGTAATCATGAATACTGTAATATGTCATATGTATCAATATTTGTACTGTTGTTGCAGAAAGCCAATTCTAAGACACATCTCCTTCGTTGTACCTCCAGGAAAGACTGTTGCCTTGGTGAGTAGCCTCTCTAAATTCTGTTTTCAATACATATTTTCCCCTGATGTTCATGCTCCATATAGGAAATGTTCATTTCAGTTATATTGTACATAATGGAATGGTAAATTTCTCCACCCCTTGTGGCAGGGTTCAAAATTGACCAAGCCGAACCCTATTATAAATTTGTTGTTGCCTCCACTTGTTCTCTGGTTAACTATGGTATCCTCTTTCTACGAAGCGTCTCTGGTCATATCCTATCGAGTTTAAAGCATTCAGTAGATAAATACTTCATAATTTTATAATTGTTGTGTACTATTCCAGGTGGGCCCATCTGGAAGCGGCAAGAGTACCATTATCCAGCTACTTTTCCGTTTTTATGACATCCAGGCTGGAAGTATAAGAATAGATGGACAAGATATTTCACAGGTATATTTTACAAGATTCCTTCCCCCATCCAACTAGAAGCAAGGCTTTGGCTCTTGAGGTTTATTCCATCATTTTCTTCTGTGCGTTACAACGTAGCTGATCCATGGATATCCAATATGGTACAATGTGAAAAAAGTCTCATAATGACTTCCTAACTACTAGGAATCATATTTTGATTAACAGGGTTAAGTACCGTAAAACCTCGCGTATAAGCCACGGTTAGTGCGGCTTATGGGATTGGCCCAGTGTCAGGGTGCAGCTTATACGAGAGTTTTTGCTACTATTGTACAGTACTAAAAGTCACCATAATCAGATCTCTGGTGCAGCTTATAGGATCTGCCTAATGTCTGGGTGCGGCTTATACGTGAGTTAGGCTTATACACAAGGTTTTACGGTACAATAAGTCAAGCTAAATTTACATCTTAATCTTCATAACAGCATTTTCCTCAAAGCGATGTACTGTAAGTGAATAAGTAAAGTATGTTATTTTCATTTATGTATGTACACATATAACTCTGGAATAATAAAGGAATGCACATTTTGTACAGATTACCCAGACGTCATTACGGAAATCTATTGGAGTGGTACCCCAGGACACTGTACTATTTAATGCAGATATTAAGTAAGGAATAGTACACTTTTACCCTTGATAATAGATACACATATACAGATGGAGTCACATAATCTATAAAAGCTATTGACAAAATTGGAACAGTACAACATTTCTTTCTTGATATTTGCCTAATCAATGCATAAGTATTCATTACTATTATCGCAAATGGGCTTCAAGGTTTGAAAAAGCTACATTTTCGCTCCATATAGGAAATAAATATACAGCTAAGGCAAGCTTTTAATACATACGATTATGGCGAAACCTTTTATTTAAATTAAAAAAAAAAAAATAACTGTATACCTTCAATAAAACACTAAAAAACCAAAAATTGTACTCTGCCCATTGTAGGCATAACATCCGTTATGGGCGGCACACGGCCTCAGAGGAGGAGGTGGTGGATGCAGCCAAGGGGGCTGACATCCACGACAGGATCCTGTCCTTCACAGACAAGTACGACACCAAGGTGGGAGAGCGCGGCCTCAAACTTAGCGGGGGAGAGAAACAGAGAGTGGCAATTGCTCGTACCCTACTCAAAGCCCCAGAGTTTGTGTTACTGGATGAGGTGAGTTTAGATTTCTAAAGCTAGCATTAATGATATTCACATCTATGTTTATCAAATATAACATTCAGAATTGATTATTAAGTGGATAAAATTATGAATTCTGTGGGAGGAATTTATGGTCATATCGGAATAAAAAATTATGAAATTATGGTTATATTAGGGGAAAAAATGGTTATACGAGAACGATTGGTCATCTTGGTCTTTGTTAGAGCAGCATAATAATCCGACAATTTCGAAAATGCCTGTCCTTCAGGCTACGTCAGCATTGGATACAGAGACGGAGAGAAATATTCAGACATCGCTGGCCAAAGCATGCGAGAACCGAACCACGGTGATCGTAGCTCATCGCCTCTCTACAATCATCCATGCTGAGCAGATCCTTGTACTGAAGGAGGGAGAGATTGTGGAGCGTGGAACGTGAGTTATTTATTTTTATATTGTAATGTTGAGATTTTCCCTTTAGGTGATTTACCATTCAGACTGATTTTGAAATCCTTCAATGGTAGTTTTCACATTTTTAGGAACTCAGTGAAAGTTGTAATGTTTGCTCTTTAAGAAAAATTATCTTGTACCGTGTATCTATCAAAGAGCGATAATCATGAGTTCCTTAAGCAACCTTTTAATACTAGGCCTCAGAAAATTCTGGCTGCATCTGCAGCAAATGTATATTATACATGTGTCTGCAAATGCCTTCAAAGCCTGTTTGATTTCAAGTTCATTTTGATGGCATTTGCAGCAGATGCACTTTGTGACATATATAACGACGCCGCTGTAAGAGGGCTTTAAGCCTACCTATGTTGCTTCCCTACTCGTAAGTCTGTAAGAGCCGCATAGTACATTCATGTATCATGACAACCATGGCATGATGCATTAACCGCATGCCAGTGCTAGCTCTCCTGGGTGCGCGTACAAACGTTAAGAGCACAATCTTAACCTAAGAATAAAGATGCTCTTAATTGTCTTAAAATTAATACTGTCACTCAATAGAGTGCGCCACCCATCTCAATTATCTTAAAATTAGTCTTAATCTTATGTTAACCTTATGTTAACCTATCTTAATTCTTCATTCCTGGTATGCCCTAACTACACAGTCCATTGTAGGATAGGCTAGTCGACTAGTATGTAAAGGGGGGCTCTGCCCCCCAACCCCCGTTTTTTTCTTTTTTTTCTTTCTGGGTAGATTAAGACATTTTAAGATGTAATACTTGTGTATACTGTGCTCTACACATTAAGACATTTTAAGATGTCTTAATTAAGATTGCGCTCTTAACGTTTGTACGCGCACCTAGGAGAGCTAGAACGTATTTGCGCATTAACCCCCGTGTCGTGTTGCAGCCATGACGACCTGCTGCACCAGGAGGGTGTGTACTGGGGCATGTGGCAGCAGCAGCTCCGGGGGCACGAGGACGGCAGCAGCAGCTCGGCAGACAACAGCACTGAAGTTAGCAAGCCCAAGGACGTCTGAACACAGTACTGAAGTCAGCAAACCCAAGGCCGTCTGAACACCTAACTGAACAGCACCTAACCCTTTATTGGCATCACATAGCTTTAATATATTATGCCCTTGGTCGTTATGATACATGAATGCAACCCTGACAAGTAACTTGCCAGTGCTGCATTCATCCATCATGATGATCCCTCGGGAGTGTATCGACCCCGTATTTTAACTCGCCAGGGTTGCATTCAAGTATCATGGCGAGAATGGGCATGGCCTTCTCAGGAGTGTATCGACCCCATATTTTAACTCACCAGGGTTGCATTCAAGCATCATGGCGAGAATGGGCATGGCCTTTATAGGTAATTTATAGATTTGGGGTTGGTCTAGCATAGATATTCGTGACATATTGTTTCAAATGATGTCATGGCGTTCATGTCTGACCATTGATTGATGATTTAGTCCTGTCATTCAAGGTGTTTCCATGGAGTATGATAGAGGAACTGATTCATAAATCAGCATTTATTATAGGTTGAAAGAAGTAACAGAAATCTTAAACGCAACCAAAATCGGTGTACAATTAAGACTGTCTGAGTTGTAGTAAATCGTCCACTGTAAAAAGAGCACGGAAAGAAACATTTGATATGCAAAATGTATGTATGTTTAGCAAATAATTGCACTTGCCCACCTTGATATTTTTGTTGTATGTGTATATGGGAACATTTGAACAAATGATGTCACCTGTGCTAGTACCTTTTTTAAGATGCTTCCCTGCTGTGTGTCCATGACAAACATAGAACAAGCGCTCACTCTGTGATAAAGTAGTGTATTGTGTATAGTGTATGTATTAGGGACTTTGGGTGAATGGTCTCACTCAGAGATGCCCAGTCAGCATTGGTCCCTGGGGCCCAAATGTGTTTTACTTGGGCCAGCTGGGTCATGGTCATGTTCATTTGATACTGACATCTGATTTCCCTCCAGAAATTACCATTTATTGTACATTTTTATAGTGTGCGCTAAATTTGGGCTAGGGCTGGGCACTTTGAATCTGGGCTGAACCATCTGGGTTCCCACTGTTAGCCCTGGACAAAAAGGACCAAATTCCTGGGTGGGCAAATCAGGTTGCCCACGTACAAACACATATGGGCCCCATTCAAGAAATGTTGACTGGGTGGTATCAAATGTAACAACATTTTATATTTATATTTGAAGTATACAATGTCAGTTCTAAAGGGAGGAGGGAACCAGTTTTTATAACATTGTATCTTCCCCTTAATTTATTATTCCTTATATAATATTGAGAGGTAAAAGATTACATAATTATGCCACAAAACTGTAGGAATGCGAAGTGTGAACAAATGTTTTTAATTTCAAGACAACAATTGGCAGGTGATGCATTTTATCTATACCAGCTGAGTGTACTATGGGTATTCCTTTTAAAGGAGACTAAAGAAAACCCTCCCTTCATAAAATTGAATTGTATCATTTTGATTTAACTTTTATGTATATAACGCTAAGATTACAAAACGTCATTGGTCTTGATAACAGGAGCAACCATGACTTGTCTCTCTATGTACATGGATATGGCATATATTACAAAGATCTATCGTAAAGATATATAGGCTAAAATTTGCCATTAAATGTTAGGTAATAGAGTTGCTTCCTCCCTAGCTCCGTCGAAAAGAATCTAATATTTCTTTTTAATAATAGCAATGTTCGTACTACAGTTTTAGGTTCTTTTACCTATCTGTGTGTCTGAATCTGTGTGACTGAAAACACAAAATGACGATTATATAGTCGTTAAATGTACATGACAAATATTCTTTACCCCTTTGAAAAATCCTTATGACTTATTTGATATGGTAACATGACAAAAATAATCTTAGGATAAAAACATGGAAATAATAGGTTTTATTGTTTCACTGCACACCTTTATGACATCTACACATTTGCACATGACCAGGTTCATTTAGAACACTTCTGCTTATCATCAGTATTTTACAAGTATCAATATTTATTGCCAAAATGGGGTGACCATTTCCACACTGCAGTCCATGGCATTTATAGGTGTTATCGTAACAGTGTAATTCTATGTCCACCTATTTGCCATGGTATACACTTGTCACTTAATTATTCTCATTTTATTATTTGTTTGCAAATGTTCTAGAAGTCATCAGTGTACCTAAAAGTGCCTGGAATGATGTGTGACTCTTGAGAGTTATTATTATATGTACGTCCTTATAATATGGTATTGATGATTTCTGATATGTGTATTGACAAAGGGATGTGTACCTACTTAGTGTGCAAGAATTTAAAACTTGAAAAGAAAAGATGAACAGTTCTCCAAATCAAGGCCAATGTAACAATCAATATGTATTTGATTATAGGGATCACCTCTACACTGGGGTGCACTAAGGGGATATAACGATGGGATAACAGGACAATGGAACAGTCTAGAAACTCACATTCAGTGATGAAGTGGGAGGAAGTGGGAGGGAGTGGGAGAAAGGCACAGAGGGAAGGGTGATGCAATAATGCATGGGTGCATGGGTGGGAGGGAAATAAAGATAACAACAGCGCATGCTCGTTCTAGATACATTATGGTGGAGTATGAACCAAGCGGGCTAAGTGTTGTGGGTAAATTAATGAAGTTTCAAACAGAGAGAGCATGCGCGAGGATGACATGGGAAGCCGCCGGTGGAATTGGGGGACTCAGAAGGGAACCACAGAGGGGAGCAGGTCAGAAGCAGGGCGGCGGGGCGGCAGGGAAGAGAGGGATTGAATCACCCATAGCGAGGAGGTGTGAGCAGCTCCGTGAGCAGGATGTCTCTCCACGACAACACTATGCTGAGAAGGGTAGAGCTCTCAACCTCGGGTTCTGTGATTCATGAAGGTAGGTTACTCTGTGTGGGTGGGTAAATTGAAGGGAAGGAAAATAACTAGGATAAAGGGAAGACAAGGGGTATATCATGAGGTAGGGGGATACTGATAAGTCAATGGGATAACATAATAAATGGGTTAAGGAGAAGGGAGAGGTAAACCTTACAAATCACTGGGAGAGGAATTGAGTTTAAAAGGGGAAGGGCATGGGAGAGGGTATTGTTGTGTGAGCATTGTGTTAACAACTGTTTATCGTGTTGTAATCTCTTAGAGATAATGAAGAACAAAAAAACGCTCTGGCACCAACCGTTAGGGGTGAATGATATGAGAATTTAGCGGTTTAGGGAAGGACCCATAGTAACCTGCAGAAGGTACTATATATATGTGTGTACCTGTATGTGTCTATGTATATATACATATATATGTATGTATATAAATGTCCATGTTCAGAGGGACAAGAGAACTGTCTAGTATACGGCCTGGTTTGTGGTTGTATACCTATTTAACAAATTGTCGTTTGAACTCTGGTCTAGTCATAGGAGTCATAGGAGTGGGTCACAAAACGAATTGGCCCATTGTTATATTAGATTGTATACATATGTACTGATGTGAAATCCTAAAACTATTAAGGGCTAAGTATAATCTAAAAACACCTACTGGTAAATTAATGAGTTATTTCCCCTGTATCATTTTATTCGTGACATTTTGTTATCAGAATTTTGACAAGGTGGTTGAGGTGTTTGCATGTCTCAGTAATAGAATGTCCCATATTTATACGTTTACTGAACTATGACATTACATGGCTCTAAGTGGTGTGCAACTGTACTAACTACAGCTATATAGAATTATATCGGTCTGACGTTGTGAATACAACCATATCTAGGAAATTAATCATTTTGAGCCATCGCTCCAAAAGAAATTAAACAGAGAAACTCTACCTTGCTTGTTAGTTTTTATTGCTGAAATAAATTCAATATAAATTAGCAAGAAGTGCCAACCTAATTGCTAAATCATATTGTCTAAGTGAGTGCACATATCTTAACAACAGGGGTGGTGCTGGAATTATCACGCGTCCCAGTTTAAGCATAGTAATGAACCAGCTTGTTCGCTGTGAATGGGGGACATTTTTTTCTCCCCCGTCAAGGGGTCCAAATCAACCCCCTCCCCAATCAATCCACCTTTGTTTAGAAATAAGCACTCCCATTATAAGGGTTGATCCATTAAGTATGTCACTTTTTTTGGCCATTTTGAAGACCCCCACACCCCCCCCCCATAACCGTTATGTACCGTATTGTATAAAAGGGCAGAACCCTTTCAGATTACAACTATTCAAAGAGGCAGTAACAAAATAACATGAGTATTGTTGACATTATCGATCCATGGATTCTTGTCAGTGGTCACAGGCATAAATCAAAAAGTGTGCTAGTACTACTACCTGGGGACGGGGCACTCAATTTTATTTCAACATGGCTGTGCGGCTGGTCCTGCGGCAACCCTTTCCTCTGGTAGGGGGGATTTTGTGAAAAGTGACACCCAAGTGAGGGAGATTCCGTCAAAAGTGTCAAGGGCTTTCCCTTGGTGAATGGGATTTTAACCAAATATTCTGGTGAGAAACTCCAGAGTGACCTTTGTTTGACAAGTTTCGTTGAAATTCCTTAAAAGTGACCCTTGGTGAGGGTGGCTTTGGTGAAAAGTGACCTTTGGTGAAAAGCAGACCCTTGGTAAGGAAAATCTTGCTCCAAATGTAACCTTGCTAGTCATACATTTAGTTCATATCACTGGTAGCACACATGAATTATGATGCCCCTCAATGGTGATACATATGGATACAATACTAGCTTTACAAATGTCACTGGTTCGATGCAGTGAGTGTTCATCATTCTCAAATGAGCTTCACCGGTACATTTTTTTCCTTCATGTAGGGCATTTACCCCCTACATGAAATATGCATTGTACATAATCCTACTCTATGGATAGATACATTTAATATGTCTGGAATATTAAGCAAAAAACGCCATATTGATATCTGCCATAGATTTTGTATGGCATGACTAAATGTAAAGCAAGGTACTGTACTATACTGTTGAGGGTAAGGAGGTGGGTGTTTTGGTCTGAGTGCTAATAGACCTTGAGCCGAGGACTTTTTTTGGTACCAATGAAGTGTAGTAAAGCAGACAATGTTTTTCGGATGTGTATATGTCTAAGGTACCCAAATCACTTTGCTTGACATCTGGGTTGCCCAGCTTAGCTTCAGATTTTCATTTCATATTCTCCAATTGAGAGCCAGACTGAGTAGCATGCTTCAGTGATCACCACTGTAGCAGGTAGGAATTCAATGCAATAGTACTGTATAGGTCTAGGTATATGGCTACATATCCTAATTTCCGTTGATAACTACTGAAAATAGAGTCTAACACATATTAACTTTATTAAAGCCAAATAACGGTGTGCAAAGATCTGCTATGATACTTCCTGATAATATTGATTTTTCATGTCAATTGATTTTTCATGTCAATATCAGCTGATTGATTCTTTGTTTCTTTATCAGATACACTTCTAATAACAATAGAAAATAGTATAAAATATGTTTTCTATCCCCCCATGCCATCAGAATTACACATTTTATTGTCATCTAGAACGGAAATGGGAATAGCTAACATGTGTCCTACTCTGAGACTGTCACAAAAAGGCCTACAAGGCACAGTCCACACTTCCAGATAGATTTTCTTCATCAACACAATAACCTTGCTGTGATTTATTTAATAATTTTCAAATCCCTAGATGATATTAAAGTATAGGGTCTTGGTTATCAGAAACTGGCTTTATTTATTCATTTGACTATCCTGAGTACCATGCTAAATTGTATAGCAAGGCACAAAAACTGCTGTTTTCACGGCTCTGAGCGGTGCAGGTAAACTCTCAATGCGGGTTCTACAAAAGGTCTAGGTTCGGGCAATTTGAGTTTTTTTTGGCAGTATATAGACAGAGGCCCACGATGATCTGTCTGAATGACAGGTTTCTCCATGAGTGGTACCTTGGATCATATCACACAAGGCAGAGCGGTGAGTGGATATCTGTGTTTATTTCATGTGATTATTGATAAATTATATCTAAAAATGACATTTAAAGATTGGTTTCATAGCTATTTCAGTGACATAATCATGGAGAAACAGCCCATGGAGAATTAGCATTACCGTAAAACCTCGCGTATAAGCCTAACTCGCGTATAAGCCGCACCCCGAGTTTGTGCCGATGCTATAAGCCGCACCAGAGATCTGAGTATGGTGACGTTTAGTACTGTACCATAGTAACAAAAACTCGCGTATAAGCCGCACCCTGACCCTGGGCCGATGCTATAAGCCGCACCGCCGATCTGACTCGGGTACTAGCCGCGGCTTATACGCGAGGTTTTACGGTAGTTTCTCCACGGGGTTGTGGAGAACAGCCATTTCATTACTTACGCATAGTAATTTTCTTTCTCCACAAGACATAAAGTGCAGTACTAAAATCGCAATTGTCAGACCTCTGATGCGGGTTATAGGATTCCCCCCAAGTCAGGGTGCGGGTTATGAGCGGGAATTTACGGTAGATATGGTACCTACCGGTAGTTTGCCGCTCATACGCTGTAAAAAATTCCCATTGAAATTACGGGGAATCAGTGTAAAATTTGACACAGTTTATCACCGTAATGTGATTCACGGTGAGACAGTGTCAAATTCGACACTTTTACACAGAACATCCGTAAACCTGTACAGTGAAACACCTTATTTTCATTTACGGTGAATCTCACGTTAAATATTTGCCCACCAGGTGGCAGCCTGGGAAATATGAGGACTTTATAGTGGAACCTCTCACTTTAAAACGTATCTAAATGTGTTAAAATGATAACAATATCCAATTACCTCATCAATCACAGGGTCAACCTTTAAGCCTATGGTACATTATAGATAATAGAAATATAATTTCCTTTTCTATATCAGTGGGAACAAGCAGGGATTGTAAAAACACCCATTTTGTGGTAATTAGAATTATACATAATCACACCACTGTCAGAGTTGCTTTGTAACAGTCCTAGATTACCCTTTGCTCATGGATTATACTTGCATATTACTGTGAGGCATTCGATTATGTCTCTTACGGCCTAATATTTACAGGCCTGAAACGAAGTTGAAATTATGAAATATACCAATGAATCAAGAAAAAAGAGAATCATGAATGAATAGCAGAGAATCATCATATAATAATGATGAATGACAACGGGAAAGCTCCGTAAAATTTACGGGGATTAGGAGAATACGGTGACCGTAAAAGAAACGGTGAAAGCTTGGCATTAATTGATGCCAGTGAATCACCGTAATTTTACAGGATATTTCCAAGAGTGTACCCTAGAGGACCCCATAGTAACTGCCGTCTACCGTTTACAGGCCAAGTCCAGAACACATGTTCCTTGTTTCAAATACCCTCTGGCAATATCTAGTCAGAAAATACATATTTTGGGGCGTAACCCTGTAATTTGACAACTCCCTGCTTTGATATAACTTTTATGGGACAGAATACATAGTTTGTGAGTTTCTGGTGGATGGATTATTTGCTGCTAATTTATAGTAAGCCTTTAAAGAAGCATGACATTTTAACATGAAATGTAGATGTTCATATTTGAGACAATGCGACATCCAGTTGCTTATCGCATAACTTGTAAACTCGGTTTTATAAGTTGGAGGTATTCAAGGCCTAATATACAAACATTAAGCCAGAACTCCAGGAGAGATATTTAGGGCGCTAGGAAATGTAACTTGACCCTCACTAAATAACTATTATTAAACAACAAAATGTAAAATCACTTAGATTTGTTGAATAATTGTGACCTAATGTGATATGTTCTGTATTGAGCTCGGTTATATTTACCCACCAGTAAAGGAATTTCACAGAAAGGCTTTATAGATCCTGAAATATCCACAAAAAGGTGATTTTGGTTAGGGTGGAAGATTCGACCAATTAGGCGGGACCTACACTGGTCCCTACTGAGAGTCACTGAGGCAGTTTGGGATCGCAGAGCACACATACCACAAAGGACCAATTCGCAGTTTTTCTGACTTCAATTTTTTAGTTCCAAATCTTGCCACACACACCTTGTCTTTCAGAAATTAGCATAACCTGCACCTAGGGTTTGATAATGGTTACTTATGAAAGTAAACTTCAAGAAGAACCCTTCAAATAACCTAAACCCAGTAAGTCCTATAACCCAAACTGGGGGTTCTGTTACATGTGATACCTACCCAAGGTTTTACTGTAGTCTAAGGACTGTTCAAT
Organism: Harmothoe impar; assembly: GCA_947462335.1. Taxonomy (NCBI): domain Eukaryota; kingdom Metazoa; phylum Annelida; class Polychaeta; order Phyllodocida; family Polynoidae; genus Harmothoe; species Harmothoe impar. The sequence continues at coordinate 63,870,787 of OX381715.1, read as the reverse complement.
AGTAAACTAGTGTATTACTGCTGTACAGACTGGGAGATAGAGGTGGATAGACTGGTGTACAGGCTGGATCAGAAATGCCACTTCCTTGTCGACAAAAAGTAGGAAATCCTGAAATGTTGGTCATTTTCTGTAGTAAACTAGGTTAATTCAATAGAGAAATTGCAGCAAAAAAAGTAGGATTTCCTGCAAAAATCTCTGGTAAATGGACTGGTGTACACATTGGGAGGTAGGGATGGACGGACTGTGTACAGACTGGGAGATTATTTGGGGGTAGATGTAGATATAGGGGTAGGCTACAGGCAGGGGGGTTGATTACAGTCCCCACTATAGTTTAGGGACTGACATACATGGTGGGTGGTTAACTATGTTTTAAAGGATGCTAAATAAAACCCTAATATTGTGGTGTACATTTTCATAATAGCTGAAAACAGTGATTGACTATTACGCCAGTAATACTGAAAGAATTGACAACACATTCAAAACATCCTTTTGTATATTAGGTTGATACGAGTTGTTTTATTTGTCAAATTCATTTCTTTGTACAACTTGAGGATGCGTGGGTGTATCCCACACTGACCGTACGCCACTAGTCCTGAAGTAGAGGGTTTATTATTATTATATAACAAAGTCAACCAACAACATATAGCACCATCAATTGGGCAGCATTTTGTTCATAATGAGAATAAACGATAATACACTCAAATAGTCTCGCCCAGGTGGACTCGGCGTGACGGCTACCATTGTAACGTTCACATGTACAAAAAGCACGGTCATATGATACACGTATAAACAAATATATAAAAATGATCTACTCCCACGACAACAATGACAGGCTTGTGAGGCCGACTGGGTTCCATCTTAGCCTGATTCAATATTAAATATACACATATTTTACATTATTCATTACTGAGGGATGAAAAAAAGATTATGCACCTTTGATGGCTTCATAAAATGAATTGGCATGAAAATGAGGGTAAAATAAACCAACGTAAGGCTGGAGTAAAAGCTGACTCGATTCCATGATACATGAACAAAAAAATTGCCTTGGGTTTTATGATTGATATTCTACGAATAAGAACCTAGGGGAAAGACTTTAAAAAGTTTTCAAGATTTATCTCAAGGTCACTTCAAGGTCAATAAGAGGCCACCAGGTGGCAACTTTTTGTACCAATTACATTTCTTTTCTCTGTTGGGTATGGAATGTAAATTGAAAATTATCCATTCTAGCAAAGCGAGACTCGAATGAAACATCTGCTTGGGGTTTGACAATTCCTCAGTGGCAGTGAAGTAAAATCGTTAAAACAGAGACGTTCAGCAGTACAAGTCAGTCGAACACTGTTCACTGAAACATCATCTTCCCGCTAACCCCCGCTACATGCGTTACTCGTCCGAGCATTATTAACTTGTATTTCCTTACAGTAGAAAAAGCGAACACTAATAACAGGGTTTTTACAAACATTTGATGCTGAAAAAGAACATCTTACCTTGGGGGACTAAACCAGTGCTTTGGCGTGTCAGTCCATAATGTGTTTCAATTCTGGTAACTGATTATGATATTACATTAGAACTGCATTAAAGCAGGTGGTGGTTATAGAACAGCTTATAACTCAGAGTTACGGGGAGACAGCCGGGGGAAGCCTGTCGTCCGTCCCTGCTGCCAGGGAACGTGGGTGACTTTCGGATTGTCCATCACAATAATGAATGAGACTAAGAATTCACTGTCGATATCGGTAAAACACGGGCAGCGTCATCTCCCTAAAAGTGTACAAATCACAAACATGTCCAACATATAGAGACTTCTGGAATATGCTGTTGCCATAACAATGATTTTCATAAAAAAATGCCAAGACTGAAATATATGAACTACTATCATTTGTTATCATTCCAATGAATAATATATCGGTGGAATTTCTACATCATATATCAAACAACATTCAGCCTTAAGCACAGAACCTTTCCTATGTTAACACAGTTCTCCAAGGTGTGATTCTATTACCTCCTAAAACTCTTTCCCTTTTAGGCAAAGTAGATATTTCCCATCCCCCCCCCTTCTATTTTTCCTTCCCAGAGACGCACCGGACGTTCACTGTTAGCAACAATCACGTGTGGATATTACAAATAACACTGCCTTGATTCTACACTGTATGATGATTGTACAATTGGAAAGTTCCCTTGTCTATCAGATGGAGGATTCAAAAGTGAAGGATGGTCTTCCCCGAGAGCCGCCCCCACCTGCGCTGTAGGTGGGTGGGGTTTGGCTAGAGCCGCCAGTGGGTGGTTGTGATTTGCTGCGTTGGAAGTGGTGTGGCCTGTTGTTGGCTCGGGGGGGCAGGGCGGGGGCGGCCTGTAGCGGCTGCCGGTCGGGCGAGGGCTGGATGGTGAGGCTGAGGATGGCTGGCGAGCTGCCCGCTGCTCGCAGCCGTTCCTTTTCACACCAGTCACGGAGACTCTTAGCCTCCCCCTCGGTGGGACTGACCGCCGGCTGTAGCCGCTCCCAGGCGCTCCTCCCCGGCTGGCCTTGTCCGTAGAGAGCCGCCAGTGCCGCTAAATGGTCATAGTCACTGCTACCGCCGACCGTATGGCGGCGCCGCTCGCGCTTCTGTGCAGCACTAGCCCTCCTCCGGGCAGGTGGGGAGGCAGAGCGCATCTTGACAGCAGCTGGGCGTGCTGGGGGGCTGTGTTCACCCAGAGGTGGGGCTCGCTCCGTGTGACCGTCCCCGGCGGCAGAGGCCAGGGACCCAGTGGGGTCAGGGGCCACGTCCAGCAGTCTCTCTCTGCTCCCGTACAGCCGCTCTGAGGACTTCCTCAGCTGGGCGGCGTAGTCGTTACTCTCCCTCTCCCAGCGCCTCAGGCTCGTGTTGGCCCCCTCCGGTGCCAACGAGCCCAGTTTGCGCTGCGGTGAGCTGCCGCTACTTGAGGTGCCTTCTCCCAGATCTCTGCACAGGCCGAGTGACGTGGGCGCTCCCCAGCGCTCAATGCCGGAGTTTCGCGATGACCGCCGCTCAGGGTCGCCACTGGGCGAGGGCTCCCGGTCTGAGCGCGGCCCTACTCCGCCACCGTCACGCATCCGGTGGAGACTGGGGTTCTGAAATGAAACTGGATAACGTGAGGAGGATTCTGTGGCATGGCTGCTGGTGGGGGTGGAATGAGAGACTGGCCTGGGGCTGGGACTACTTTGCTGCGTGCTCTCACTCCCCACAGGTGGAGTACGCTTTGAGGTAGCTGGATCAAACCGGGGCTTAGGATCTAGCAACTTCTTCAGTTTCTCGTCAAACGTTGAGGTGAGACTCTCAACCAAGTTGTCATCATTGTCTGATTCAGAAAGATAGGGATTTGATTCTGGCTTGTCATAGAAATCTCTGAGAGAATCTAATGAACCTGTCCTTTGCAATGACCCTGAATGACGTAATGAAGTACCATATTCAACACTGCCGGCTTGATCCTGCTGCCTCCGCGTTGGTGATTTGGATTTCTTTCTAGTCAGCGTGCCCTTTGTGGCTATTTTATTTACATCGAAGACGGGCCGCGGTTGGTGGTGCCGATAGAGCTCTATGTCGTCCTGGGCATGGTAAAGCCCTTTACTGCTCGGGGCGGTCTGCTTTGTCCTATCATCGCCATTATATCGGCCCTTGTTGGAGCCGTATGGCACTGGGCGATGAACCCCTGACTGACGCATCCCCTCACCATGCACACTCGTGGGTGAGGTACTACTCGAGTAGTCTGACACGTAACCTAACTGCATGTGTAAGGAATGTGGCTTATTGTCGGTGCCGTAGGCAGTGGATGAGGTGGTAGAATAGTCTGAGGCTATGGAGGTGCTGTCTGCTTTACTACTATAGTCAGAGAACTTAGAGCTGCCATCTGGGATGCGTGTCATCAGGTCTGCGTTCTGCTTGGCAATCAAGTCCTCAATACTCTCCTCATGCTCTAGTTCACTCTTAGTCTTGGCCAATTCCATCTCGATGCGTTGCCGGTCGACTGCTCTCCGCTCCTGCTCTATCCTCCTCTCCTCTTCCTTCTGCCGTAATGCCTGGGTTTCCATGGCAATACGGCGAAGGTGTTGTTGTGTGGCATAAGTCATGCCCCGGGGACCTCTGTATGGCCGATAGTCTATTTCATCATCTCCCCTTCGCTCTGAGGTACTCAGTATATCCTCGGAGAACCTGCGCACGGGTTTACTGTTCTCAGTACTAAAGGATATGCCTAGGTCGGGTGCGGGGTAGGCGGGGTAGCGGTTGAGGCGGGGTTGTACGTTCTCCTCACTGGTGACGGAGCTGGTGGTGGTGGCAGAAGTCTCAGAGTCCTTCCTCTGTATGAGTACCCGTTTAGCCGTGTAGACCCCGTCCTGCTCCGACCCGCTCTCCCCGTGCACCGTACTCGTGGAGTCTGTGTGAGAGCTGCTCAGTGACTGAGGCAAGTCCTTCAAGCTGCTCGACTTGGGAGCCAGCTGCTCTTTTATACCTCGGAGCTCGATTTCACGGTCGATATCCCGCTCGTTGTAAGCGGGCTCACTGTCACTCTCCGGCTCAATCACTGTACCGTCTCTCTCACCACGAGTACTACTCTTGTCTCGTCGCCGGATCTTGTTCGCGGCGCCAATGATGGACGTAATCATGTCTTTGGCACTGATGTCCCGACCACGCTCGCCCAATTCTGGAAAGTATAGAAATCATTTATCAGTTGTTGATAGTTTGAAATAATTTGCTTACCGTAAAACCTCGCGTATAAGCCGCGGCTTGTACGCGAGTCAGACTCAGCTTTCTTTTGATACCAAACATGCCTATATAGGGTGCGGCTTATACGAGAGTTTTTATAAGTATACTTCAGTATCAAATTACTGATTTTCAGACCCCCTCTGCGGCTTATATAATTTGTCAAAGTTAGGGGTGCGGCTTATACGCGAGTTAGGCTTATACGCGAGGTTTTACGGTAGGTAGAACCTATTTTGTGTTGATTTGATTGGGAACTACATACATGTATCAAAACTTGGATATGCTGAAATATGGATCAGTATTTATCAAACACTAAATGCATGATTATGATTGTTTTAAAGTATCAGTATCACTCCTTAAAGGTAGTTGTCTTTTAACCTGACACAAGAACATTCAAAACCTCAACAGAAAATGCTGGCAACTGCAAACGTTCAGGGAGAAAGTCCGTTCTAGCAAAGAATACTTCGAACCGTGAAAACCTTCAGCAAGAGTTTGGGAAGCCATTGGCATCAAAGGAGCCAGGGTTTAGGCCTGTAGAATGGGGCAGTTGCTTCCTATTTTAATAAAAGGCTATTTCCATACATAACTAAAGAACAGCGAGAAGGATTTGTGTCGGAGGCAATGTAGAGACTCTTAGCAGGAAAAGACTCTTATGAGGATACAAAAGCGTAGTCCCACCCCCAAATTTAGACGGTGTATTATCTCACCTCCAAAATAAATGTATGCGTTACCCATGACGAGATCTTGGCACGCACCGTGGCTATAACCTATATAATACATGTATAACAATGCGATATTCCCTTTATAAAATATACAATACAGATGATATAAGTAATAGATAGACTATGGTTATGAGAGGCTAACTCAAAATAACCACAGTAAACTGACTGACACCCTTATAGGGTGCCTGCCACTCTACAGGAGTTATATTTTGAGTTAGCCTCACATAACCATTGTCTATCTGTCTTAAACCACAGCTGTGAGGTTATGTGAGTCTACACAGAAATAACCAAGGTGTGAACTCCTTTGTCTTAGCCCTCCGCTGTGGTTTAACGTAACGTTATCCTCTCATTGTAAAATTCTCACCATTGTCTTGTCTAACGAAACATATACCCCAATGCTAAATGTTGCCTATATCTTATGGCTAAGCTAAAAGACCAGCAAGAGGGGAAGCTTGGGCATTACAAAGGTGTAACACAGTTAACAAGTGCTTCTTATCTATTATCTTATCTACTCGTTTGCATACCAGAGGCTTTTCGGGCCGCCCGGTTCAGTTCATCTGAAACCAGGATATGCAAAGTAGCAATGGCTATTTAGTCAGAGACCAAATGAAGCAATCAAGTGAATATCATTGACCTTATTCTATCACATGAATAGGGATTGACCATCCTATTTATGCAGATTCTAGCCCAAAGGAAAAATTGACCTGTATATTCCAGAGATGCCACTCACTGGTAGACAAAAAGTAGGAAATCTCGATTTTGGCCAAAATTATGTAGGAATTTAACGTAATAAGTGACAAAATTCCAGTCAAATGCAGGAAATCCTGCAAAATTAGGAAAAGTGGCAACTCTGCTAAATGCTTTTATGGAGATTACTTGATGACTTAAATAGAAACTGATCGGTATGGTGACTGCTGCTGTTTTTCATTCTCATTTCTCTCTTTCTTTTCACATAATGGGCAAATAATTAATACATTTGCCACTGCATGAGGTGAGATTTGTCTGCTATAAAAGAGTTGTTGCTGCTAGTTGTTCTGTGCTATATGACCGCTTTGACATAAAGTTGAAGTTTCTTTTACCTATCCTGGAAAATTACAGTAGCCTAGGGCATGTCTTACTAATAATCCAGCTCTTATGTTCAACATGAACATACATAATAAAAAGTATAAGTACATCGTAAGTCCTTATGGACAATTTATGTTACATTTGAATAAAGGGCCTAAAAGGGGTGTGTCTGATGTACTGACACTTGCCTGTTGGTATTGGCATATTGAGGGAGAGGTGATAATTTTCTGAAACATGAAATCAGAACTCGTCCTCTCTCAGCGCCTGCTGTACTCACCCAGGTGTTTGGCCTTGCTGAGGAGCTCCTGGTTCATACCGCTGACGGGCACTGCGTCCGGCGCGGGCTCGTCATGCGGTACGTACATATCCATGTCCCATGATCCGAAGAACCAGTCGTGCTGAAAGTCAGGAAACACCAGTATTTAACACTCATAACTATAATATCCCCATTACAAAATGTACCTTCATTGTACAACAGGATTCTTTTTCTCAATTCTCCTATTATTTTTTTATAGATCTAGATGGTTTATTTGAAAAATAAAAATAAATTTAAAAAATATAAAAATGGGTGTAAATTTGTGGCAGTCCTCTCAATGTGTTTTGACTAAAATAGAAGCTGTTTCAAGTAAAATTACTTTATGAGTACAAGTACATTGTAGTTTAAGGTGAATACTCACATTGAGGATAATGCTTTCTACAATGCGGCATTGGTCCGACATGTCCTTGACCATGGTGACGAGAGTTTCGTCAGTGGACCGTACTAACGTCGGACCAAAGACGATGGCCAGGTTCCGGGCATCCATCTGTAGACAAACAGACATTAGCTCATAATCACACGTGAAATACAAACTTAATTCTGTGCATGCTAAGGTTATATTCAATTGTAATCGAACAAGTGCCAGTAATTAACTACATGTACCGGGTAGCCCAAGATAAGATAAGATTATGAGCTCAAATCCCCACGTGTCCTGTCTGAAGGCACCTTGATGGTAAACATTATCTTTTATTCCAATAAGATATTATTTTCCCCTTTTATAGTACATAGACAAAACTCCACGCCATTGACATACATGTACATCATACTTCACGAGTTGAAGCTGGGTCATATCACATGATGCCAAAGGCTGAGTGTGCTATGACCCAGCTTCAACGAGTGACGTATGATGGACATGCATGTTAATAAGTGGGGTTTAGTGTTTATTACTTGGCCCTACAGTATTTAAATGAAGAAAATCAACAAATTTGGAGGCCATGGAGTATAGCGACACCATACTCCATGGGGGCATGGAGTACGGAGCTCCCATAGGCTTAGCATAGAGAAGGCTGTACCACCATGTTATAAAGTAGGTTACTGTGGCTTTGTGACAGATTCTTTTTAAGTACCTTGTTGGCGTGCCCCATAGAGGCTACATTACTGAGGTGACCAGCGATGTAGCGGAACGTCTCAAAGTTCACTTCTGGAAGCTCGTGTAAGATCTTCTTGATGTGTAACATTCGCTTTTCCGGGTTCTCCATTCGGTTGGCATTGATCACTGATTCGTACAAATCTGTAAGACGTAAAATGGTTCAAATGGTCAGTCTTTGCCATTAGCGTATTTAAATTCACCACAAGCCTTCTCAAGTAAAAAGATACCCAAGGAAGAATAGAATGATGGAATGTGTTTTGTTAAATTGTTTGCACAACTTTTAGAAATACATGAATAGAGTGGAACTTATATATCAATTTTATGGATGACAATCTCTATACTTATGTATTGGATGACTTGTTGTTTAGGGTTGTGAAGAAACTGGATCTTGTACTTCAGTTCTCAATCAGAATTTTACCATTTTTTTAAATGAAAACATGGAATGAATACACCCGGTTATTCAAAAAGCCACTCTTCACATATTGGTCATCAAATATTCCAACGACACAAACATGCTCATTTTGAAAAATTCTCTAGAGCTGGGTCTATCTGCGGTTTGGGTTGCGTATAGCGGTATGAATTGACCCACACTGACTTACCATCTGTTATTAGAGGTTCCGGTAACTTGCGAAAGAAGAGTTTGAGTAACGAGCTGATGACGTTCACATCCAACCACTTGTCATTGTCCATGTCAATGTTTTCTGGATCCTACAAACACAATAGCAGTTATACATCAGAAAATATTACATATACCGGTATTACTATAGTTTATTATCACCTAGATATGGGAGGGTGATGGAGACCAACTTGATTCTTCAGCTCAGAAATGGCATTTTCACATGAGAATGGGAACACTCTAGTTATAAAAAAGGACGGTGGAGAGGGGGTAGATGCCACAAACCAAAATCTACCAACAAAATGAGTTGTCCACTTTTTATTCTTGTTTTTTTTTTCAAAAAAGGACGGTTAAGAGAACCATTAAGTCTAACTCCCGTGGCTGACTTGATTGATTGATTGATTGATTTGTTTAACGTCCAGACGTACATCAAGTACCTCACGGGACATCTCAAGTTGGCAAGGAGTCATCCACAAATAGTGGTAGTCTGCCTTGCAGTAGTAGGACAGATATTTATATGCTGCTTGCCCAATACAGCAGTGACCGCATCTATGGATGATCGAATCTATGAAATGAATGACCGCATCTATGAGGTGAGGGAGAAAACCGCTACCGGGGCACGTCCCCTACTCTTTTCGAAGGATAGCAAGTGTTCTTTTATTTGCCTGGTCCTAGCTACCTGGGCTAGTACCATAGTAGGCAGGGCCAGACAAACCACGGCCTTTGATATCTCAGACGTGGTTCACTGAGGAGGAATCCCATGCCAGACCACCAGCAAGAAGGCCCGGGCTGACGTACCTGGTTAAGTTGATCTTGCAGGGAGTTGACGGCGCCTGTGTTGCCCGGTACACGGTAAATGCCCTGGTTCTCGATACCTCGGGCCTCCACGATACGGGTACACAGCTCCACCACTAGCGGCACATGCTGCAACATACACAACCAGTGTCACATCCAAGTAGCTAACACAGCCGCAACTCTATAGGTGATTTTAGAATTGCCAATCTAGAGAATAGAAGGTATTCCCTAAAATCCAGAGTTTGTTTGTCAATAATTCCATGATTCCAGATAGAATTGCCAATAAATATAAATGGAGGGAAATACTTTAAATTCGCGTGTATAACCCCCCAGGTAATGCATGAATCAACCCCCAGGTGCACGTATACACAATTGGGAGGTTATGGGTGCCAGTTATACATTGTCGTACATGGGTTTTTGGCCGTATACTTCAGTAATAGAATAGCAATTCTCAGACCCCACGTGCGGTTTATACAATATTCTTAAAGTCTAAGTGCGGGTTATACATGAGATGCCGGTTATACATGGGAATTTATGGTAGCTACACAATATTTTAATCCACTACAGGCGATATCTTTGTCTCCCTGGTTCTAATACATATCGTCAAATCCTCACCTCTGAGAACGTGCCGGGACAGCAGAGCTCCAGTGGAATACCAAACGTGCCGTTCAACTCTGCTGGTGTTGCTACCGTTGATCCGTGCCGCCGGAAGCGCTTTGCCATTTTACCCTTCCATGTTCCTTTAATTTTCTCTGCAGAATCCTTTCCTTTTGGAGAATCGAGTTGCTCTGATGAAAGAAATTACAATACACTCCTGTAGATTTCTGAAACTGTCTGTTGTGTATGCATGCATTAATTTACTATGCCCCAACACCATATGCAAACAATCTGCGGGTTAAGGCTAATATTTTGTGTCATTACGGCATTCCTCGTATTAACAGTACATCATCTTAACTGTGCAAAGAATGACTTCTTTCCATGGTAGGAAAGAGGTGCAGAACCAACATGTAACAAAGCACCCATGCATTACACAACTGTGTATTAGAATGTAACTTAATGAGAAATCAAACAGTAAATTGAACCATACTTGGGCAAATACTATGTACATTGCAGTTCATAAATTATTACAATTCTTTCTTATGAACTCAACTCAACGCAATAGGGACTTCTAAAGCCTGACTAGGTAAGCGTCTGCTGAGGTTAATACTAGGTCAGGTATGTCCTATCTCTGGTTGGACAGAACCTGTGATTCCCCATTACACCAAAAAAAAAGTTGGTCTACAGATTTTATTTCCAAGCGGTAGGGCGAATTTTTTTTTTCCATATTTTTTTATCTGTGGATTTTAACCTTGAATAAAGTGGTACGGGCGAATTCTTTTTTTCTTTTTTTGAGGGAAAATCTCTTTTTTTTGTAGAAGCTCAAATTTTCGGCCTCCTCGAGATAAAAAAAAAACGCCTCCAAAAAAAATAAAAAAAATAAAAATCCCCCCCAAAAATCCATTTTCTCATAAAATGATACGGGCGCTGTCCGTAGACACTTTTTTTGTTCAAAAATTTGTATTTACGAAAATGTGGTGCGGGAAATCCGTAGACCAACTTTTTTTTATGGTCTGGCCTTAATATTGAACTCCCACGGTGAGTACAACAGTGCACAACATGCAGAGGGCGGTGAGGTTAGCGGCATCTACCTTTCTCAAAGGCTTGCTTACGCTGTTTGAAGCTACTCGGTGAGTGAGACGCGGGAGACTTGGAGCGAAGAGACTTTGTCGACGTCTTCTTGATACTTTTTACATTGGGCTGTGGTGAGGTCTTGGATGCTAGTTCATAGGCCACTGTCTTACGAACAATAAGTTCCTTGTTTCCGACCCCTTTGTCCTGTTAACGTGGAAAAATAAATCTTGAATGATTTTTGGTATCATGTTTATATCCACAGCCTCAGCTGTTACAGGCATTAATAGAGATGTTACCCATCAGAATATAAAGAACTAAAGAATTAATATTGAGAAAAACGTGTAGCATTACCTTAGCATTATTCAAGTCAACTGTCCAAATGACAAATTGCCAGACGTGTCCAAACTATTATCATATACATTTATACCATTTACATCCAACAATATAGACATGTACATTTGAACTGATGAGCAGCATATCATATATATGCGACATTAGATGGTGGGTAAATCCTGTGCATAAATTTACTGCATTATTTTTCAAAGCGCCTTCATTAGAGCATTATAATTAGTGCAGCTCTGCCAGTATACTAGTATTCTATGAGGTATTGGCCTAGAGCATGTTGAGCCTAAATAAACAAGTCTTCACTTACCTTTTGGTATTGACACACAAACTGAGACCAGGTAATACCACACCCTTAACTTTAAATGTGGGTAAAATACCAGACTTATACCTAGGCCCCAATACTACTGGGCCAGTAATATCATGGTTCTAATTAAATAAGCAATCAAAATGGGTTTAATAACTACGAAAATATCCCAAAGCCGGTTGGTGACAATTTTAAAATTGGAAGGCACCAAGTCCAGATTTGTGAAATCAAAGTTTACACGACGAATTCAAATTGCACTGAAAATTACCAAACCACCAAAACCAATAGGTTCAAAATCATCTGACATGGTTGATTTAAGGCAAATTTTTTGGAAAGAATTTCATTAATCTGGACATGTTTTTTTTCCCCCATATATTGCTATTGATCAGTGTTGAGTGTCTGAAAAAGCCATCTTAAAGTAGTGCATTTAGGTTTGCCTTGAGGCTTGTATGTATATATATATATATATATAGGGAGCTGGCGCTCTGCGGGTAGTGTCAAAAGGCGTAGATGGTTGATGTAGGGTAGACAGTGCGGCTGGGCTGAAAACCAAAAGTCAAAGACAACTCACACTCACATCCTCGTCCGGATTATTATGGAGTTGAATCACCCGTATCCAGTCGAGCATGGTCTCGTGGTCGTCGGGTTGGAAGAGGTACTCAGACCCATTGTAGGTGGTGAGCCGGAAGACGTTCTTCTTTTTGGTGTAGTCGTACGCGATATCCACGATACTCGACTTGATGGAGATTGGCTGCTCGTCGCACACTGGGGGGCTCTAAAAGAGAAGCACACAGAAACACATGACATTTTTTTCATAGTGAATTTTCTCCCTTTAGTGAGTAGACAAGTCAATTTGGGACTGAAACTGAAAAATACACCCCCTGGACCTTTAGATCATCTTGAGATTTAGAGGTAACCGCTGGATTTTGATGATCCCTGTAATATAATATCCTGTATTCGCAAGATTTATTGACCAGCTGTGGTAATAAATTATGTCAATATCTGAATCTTGAGGATTGCTTCCTTCTCAGGAAACATGACAATTCATTTTTACTCTTTATTCATTATTAATTTTTTTTTGACAATTCATTCACAAATTCATTACTACAACTCTAGAGGGTATTAATTCATTTCTTCATCAACTTTCACTCTGCTTGTATTTTGTCTCTCAATATACAAGGACAAACTAAATGACGTACGTGGGGACAGTAAGGTTATCTACAAGTAACGCAGGTTAGTCCAATTATGTAAAACTTAGTATGTAATTTTAAGTGAGACAAAAAAAATGAAAAAATACACCATTAGCAAGCAACTAAACACTGCATCCCCCGACAAATTGCCACATAAGACAAATGAAAATACACATTGCATGTACAAGTATACTAGCCTACTCTCTAATAACATACAAATGATCAACTTAAGGCCACTCAAAAAAAAAAGTTGTTTCTCATCACCGCGCGCATCATAAAAATCGTAATTTGGGGAAATCTTTTTTTTCTAAAGATTTTTTAATGAAAAATGTTAAAAAGTGGTCAAATATTGGCGTATTTGGTATCAAATTAAAGCTAATATTGCCAGTAATACAATGGGATAGAAATAACTTACATTTTCCCACTTTTAAAGGTTAGTGAATTCCCAACTACAAAAACGAGAAATCGGCCACGAAAAACATAATTATCCTAGAAATTTTATCCCGCGAAGTTAAAAAAGAAGAAAAAAAGCCTCGCTCATCATATTTTTCAGACCTTGGTGATGAGAACAAATTTTTTTTTGAGTGGCCTAAATATTGGTAGGGGAATTATGGTTGCATTAATAGGAAGAAGAACCCATGCCCACGGTGGGTGTTAGCACACTTACGGTTACACTTACACTTGTCTTGTCCTTGAACATGTAGAGCGCGTGCCCCCGTAGCACAGCCCACATGGGTTTCCACGACCGGTCACTGGCTCTCTGCAGAAAAACAAGCAAGTTCTCAAGACTACCGGTATTCACAGTGAACATATAAAAAATCCCTTCCGCAGCAGATTTAATCTACGGGTTAACCGCCTCATGTTTATAAACTGTATACTAACAGACCCGTATAGTGCCTCAAAACATGATTCCTTTGATGCTACGAGACATGAATGCAGCCCTGGAACATTAACAGTGCTGCATTCATGCATCATGCCAACCCCTCGGAACGATGCATTCATGCAGCCCTAGTGAGTTACTCACCAGTACAATGCTGCATTCATACATCCTGATGATAAAGAGCATGATACATTAAAGCACTAATCCACTCTTAAACCCCCGGCCACTCTATACATAGGGCTCAGTACTTGTTTCGGTTCAACTCTGACTGCTGCTGTAGGGGTACTAATATTTGGGCCCTTACAGGGTTATTGATCAGAATGATGCATGAATGCAGCCCTGGAACATAAACAGTGCTGCATTCATACATCATGCCGACCACTCGGGACGATGCAGAGAGACGAACAACTCCAAGAGAGAGCATCCAGTGGATGCTGTTTACATTTCACCCCCAGACATCTGGTGTGGTGTGGGGCTCTACACTAGGGGGATGGTGGTGTAAGTAATAGGGTTACTAATATGGGGAAAGGCTGACAAACTGGGTCAGAGGGCAGATTAATAGGAAGGATGTGTGAGGGGTAGCCATGGGGAGCCCCACCACCATCTTATCTAAACAATCAATTAGTGGTCGGTCGCCGGGGGTCCGGCGGCCCCGGGACTTGTGCGTCTCTCTGGATGCCCCGTAAAGTTGGCATATTGCCTGAATGCAGTCCTAGCGAGTTACTCACCAGGGCTGCATTCATGCATTATGCTGATTAGAGCATAATGCATTAAAAGACTAATCCGCCCTTAAAGGGTTATTATTGATGATACCTTTCCGTCGCTGATAGCCATCTTGCAGCTGAGGTAGCCTTCCTTGACGATGTCGCTGGCAGCCGGCATGTCAAACACCCGCTGCACGTTGGTCGTCGCCTCGACGATACGCGGCGTCTGGAGGAACAACCACGTCCACATTACACACACGACAAGAACAAGCATTCAGTGTAACACTCATGTTGTACATTGTAAAACAGAATCAGGTTAAATAGCATGGGTTTGATTTAGTTCGCTGACGAAGGCCTCAAGGCTGTGTCTCACGAACATGGGCCAATGTTTTCGTCTATGACTGGGTGCAATCTATGACCGGTTTGAAAGAAAATGGTTTATTTAGGGCAGATGTAGATATTAATTGAAATAAAATGAGTGATATAAAGTCTTAAAACACCCATTAACATTTTCCACCATTTATATCTTCATCTGCCCTAAATAAAGCATTTTTTCCCCCCAAGCCGGTCATATATTGCACCCGGTCACAGATTGTATCTGGTCATAGACGACAACAATGGCCCGATCTCATGAGACACAGCCTCAAAGGGTCGAAACTAGTAGGAATTTTCACTTATCACTTATGTAGTCCTTGTCAATTTCTCTTAAATCATTTCTACGGTACATAAAACAGACTCGGAATTTTAGGGAATATGTTATCTTTTAGAATTTGATTTAGTTTTGTCGTTCTATGTAGGAAAAAATCATCGTGTCTAAGTCAAAAACACCCATCTTCATACCAAGGTTTATTGGGATATTGGGATAAAATCTTCATGCTAAAGGGAAACTTATTTCTAATGTGTACCAAAAAAGCCTTATTTTACATAGAAACTTAATCAACATAGCAGTGAACATATCTGAGGAATTGTTATATAATATATAATGAGAAAATTCAAAAGTAATGCAGGCACCAGGTGTAGACCTCTTAACTGGAAGTGGCAATGTTGTAGTGCAACTGAATCAAATATGAATCGTGCACTGACACGACTTGTATCACCGTAGCCGTACATCTATACCATTCAGAGATGCCACTCAGTCGTCAACCAAAAGTAGGACATCTTAGAATTGTTGTCAATTTTCAACAGGAAGTAAGATTAATCTAATACAGAAGTTCCATCAAAAAGGTAGGAATTCCTGCAAAAATAGGAAAAGTGGCATCTCTGATGTTTCATTGGGAACATGTGCACTGTGTTGAGTAGGGGGTGAAGATGGTAGTGGACAGGGGGCCTAAGGACAACTGCTGGGGTGAAGGGGTGTAGTTCTGGTTTAGGTAGAATTATATGTATTTGGATACTTTGTATTGGTGAATTACTCACACTGACAGACACACCAGCATGTATACTCATTCATTCAGTAAAAGAAGGTGAGAAACTCTTGAGTGTTAGTACTAATAGATGGTGATGTGAACTTAGAGTTAGACAACAGCAAAGATGTTAGGAGGCTATGTTGGTAGTAGAGCGTCTACTTACGTGGTTCTGTAAGTTCATCTTTGCATGCACAAACAGACAGAGTGGTGAATGACCAAAAGGAAGTTGAGGACACTTGAAGCCACTTTCCTATCTAAAGGTTGAGCCAGCGGGTGAGTTCTGATTTAATTCTCTCATTTATTTCTTAAGAATTTGAAACCAATTCCATATTACAAAGGTTCAAAATCTGAATATTTTATCAAAAGCGTTTGAGGCTATGTTCGGATTTATATAACGTAGTTCTAATTCAATTTGAAGGGAAAACGATTCCAATGAGATAAATATGATTTACTAGTACCCTTGAATATCTCAATGCTGGAACACGTGAATTGAAATATCATTGGAACATCATAAGCAATATTTCCACATGAATGTTCTTGATATTGTTAATCCAGTGCAAAGTGCCCCCCCCCCAGCTTCAACCCTTATTTGATATACTGAGTAACTTTTCTTTTTAAAATGCACTTTGAAAAAATACCTAAATGCTTTTGTATTGGTCTGATATCCCTCAAGGTGTAGGTAACTTGATAGGAAAGTGGCATAGTAGGTACTGGGTGTTGTCTGATTCAGCACACATCTCTTACAGAATAGGACCAGGTGGAACTACATGTGTATTAGACTAACCTCACTCACACTCAGTGCATCTTAAAGAAGTGCTCATTTCTTAACACTTTTTTCACCCCCCCCCCCCGCCACTCTCTTCAATTGTTGTTAAAAAGATGAGCACTCCCTTAGGGAGTGGTCATTTTTCTAACAATGGGGGGTGGGGGGGTCGGCGGATTTTCGCGCGAGCGGGTTGGAATTTTTCTGGTCCCCACGCAAGAGGGGTCAAAATTTCAGCCCCCCCTTCCAGGCAGGTTGAAATTGAGCGTGGCCAACCCCTTTATGCTATAGTAACTCGCGGGCTTTTCCGCTAAAAAGGGGTGTAATATTTTTGCCCCCCCCCCCTCTCATGATGGGTCCAAATTTTTTTGGTCCCCCCCCTTCAAGGGGTCCAAATTTTTTTGGTCCCCCCGCCAAATCCACAAACCCCACCCCCTGTTGTTAAAAGATGAGCACTCCCTTAGCGGAATGAGTGTTGAGTATATTACTTGTTGTACAACTAACAGACTACGGTCCGGGCACAGGAACAGTTGACGGTATTAGGAAGCGTGCAGCGACAATCTGCCGTATACACGGACGGGCTTCAACTAACACCGAGTTTACGTTAGATTTAAGTTAGAACGGAAGTTATTACACAGCAGTGAACACTACATAGGGTTATTCACCAAGGTATGGAGTAGGTAAGGGGGTAAGAAGGGTGTGGGATATCATGGTACTGTAGGGCATATGGGCTGTAGTGTTATTATCGTAATTATCGATATCGTAAATCGTCTTACCTTTTCACCAAAGAACGCTTTCAATTTCCTAATGTTGCTAGTTTTGGTGGGAGTTGTCCTGCAAGAAATGGGAACAAACATAAATAATATTATTTTCGAGAATATAAGATAAAGGTATACACATAGAACTCAAATTCCATTCTGAATATCTATTAATATTACATGAAACTATTTCAATGGTGCTGAGATGAGACATATTGGCTCTAATAAATAGTAAACTGAAAGCTTTTTTCTAAAATATAGTCGTCTCATTTATATAATTGCTAACTGAATATATGAACTATACATCCTTATTGATCAAGCCTAGTGATACGTAGTACATGTATGTTCTTATAACTAGGGTAAGAATAAGTAGATAAAATTAGATGCATAAGATATGTGATATCTAGGAACTTACCAATTTAGGTTCAAGATATATTTTATTGTAAATTAGTCAACATCTTTTAGTAAAACACTGCAGAACACTTCCACAGTCAAGAAAGGTAATGAATGCTGTACCTTGTAATTGCAACTTAACATCCACAATTAGTCATATTTAAATACGAAATTGGTTGGACTTATTATCACTCATTCCACAACCAATTCTTATCAGATGTAGGATTTTATCAAAATCGGGATATCAATAATATAGTCATGTGACATAGGGTTATTGTGGGCTTATAGATGATAGTAAAATCTGGCATCGAATTCGATTTCCCATTATGTATAAACAAATGAGTGGTATTTGTCAAATATTCATGACGTTCGATTATATTGGTTCAGCACAGAAACAAAAAGCAATTACTAAGTATTCAAACCATCGATAACTGCTATAAAATGGTCTCATATATTGAGACATTTCTGCATTTCGATGAGAAGACAAGGCTAATCAAGCACTGATAAACAATTGCTATTTTGCTCCATCCCAACTTCCTATGATATCTGTACATGTTTCCATTCAGCATCAACAAAACGTGCCAAGCAATGAATATCCTATTTTCTACATCTGTGAGGCGCCACGCAAAAAGAATGCCCTGCACGGGGTCCGTGCAGGGTTTCATTTCCGTGTGGCGGCTAGCATCTATTTGTCGTAAATGTTGCAAACACCGACCATTTAATGTTAATCTGAGAAAATTCTAAAACAGTCGAATTATGAAGACTTATTCCATTGCACTAAAGCTCACTGAGTCTGCTATGAAGTACAAACTTAAATTAGTGTATGTATCTCTGTAGGTCAAGCAAAAACATATAGGCATAGTACTGAACGTTATAACATTCACATATTTGAAATCATAACGGGTAGGTTTACAAAAGGGACGGACAAAGCAACATGTAGCAAACTAACCAAGCCTGGTAAACTTAAAGCTTGACCGTCATGGTTGAAGTGAGACCAAAGGCACTTGGATATAGTTCAGTTTTGATTCACCAGAGGGCTCTTAACGGCTGGGAGCTCAGCTCTTACAGTCACAAGATAGGGTAAATATGTCGTAGCTGGACAATGCTCATGGTCCCCTGACCAAACACTGCTGCCCTCTGGTGGAACTGCTATTTTAGTCCATGTACGGAAAATGCTAAACTTATTCCCTGACGGCCCAGCTTTAAGGGGTTTGTATAATTGTATCCACCTAGTAACATTAATGTCATCAACAAAATGATTAATAACTTAAATATTATTGGAACAATCGCTCTCCTTCGTAAGTATTCATCAGTTAGTCAACACCCTGATGCTAGACCGAACAAATGAGTTGTTCTCGATTAAGCAGTGCACTTCAAGCCAAGCGAAGGGTACAAAATACACCCCATGACCACAAACTCTATCCGAACAATAAAACTGTAGTATATGCTGGGATGCTGCCAAACATATGTACAAGAGGGAGGGGGCTTACATATCTGGGGGTATAGAGCCGGGGTCTTTGGGCAACTCCAGGCTCAACCCTTCTGGTTTCTTTTCCTCTTTATCGGGGCCCTTCGGGGGCCTTTCGCCGGCCCCAGGGCCCTTTTCAGATACGCTTTCACCTTTGGTCGAGCCTGCCTTTGCTTCAGTGCTCTCGTCGCTGGTTGAGTACAAATGGAACCTTGTTACTCTGACGTACAAACTTGGAATTTGAGGTCTTAAAATCTAACTATACTTGGGGGTTAACAGTTAATATTGGTTATTTAGGAACTGGGATTCCAAACATTTAACTTTGGTAACATGACATGGAACTACCCTCTGAAATAGCTTCATTTCCATAACCTAGCTGAGTTCATCCACTCAGTGTTCTTTTATAACCATGTAGACCCCTAGCAATCAGCCAAAATTTACATTTACATTCAACTTCAAAAGCGTTTCTTCACACAGTAATAATTATGACAAAAAATAAATAGTGTCGACTTGCTATTTCTAGAGCGTGATAATGATGAGGCGGTGAGAATTTTTATAAAAAAATGTGAAGACTTCGGAATAGTATTTAATGTGTGTGGTATTTATTTACAGAATGGACGATTACAAAACGACACAATGACGTAGACATGGATGAACATGTAGTACCAGGGGTGTGAAATGAAAAAATTGGTTTCCTCTGAAGATGCTGCTTGAAGTGACGATGTGACTCCAAACCCTTGCAAATTATATACTTTAACATTACTAGGGGGGTTTGGGGGCATGCCCCCCCCCCCCCCCCCAAGAAAATTTTGGAAATCTAGAAGCAGAATAGTGAAATTTCATGTATTTTGGTGTTCTGGTTTGACAATACTTCCCCCCACCCCTACATAAAGGGATATAAATTTCTCATCGGATCTGGACAAATCTCAGGAACTGTCCCTGTGAAGATAAAAACCGCGGATTTCCGCGTTTCCGCAGAGTTTTCACCCCCCTGAGTACATGACACAGCAGGACCACGCGGACAGGTTGGCGTCTACATGGGTACATGAACACCGAGTGAGGGAGTGAGCAGGTGGTGAGTCGTTACCAGAGCAGCTCGTTCAGCCAGTCTGCATTACTCTGACTGCAGGTGACACAAAAACCAGGCTGTCAGCTCCGTCATATAACCACATACAGCCCCGCCACACCCGTGTATCCTAAAGCCTACCGCAGACCGATCCGATCCGATCGGCAGACTCGATCGGCTGATGGACTCGGGCTATATCAAACATGTTTGATTGGGCCGATTCGATCGGGAGGACGTCCCCGCAGACCCACCCGATCTGCCTAGCTACCGATCGAGTCGGGCCCGTCTGCGGTGGCCTTAGCGCAACGCAACCCGATCAGACCACCGGTCGGTGATTGGAGGGAGACATACCAAGTACTATATGCTAAGGGTTTGAACTCTTCAATTGTAGCTTTAATAGATTATACCTAAGTCGTCATAATACAGCTCAACTCACCAGTACGGCATTCAAGTATTATGTCCACCCTTTAGGATTTTATCAACCCTGTAGGGTTGGCATGATGCTTCAATGCAGCACTGGGGAGTTCCTCATCAGGGCTGCATTCATACATCATGACGACCATGGGCTTAATGCATTAAAGCACTACGCAGTCCGTAAAGGGTTAATATATGGCAATCTGTCTGATCGGGTTGGAGTAAAATACACAGGTGGGGTTGGCCTTTAAGGGGGAGGGGATGTCAACATATACAGAAGGAATATCAATTTTCGGGGGCACAATGTGAAACGCGTCATAATTAGGGGGAAATATAAAATGCTAAATAATGGGAAAATTTGCATAATAAATATATTTGCTGTGAAGAATATCGAAGAATAACGCTGGTTTAGCCGCTTGTTGTGAGAAATAATAAGGTAGTGAGTTGAAAGCGTTAAAATGATATTGTACACTGTCACCGGGGAATAAGTAGGTTTGACAAACCAAAATAAAGGCATAGCACAGTAAAGGTAGATATTATAACCTTGAGAGTGTGTTCAGTGAGTTATCTCTAGTATGTACAATTAAAGTAATAGTGTACAGATATGACCCAAACCAGTACTTTCCTTGAGTAATAGACAAGTTGAAGGGGGAATGAAGGGGGCTACCGAAGCTGACAAGAGCATCTTCGTGTAGCGCTCTACTGAATTTCCAGCAAATCAACCCCGATCTAATTCAATACTTATACCAAGAGATAACCGGTGCTTCCCATTTAATTTATCCTTCCCCGGTTTCTTCCGCAGCCGATACTCTTTCGATACCTGGGACTTGAAAAGGAGAACCAGAATCATCCGGAAACCAGTTAAACATTTCAAAATGGTAACTTACATCTGTGAGGTGCTAAGGGGACTTTGGCGTAGCTGCGAGTCACTTTGGCGTAGCTGCGAGTCACTTTGGCGTAGCTGCGAGTCACTTTGGCGTAGCTGCGAGTCACTTTGGCGTAGCTGCGAGTCACTATGGCGTAGCTGCGAGTCACTATGGCGTAGCTGTGACTCCGACTTGGACATATCCGCCTGCGTGGTGGCGGCAGCGGCCCCGGCTCCGGGCTGGCCGCGGTCACGGTTTGTGGCCATGAGGTAGGAAGTTCGCCGCACCAACTTAGCCTCTCGTTCATCTGTATTGGGAAAAGACAAATATAGATCATATCTGACACTCTGATATGAATTTAGATCATGACACATTTAAATGTTTAACTGTAGAAATTATTGAGGTTTTTATAATAATGGTTGTAGGCGTTAAATTCATCCCAACATGGCCACAAACTGATGGTTAGTAGTATAGGAAGATATGGTTAATCAACGAGCAACTCGAAAAGCACAGCTAACATGTACAAGATGGAGCTTTAGAAGAGCCTATGAAGTCGATCGAGTTATTCATATCAAATAATATTAACAGATTTTCTCCGCAATTTCAAAAGAACAAAAATAAAATATTCAGTAAATCAAAGGAATGTACAGTATGCATGGGGAGTCCTGAACCTTCAATATAGTACCAGATGACCACTTACAGCGTGTGCATGTTAATATAAGTATAAAGGCCCAAGGTGGTGCATGCTACTTAACATGTACCTTGATGTATAAGGCGTCATGACACCTATTACACTCGGAAGTTTGGTAGACTGAATCAATGTTCTCACGTGTGGCAAAAACTTGGTAATAGACAAAAAAAAAACTGCGACAAAGGACCAAGTCAGATTCAAGAATCAATAAAAAGTAGACCACTATATTGTGTTGAAACCCATGGAAGTGCTGCAGATTATAATGTATGTTGTATGGAATCCTAAGGTGCTCAACTTAATACAACACACGAGGTACACCTACAACCAACAAGAAGGTATCAGGGGGGTACAACTCAACAGTGGTGGGGTGCAGGGGGGGGGGGGGGGGGGGGTTCAACAACTTGTGTGGGGTAACACCTATACATGTGGACACCTATACATTAGGACAACGGTGGCTAAGCATGTCATGTATGGGGTTATATCTCAATCGGTCTTCACCTTTCTTAAAACTTTTTTTATTAAATTCTTTTTTTTTCCACCTCCTTTTTTGTCGACCCATTTACCTTTCTTAAACAGTTCGCAATCACATTATCGATAGTGATATCTTAGTTATTGTGCCGTAGCATTTAAGTGACGGGTTTTTAAATAAGTGCCTGTCTTGTATAAGCGCAGGGTGTAGAGGGGTCTTTTAAATCTTTCTTAACCACTAAAATATGATATCAAATAGGCGCCTGTCTTGTATAAGCACTGGGGATATATAGGGTTCTATATCTATAAGCGCTGGGCGACATGCGGTAACTGTTATTTAATTATTTTTTTAAAATACATGTACATAAGTTTCTCATTAATATTTCCAAGCCCAGGCTAGGAATTTAACTCCATACATGACACACTGAGCGCAAAACTTAAATGTAGGATTCAAAAGTGCAAAATCAATCCTGGGAATCAAGGAAAGGTGCTGAAACTGGGTCACGGTCATGCTTAAACTAGGTCATGGTTATACTGCAAGAAAAATCTACTCGAGCATGCCAATAAAGTGCATGCCGAGGTGTGGTGGCGGACCGCACGAGCGGGTCGGGCATGCAGCGGCTTTGTACCTGGAGACGAATGTTGTCTGAGGACAACACCGGGGGCGCCACTAGCTCCGTCAGCCTCGTCCTGGTCGCTGGCGGGGCGGTCGGGTATAACTGTGGAAGGAGCAGAACACTCTGCTACACACGGTACACAGGGGACACAGCTCATGCAGCACAGCCGCGCTATGGGACTACCGTATTCTACGTAATTAGCGCCCTGGGCGCTTATAAAATAATTTTTATGGTAGTTTTAGTACTTAAGAGTTTAATTGTCTCCAAAATGGTGAATTTTGAGCCTTTGTTCTAGTCTAAAAATGGGCTAAAATGTGGGGGGGGGGGCGCTTATTAGGGGGAGGGCGCTTATTACGTCAAATACGGTACATCAACTTGGAATTACTGTCAACGTATATTATTTCGCACATATAAATTTTTCGCAGATTTCGGGAATTTAAATCCCAGCAAAATTGTAGTTTTTAGGGAAATCCGCGACAATTCATACTGGTGAAAATATCTACGTTTACAGTGACTCCTTAAGGGCTGCGGGGTCTTTTAATGCGACATACCCTTTCCCAGTGGGCATACCAAGGTTGCCGTTGATTCAATGTTATCAACCAATTGTTAGCGTTGAATCATGGCTTTGTGCCCGTTGGGTTCTCGTCATGGTACATTCATGTATCATCCTATAGGGTTGATACACTCTCGAAGAGTCGGTATGGTGCATAAATGTATCATGAAGACAAACGGCATATCACATTAAAACATCCCGCAGCCCTTAAAGGGTTAACATATGACTGTCCCTTTACACATAGCACTGCTGCATCACTTGGATCTACAAGTTTCACTGTGGGTCTCTGCACTGTCTCACTCCAATATGACAATATACTTCAGGCAGAGGAGAAGTAATAGATTAGATCAAAAGGACAAGAAGTTGAACTATTTCCATAACAATACTTGGTCTTTACAAGTAATCCAATGGTACTACAGAAGATGTAGAGGATAAAAGAGGACACGACATGAGAGGTAGAAGTTGCACATCCAGTCACCACCAGCTTGTACCCCGGGACCTGTCAACAATTTGACGCGATTCACATTTTTCACTTTTTTTTTTGCGATTCACATTTTGGGCTCTCAGGTTCTCATATATTCATTGATACTTCCTAACTTAGTCCTAGGGTACTGTGAACTTGCTACAAATAAGTTGGCTTTGGGTTACCAGTGTCGGTAACATTATATGCAAGCAAGAAGGGGAGAAAATAATCTTTTGGTCCCCCCCCCCCCCCCATTAAGGCTAATTTATTCCTTTCTTTTATGGGCAGGCATACCTAGAGTGGTTAAAGGTTAAAGTCTACCCAAATAAGAGTTATAGTATTGCTTAGAAACTTCCTACTCATTTTTTGAGTGTTGGGGAGGGGAATTACTAAACCAAGTGGGTACTTTCTCAGACATAACACTGACACCAACTGTTACTCAGATTCACCAGCGTCCTGCTTTTGTAACTTTGATTGTTCTAACAGGGCAATATAAACTACCGTAAAACCTTGGTTATAAGCCTAACTCGCGTATAAGCCGCACCCCGACTTTGGGCAGATCCTATAAGCCGAACCAGCGATCTGATTCGCGTACTAGCCGCGGCTTATACACGAGGTTTTACGGTAGTAATTTATAGATCACACTCTGTCCTTACTGAGGGATATAGGCCCTGTTCAGAAATCTCAATGAGATTTTGCTTTGGCCACCTGTTAATATTGGCTACCACCAATGAGGGAATCCTGGCTTTCAGACCAGCAGCCACTCCTCCTAGAAGCCACCATTGATAAACATTGGGGAGGTGGTTCTTCCACGTGGGAGGCATTTAAATAGCTCATCACATGGAGCTGTGGTATTCTCCACTTGTCAATCTTCAGTACACTCACACTCTCAACCATAGCTATTCTCTGTATGATTCATCATGATAGGTCTGTGGTAAAGTGGTTTATCATACCAATAGTTCTATTTCAAAGCATACATGAGACACTGCAGCCATGCATACATAATAGGAGTTTATAGCTTAGGTTGGGAAGAAATTAAGGTACATGTAATTAACTACCAGGAAAACTACTACAGAAATTAAAAAAAACCATGGGAGATCAGATCGTAGTCGTTGTAAATCTACTTCTAATTTTCAGAGTTCAGATTTTTCTTTTTGTACATGTAATTTGGGTTTTAAATTTTAATATACACATTTGGAAGGTGTTGTTCATTGAAATCAGAAACTGGTTGATATATTCCTAATCTGAGTCTAAACAAAATGAATATGCATTTTCCCTTCTTATGTTTTAGCAATTTAGATGAAGGTATCAGA
The DNA here is from genome assembly GCA_947462335.1 of Harmothoe impar. Taxonomy (NCBI): domain Eukaryota; kingdom Metazoa; phylum Annelida; class Polychaeta; order Phyllodocida; family Polynoidae; genus Harmothoe; species Harmothoe impar. The sequence continues at coordinate 63,845,138 of OX381715.1, read as the reverse complement.
TTCAGATTATGCCATTCGTAAGGATCTTCACATTGCCAAACTTATTAAACAATAGTGTTATATAACAATGCAGCAATACAGGGTGGAACGTAACAGCAAATATAGCATGAAATAATGATAATGAAAATATAATAATAAGAAAAGCAAGATAGGCATATCATACAAACACACAATGTTAGGCCCTCTATGAAGAGGAAGCATTTTGTGAATTGTGTTTCTGTCCAATGGATGTGTGTACTGACTGTTATTTTCTGTTATTTCTCAAGCCCGTCCGGCACCAAACACAGACCACCTTAAGACTAAAGACACCGGTAAATCCCTCCACCAACACCAGACGGCGTATCGAACGGCCACCGCTGGTAACTAACCTGTTGACATGAGCTCAAATGGGATGGGAGCTAAGAGGCCGGAACCAGCGAAGGCGGTCTGCTGGGGTGGAGTGACATGCAGCATGGGGCAGGATTCGTCCATCGCGTCCAGTCGCGGTGTATATTTGTACGAAACTGGTTCTGAAATTGCCCAATTACCTCCAAGGTTTCACTACCCATGCTTCGGTTGTTGTTCACAAAGTTAAACTAAATGAAAATGATATGTGAGTGTAAAGGGAGGATTTTTGCAATAAATTCAGCATCTTCTATTTAAGTAGTGGTATTGTATAATGCTGGTGCTATTTCCTAATTTAATTACAAAAACCTCTCCATTACGGTAAAACATAAAGAATTATCAGTGGCCAAAAAAGTATAATATAGGCCAAATTACGAGGAGAAAACATAATGATTTTCAGTGGCCAAAAAAGTATAATATAGGCAAAATTACGAGGAGAAAATATAATGAATTTTCAGCGGCCAAAAAGTATGATATAGGCCAAAATACGAGGAGGAAAAAACGTACTCTCAAACAATAATTATAATGACGTCTGTTAAAATAAGAAATAAAACATTCTGGAGAATCGAATATGTAGAGATCTGAGATTGCTTTCCACCACTGACTACATTTATACAGGTGCTACCCTAAGACATGTATCCCGAACCCCTAAGGTCATGTGCTAGGCTGTGTACTACTGATATAGACATGCTCATGGTGATGCAAGGAAGTTAACCATTGCTTCAATCTATACAAAATACAACAGGTCAACTTCCAGGCAATACCATGCCTTACCCACCTACCCCAAGTCCTTGAGCATCACTATCTGGTGCAAGTCTTGGGGGGAATGATTTGGACTTTTTATGTATGTGTGTACATGTATATGTACATGTGCAGATCATTAAGTGCAAGCAATGCAAACTTAATCTGTAATTATCAGTGCATAACTACTACGCCAAGGTTAGGCTTTGCAAATGCAAAAAAAAAAGAACTAAAAAATCTCAAGCAGCAAATCAGGTTTCCAATGCAATTCATACTAAGAACGAAAACAAGAAAAAAAAAAAAAAAAAAAAAAGAGACGTGCTGGGTTGTTGAAATAGAGTGTGAGTAGTAGTGACGAGGTTAATTCTGGATGGCACTGGTCGGGTCCAGGAGAGCAGGCTATAGAGTGTATTCACTACTTACTTTGCCCTTTGGGTGAGTTAACTGCACTAAGATAGGACGGCTGTCTGACAGCAGCTCGGTGTCGGTGTCGGGCGTGACAGGGGGATATCGAGTGGTCGTCCCGGCCAGGGGCCAGTGGACTACGATCACGGTCTCTACTATCGTCCTGTACTACCCGGGACCCAGAACCCTGTGAATCTGAACTGTCGGAGTACTGCCTGGCATGATGCCGGGCAGCAAACGTCCGCTCGGGGGAGGGCTGCAAGGTGACCGTCTCGGGCGGGGAAGACTCGGGCCGAAAGTAGATGCTAATCGTTGCGGGAGGGGTGCTGGGGACTTTGTGCAACTCATGTGGCGGGCGTGCTTCACTGAAAACACTGCGCCAGCCGGCCTGCCTCGCCTCCTGAATACTCTTACGTTGTCGTTCACGCTCCTTCCATTGCTCCTCACGAGAGGCCCTCCGCTGCCGGTCGTCATGGGGACTGCGATGGTGCTGCCGGTCCTCGCTCGAACCGCGTCGCCGCCCCCGCTCCTTCTCTTCACTCGACAACTTCCGGTGCCGATGAGTATCACCGTCGCTTAAGTTGTCCTCAGAGGATGCCTCCAGGGCGGCAATCCGACTGGTCACGATGTCGTTGACATTATGCGGTGGTGCTGCCGAGCCCCGCGTCATCTCTATACGAAATTCGGTCATCCCTGGGGAACCTGTGGTACTAGTTATACTAGTGGATTGGTTTCCTCCAGGTGACGACTGTTGTTGCCGTTGGTGGTCCATCCCCCCACTTCCCCCACTTAACCTACCCCACCTATCCTGATCGGCAGATGGATAGTCTAACGACTGGAACCACTTGCGTCGTTCAGCCACCATATTGATGGCTCGGTCGCTCCCCGAGTGTCGCCCCGCTGTAATGGTGACAGTGGGAGCACCCTGGCTACCAGACCGTTGTCGCTGGGGGCTAGGTTTCCCACTGCCCCCACCAGAGTCGTGGATACGCACAGTAACAGTAGGCCCTCCACACGTCATCTCGGCTTTGCGTACATCCGGCCATGAGTACTGAATGCCCGACTCGTAGGACGAGGCTGGCACCCAGGGATCCCTATTCTGGTCGGCTGTGGTTCGGTAATCCCCACCACTGCGGGTCACCATAGCCGGGCTATGCTTGGACTTCAGGTCAGATGAGGAGGATGAGGAGGATGTGGAGGAGAAGCTAGTCCGGGCGTCACTTGTGGCAAGTATGGGTTTGTAAGGCTTAATGTAAGTAGCAGAGGAGAATTTAGCAGTTGTTGGCTGGCGCTGCCCACTGGAGGAGTTGAGGAGAGCGGAGGTGGTCTTACTCCGTCCGTAGGTAGTGCTGGGTGTGGGCCGGTACCCGCTGATAGCCGCAGGTAGCCGGCTTGTAGTCACAGACTTTAACATAGGGGGTGCACTAGACGGTCCACTCAACTCCTCCGCAGACGGTAGCTCCTCCCGTGAGTGGTGCATGCCCTCCTGTGAAGACCTAAAGCGGTCACCGTTACGTGACGCACTGTAAAGATGGCTGCCATCAGCGGGATGGCCGCTCGACGACGCGGCACCAGCGACATTATCATTAGAGTGTTGGACGTTCTCGGCTGACCTCCGCGAGTACAGGGAGGAGGACGGTTGATGCCCGCTGCACCCGCCGTCTCCCCCGTCAGCCGAGCGTCGAGTGGACGCCGAGCTCTCACTGGAGCGGCTGATACTGTCCACACTGCCGCTACGGTGCCCTCCGTCCAGCGACCCCTGGAGATGTGCCAGCACTATGTTCTTAGAGCTGGTGCGTAGAGGCGCTCCGGGCGCGGAGCCGCTACCGATGCCGTTGACATCGCTGGGGGGGTCCCGGTAGTCCAGAGGGTCCTTACTATGGCTGCTGCTGCCCAGGGAGGAAGAGCTGCCCAGACTGGAGGCTGACGAATGGGCACCCAGCCACCGCGGCTGCCCATCGCCCGAAGTACGCCTCCCCAAACCATCATCCTCTGGTACCATCTGCAAGGACAAGGAGATTTGGGTTTATTAGTTTTGATAATATACTCAGCATCAATTTTGATAGTGAGGGTTTATATAATTTTGGGAAATTTTGTTACACAAGTAAAACTTAGATTAAAATTTTGATAATATACTCAGCATCCATTTAGTGAGGGTTTATATAATTTTGGGAAATTTTGTAGCACAGGTAAAACTTTGTTATAACCAATTTATATATATATAGAAAAGGGACTATTTAAACAAGATGTGTTTCTTATAACCTCCTCTAGGTTGTTTTGTCTGAATTTTACTGCAAAAACTAAAATCCTTCAACAAAGTGCAAAAGTAAGCACATTACTTTCCAGGATGATATATTTGTGTGTCCTTATTTGAAACACTGTAAAATATCTTTGAGAAACATTACCGATTATTCCATGGTGGTATGGTCTTCTCTATGCTAAGCGTATGGGACCTCTGCATTCCATGGCCCCATGGAGTATGGTATAGCCATACTCCATGACCTCCATTTTTTTTTGATTTTCTTCATTTAAGACAGTAGGGCCATGTAATAAACACAAAACCCCACTTATTAACATTGTCTATATATCAAGTTTGCACCCACCTTCAGCTCCGACTTGTACCTAGGAGGGAGGGGTGGTTTTGTCTGCCGGTGCGCGGCCGACCCACCCCGTGAGCCTCCATACGTGGCTGGAGGTGGCTCCGGGATCTCACCGGCTGAACCCCGGTATGGCTCCTGACCGTGGTTATACGCCGAGTTCTGATACGCCTGCACAATACCAAAGGACAGTGTTAAACATGCAGTCTTGTATTCTGGAATTTGTTTCCTTCGCTAGAGATGGCATACTGTGAAAGTACTTATTTTCACGGGTGTAAATTTTCGCGCAAGAGTGAAAATCAGCAATTTCGCGGCTATATTTATTAAGCATATAAAAATTTCGCGGATTTTTCATTTCTGCGAAAATCGCGAAAATATATACACGGCGAAATAAAGTACTTTCACAGTATCATTATTCTATATGTATACATCTTTATAAGGCAATCTATCTTATATCAAGAGTTCCCACAAAACAAGAGCATTTTTTCCTTTCATGAATTGATAAAATTACAAATGCTTTAATTTAGATTTAGGAAAATAAAATATGGTTCAATATACACCGTAGCTACATTGTACTTCAATTTCCTACATCTGCATACCCTTTATGATAAGTTTACAAACATGAACAAAATCACATAATGCTCACCATTTGTAAAACGTCCTCATCTCTTGGCACCACCAGTAACTTCAGACTCGAATCACTGCAAAGGACGAGAAAAGACATGAATGAGACAAATGTTTTGCCAATAGAATTTCCCTTAATTGACAACTGGTATCATCCATGATTAAAGACAAAGATCAAACTGGATAATACTAGCTCTAAGACTTAGAGCAACAATACCCAACTTAGACTAAGTTGGGTATTGGGTAAATCCCTGAAAAGGTACTAAAATTACCGTAAGCTGCTATTTCGAATGTATATTTTAACAGTGGAGAGATCTTTACGATCCCTATTTTCAGGGAAATCCCTGACCGCTTACATCTCTGTTATTATTAAACTGTAGGATCGGTCCTCGTAGGCTACCCTAGAGTCTGGCTTATAGGATTTCCTCAAAGTCGTTATTGACAGTAATAATCTATTTTTCTTTCAATATACATCTGTGATATGCGCGTGACATTAATATTTCATTTGTGATACTGTTATACATTTGAATACAACGATGGACGAGACCTTACTGTACTTTAATGTGGTCAATAAACGATTAAAACCCTTCCAAAAAAAAGTGGCTTCTACAAGGGTTCAGCTTCGACATTATACTTTATGGTATATCTATACTCGCAGGCTACCGTAGCGTCTTGTGTAGAAGCTGCGGCTTGTAAGCCTGCATTCACTGCAGAAGTCTTAGCATTAGTTTTTATATCAAACATACCTAAACATGTATATAGTGCAGGTTATACAAAGGTTTCTGAAAGCACACTAGAGTACTAAAGTTTCCATAATCAGACACAATGTGTGCCTTATAGGCGTGTAGCTGGATGCATTATCAACCAATCAGATAACACTCTGCATTCACTGCAGAATTTTTAGGGTGTATTATGTAATAGCTGGTACCCATTGTGATGGCTGCTATTAGCCTTTATCTCGCCGGTACCAGATCAAGCAATGGCCACCCGCATAAGGCCTCCCGCTACCTTGCTATAGGATTTCCTCAAACTCACATGTGGATTCTACAAAGGTTCAGTTTTGACACAATATTTTACGGTATGTCTGTGAAGCTCCCCGGCAGACCGGGACATCAGGGAAACCAGTCGGTGTTTAGCCTTTTATGGGTCAGTGGGCAAAGTCAACCACTATTAAGTCATTTTCACACGCCGAGACAATAAGATAATTAGTCGCGGGAATGTTAATGGGAGAGAGTCTGGACACGAGCCATGATGTATTTATGGCAGTGTAGGGGATGAGGCCATGGGAGTGTGGATCAGAGCAGAAACTGTGTCTCATGATCAGGGGAAAGGTAGATGGGTCTTATTGTTCCTTTCAATAGCAATTGATACTAGCATGGTGCCTCTACATGGGTAAAAATCGACACGGGCGACACGGCCCTTTTAAAAATCGACGGACACAGGAAAATTAGAGATAAAAATCGACCCACAGGGATTTTTCTCTAAGTTCTTATATACCTAAAAATCAACACAATGACACTGCCCTTTTGCTAAAAATTGACACAGTCAAATTTGTGGGGACCCATGTAGAGGCACAGTATGTGCACCGATGTACACTGATATGTATACTCGACCATAAGCTTCCATATATGATCAATTAAAATAAATTTAGCCAGTAAAGTACTACTTTTCTGATGCCGAAAGACATAGGCATCTCGGCACACTACCTTATGTATTATAATTCATGGGCCCGGTTCATGGGATATGAAATCCAAAAATGTCCTTAAGATCAGCTGCTTAAGATTAGTAACCGTGGTTCAGATCTACATAGATCGGTACACCTCATACAAAGCCATGCTAAACCAGAGATCCCCCACACCCAGTTTGGATGAGTAATGCTGCAACCGCTTGGTCTGGCCCCTTAATACATTAGGCACCCTCACGTGGATCCTCCCCATGACTAGTATGATGAGCCGCTATGAGCAGCTCAGAGACTAACCAGACTCATACACCAACTGTTAACCCTTTACAGCAGGATACACCTGGTTGCAGGGGTGTCGGAAGCGACTTTGGGGGGGCCGCGGCCAAACCAAATGAAAGTTCAGAAGGGTGCGTGATTCCGAGCGTTAAAAACGACACACTGAAAGACTTATTGAGGGTCTGGGGGCATGGCCCCAAGGCGAATTTTGAAAAATTTAACATGATTTGGTGCATTTTAAGGGTATTTCTGTATATAATTATAGAGTAATAAATATATTTTATTAGCATTTCCTAAATTTGGGGGGTGGGGGGGGCAAAAGATACTCTGCCCCCCCATGTCTAGGATTGGGGGGGGGGGGGGGGCATGGCCCCCCTGGCCCCCCCTGTTCCGACACCCCTGCCTGGTCGTCATGATGCATGCATGCAGCCCTAGCGATTCTACTCACCATCGCTGCATTCATGCATCATACTGTCTCTCCGGGAGTGCATCATATCAACCCGGCATGATGCTTCAGTGCATACAGCACTGCTGAGTTTATAATCCATCATGATGACAAATGACGCTGCCCTTATAGGGTTAACCCACTCCCTCCTGTAGAGACACGACCAGGAGGGTCCTGGGGCCATACCTAAACCACCCCACCCCCCAGTCACCACCAACACACAGGTGGTTTAGGTACATGCACCTTTAACTTACCCTCCTCCTCCAGGGTCTAAGAGGGTTTTACCAGGCTGTAAACAAACACTGAGACCATGACTTTAGCTACAGAGACCCCCGGCCTGTCTCCCTCTCAGCACCACCGGGTAGCACACGGACACTTACCACAACCCCCTCGTTAGGGCCCCACCCGAGGGGGGGGGGGGGTGTACCTGTGTCACTTGTCGAATATAAGAAAGGCCAATGTCCCTTGTCGATCCTTAGAAATGGGTCTTGTCCCTTGCCTATTTTAGGAAGTGGTCTTGTCCCTTGTCGCCAACCCCCTGCCCTCCCTTGTCCCTTGTCCATATAGGCTAAAACAGGGTCTTGTCGCCTTGCCGATTTGACCCGTCTGGAGCCCCCTCGTTAGGGGTGAGGGCTGCAGGAGGAGGGCGGCCCCCACACAACGACCCAGTAGCGTGTTGGGGCAGCAGGGGCAGTCTCTGACTCCCAGCCCTTTTTTTTGTAACATTAATCTTTATTCCTTAGTTATTATGGACGGTTACATCGAGATATTTATCGTATTTGTGCTAGGGGTGCACTCCCATATATTATCTCAGTTTCCCAAGTTTGTCAGAAGCAGATATTTATACGATTTTCTAATTGAACTCAGGTCAAAGAAAGGCTCCCCTCCACCCACTCAAATTAGGTGTGTGGTGGATCTTCTCCCTATACCAATCTATGGGCTGGGAGCAAGGCTGCATGTCACTTTTGCACCAGTTTGGTGGTGCAAATGATGTGTATTGGTCAATACACATCAAACTACAAACAGATTCCTATCTAGATCAAAAGGGTAATTTAAGTTTGGTGGGTGCTACTGTATAATTTAACTATGGCTATGTAAAGATGTGGATAAGGATGAGATGACAGCCTGCTCCCAGGCTATCCAACTTGTAGGATAGTCGCTGGTCGAGGCTGCAGGAGGGCTGCAGCAGCGCCAGCATGACCACGTTACATGCACACCGACATCATGTAACCTAGATTCCCATGCTAAACCCTACCACCCCCCCCCCCCGGCCTGCAGCAAGCACCGGCCGACCTCTGCAGGCTTGGCAGCCCCGGCATCAGGAGACAAGCAGTTGCTTCCTTTCTGCCAAAGCCCCGACCAGAGTTGGCCATCACACCTCCTGGTGGGGGGTTGGGGAACCAGGCTGTGGTTGGGGTCAGCCGCCTGGACTCTAGACTACATAATAGTGCGGTGTACAGGAATGAAGCTGTGTGTTGTAGTCCCTTACACTGTCTACATGTACCACAATGCGTATTTGGTGTGTTGTAGTATAGGCGTCTAGCTGGATGCATTATCAACCAATGAGATAATTACCTGCATTCACTGCAGAAGAATTCTTAGGGTGCATTATGTAACAGCTGGTACCCATGTGGTCACTGTTATCCGTGCTTGTTTCGCCAGTACAAGCTTAAGTCATGGACGCGCCCACAGGACGACCAGCCTGGCCCCTATACATGTACAGGTCGCAATGTGTATGGGGCGTCCATTGTAGCATAGTAATACATAGCACTATGTCTATGGGTGTATATGGTTGTAGTATAGAGCTAGGCTCTCTGTGAGGAGACACTCACATATAGGTGGGGGTGTTGGGAGTAATCCAAGTGTCAATATCCCTATCCATACGTCTAACTACAGACAGACCTAAGGCTGAGAGGTGTACAGGTAACTGTCCCCGAGTTGAGTGACCTGTCACTGTGACCTGTCACTGGTCTGAACGCGGGTGTCTCTGGGACTGTTGTATCAGCATCCACAGGTGTTAATACACAGCCTCCACAGCTCTGTGTGAGTGTGAGTGGACGTCAGTGCTGATACACAGGTGTGAATACATACTAGGGGTGTGAATACATGTCTGACCGCTACATGTCTGTATACACAGCTATACACAGGTATGAATACATGCCCCCGTTACATTTCACTCCATACACAATTCAATTCAAGATTTTTATTTTTACTGCAACTGACAGGAACAAGTCCTGTATTATGCCGGTAACAGCTAGTCGGAGATATGGTTATATACCATATATGGACTTATGCTATCATTAAGATATAATTATACATTTTCCTGTAAGTTAGCGTGTGATTAGTCTATTTTCTTGAGTATTAATAAAAATCTATTATAATAATGTGATAGGATCAAGGACAACATGCCCAACATAGTCCATACATCTTTTCAACTTTTGAAAATCACAGTGAAAGTATGTTTGAATTTTTAAATATTTTTTTTGTACACTAAACACTTGTGGTAGCTGACTTTTGTCATTGGTGCGCAGTTGCAAATAAAACCTGCTTTTCAAAATTCTGATGATTGCCATGTTGCCCTCTGCCATTATGGCAGACTCGTGGGAGGATCCACATTGGCCTGATAACCTACATTCTCTGGTAAATTGCATTTACCTTTTCGTAGCTACTAGGATGCATGAACCATGACTACAGCCCCGGCCTGCATTCATGCATCATGTGCCGACTAATTGGGAGTGTATCAATCCCAAAGCCATAGGTTGATGCTGGTATGCAGCCCTGATGCATGCATGAGTGCATCATGCCAATGAAAGGCATAGCTCATTAAAGCACTATGCTGCCCTCAAAGTAGGCATGTCATCGATACCCCCAGAATCGATACACCGACATCTCTAGAATTCTGATTATCACATCGACAAAAGGGTTATATCGATACACAATTTGTTTCACATATATACTCGGAATTTACATCTCTAAAACTGCAAAATTTGTGTAAATATTCGATCTAGAACTTGCAGATATTAGCTGTCTTTGCATTATCGAAATAAATCGATATAATCGAAAAATCGATCCCAATATAGTGATAATCGAAACCAAAATTAATTGGATACCAATGACATTTCTACCTCAAAGGGTTACATTTATCTAGAAGGGGATGGATGTGTGTGTGTGTGTGTGAGGGGGGGGGGGAGTGTCTCCTGTCACCCTTTAACACCTGTGTGATATGTGGGGTGGTCACAGGTCAGGTGGCAGCTCCCTGCTTAGGCCACTCAAAAAAAAAATCTGGTTTCTCATCACCGCGCGCATCATGGAAATCATGATTTGAGGAAAACTTTTTTTTTAAATTTTGTACAATTTTAATGAAGAAATGTGTTAAATATTGAGAAACGTTGTCATATTTGATATCATATTAAAGCTTATACAGTAATACTGTCAGTAATGCAGTGGCCTGGGAATATCTTACATTTTCCAACTTCTGTAAATTCAATAAACACTTAAATACTAAAGTGTGAAATTTGTTTGCAAAAAGTCTACACTTTCCTATACATTTTGGCCCGTCAGTAAAATAAAAAAAATTAAAATTAAAATTAAAAACGCCCTCGTCATATTTTTCAGTGCTTGGTGATGAGAAACCAGATTTTTTTTTGAGTGGCCTTACCTGTGGGTACAGGCTTTGTGAGTACACGTCAACCTGTGCCTGGGAGGTCGGGGAAGGAGCACTATTTATAGTATTACACTTGTTATAGCCGACATGACACCAATACATTACACACAACCATCTACAGCTGTGAATTGATTTTTTTTTTTTGTGTTAAAATCTATAATGGTTTAACCCGCACCCTGTCTTTTGAGGAAATCCTATTATTTGCATCTGTGTGCCTCTACATGGGTAAGAATCGACACGTGTGACACGGCCCTTTTAAAAATCGACACGAGTGACACAGCACTTTTAAAAATCGATGGACACAAGCAATTTTATGAGGCCCTAGTATATTCACTATGCATACAAATCGACAAGACTACACCTCCCTTTTGTTTAAAAACGACACAGCAACCTGGTCAAAACTGTGGGTACCCATGTAGAGGCACATCTGTGGTCTGAAAATTGCTACAATGTGTATATGTACTTCCAAAAACCCTTGTATGAAATAACCCCTCAGTGAAAAACCCTTGTATGTGCTGAATCTGAATGCCAATTCTCCTATAACCCGCCGTTTATCATACAAGACATTTTGCGATATCCCCATTACAGTAACATGTACTTATATACTGACTCACTGAAGACATTATTTACACTGATATGATATGATTTATTTAGCACTACCCATTTACACCTGTACACATCTATTAGTCTGTAGTGTGTCATCTAGTCCTGCCAATTAGGCTGTACTCAAACAGGACACTATTCAGGTAACACTGTGTACATTGGCAGAGCCTGCCATGCGTTTGTTGGTATACCTGAGGGGGATCTACGTGTGGAGGAGGGAGGTGAGAATAAGCTGTGACCTAAATGGCTGTGCTATGATTCACCTTCTAATCACCTGTAGGACAGGTGTGGGGACAGGGGAGGGTCTCGTCACCCTACCCCTACATGCCCATATCTGCTCGCTCCAGTTTTCTAATCCTTGACGGTAGAAACTTTGAAAGGAGTGACTTCCCAAGACTGTAAACGTTCAACACTTACTCACTATTTGAACTGAACTGGAAGCACGGCTATAATGATAACATACCATGATCACCACTACCCACCTGTATTTCATGCCCCCCCCCCTCCCCCCCTCCCCACCCCCCCCCCCCCACCCCGCAGTACTGATAGTACCGGGATAGATATGAAACCGCATATATATATATATATATATATATATATATATATATATATATGCATACATGCAACCCGGTTTGTGGGATCTTTCGCTGTTCTCAGACCCACGTAGTGAGGTCATTCCAAAATTGTGGGATCTTTTGAAAGACCCCGCAACCCACCCGGGCTAAAATGATCCTCTGTTCTATGATATGGAAAGATTTTTGGTAAAAAACATTTTTTTATGAAAACCCCACAATGTTTTCAAGTTTATTATTGATTCCCTAACCTGCTCCCAGGTGTCTCTACCCATCACAAACCACAGCCAGAGTATATATATATACATCCTGTGTGGTCATGCTTGGGTGAGCACATGAAGGTCAAGCTGCCTCAGAGAAGATGGTATATCAGGATCTCATAATAGAGGGAGATATCACAAATATCATATATAAAGTATAATACCATCAGATAGGGACTAAATCAATAAGAAATGAAATTAGACTGGTTAAGTATTCTTTTTCCAAACAGATTACCATTCCATGAATGATATTTATGGTACAATGTCAGGACCCCACAACCCATGTAGATCCCATTATCCAGGAGCAGAACTGACACACATTAATATATCTGTACATATATTATATACTGATTTGTCCTTCAGATATGGACTTAATCAATAAGAAATGAAATTAGACTGGTTAAGTATTCTTTTTCCAAACAGATAACCATTTCATGAATTATGGTACAATGTCAGGATCCCACAACCCATGAAGACAAATTACAAAGGATCCCATTATCCAGGAGCAGAGCTGACACACACTAACATATATATATGCACATATATACTTCTTTTTTTTTTAATTGTTTATTTATCCTGTCTGAAGAAGGCTATTGCCTGTATTACTTACAAACAGCCATATGAAGATTTGGTCCCTATTTTTAATGAAGTTTTACCATAAATCATGTATCACTAATTTTGAATAGCTAAGCTAATGTTAGTACTCAAGAGGGTTTGTTTTGCCTGTCATCGTGACATAAGACACACGTTTTACAATTATACTACTTGAAAATGTATTCTTTAAGCTAGAGTAGAGACAGAGCTGGTTGGTGAATACAGCCATAGGCAGTATCCCAGATGGGAGTTCTGGTCCCCCTCCCTATGTGCCCTTTGCTAATCCAAAGCCAACTCTAAGTAAACATACCCCTGTACTAGGCCAAATTAGGTCAAGGGACAGCAGCTAAATGACCACCAAACTTTTGGCTCTTATTGTTGGGGAACAGCCTGACCTAGATAATATAAGCATTTGTTTACATTCACATGTGTAGATGACATATTATATACTGATTTGACTTGTGGGATCCTAGGTTCCTATTGAGAATCCCACAAGCTCAGGTCTAAATGCAATGAGGAGAGGGGGGGTTGACATAGATAAGATGAGGATGATGTGGATAAGTGAGGCTTACATGGATAAGGTGAGGAGGACATGTAGGTGAGGATGGTGTAGGTGAGATGGATGTGATGTGGATGAGGTGAGGTTGACAGTGACTTTAGATCAATGCAGAAAAAAGGGTGACTTCTTCATAATTTATAAAGTTGTGTGTACTGGTTATAGTAGAATCCAATTGTTTGTGGTATATTTGCTTGCAAAAATCTCATAATTATAAGGAAATTCACAGGATCATATTTAAAATGGTATACATTAGCATGACAGATTTGAGGTTATATTATGGTGGATGAGGTGGGGTGGACATACCTATCAGGTGAAAGGAGGGTCAAGGAATGTGGGGAATGTGGGATCCTAGGTTCCTATTGTGAATCCCACAAGCTCAGGTCTGCAGATGGTGAGGAGTGTCAGGAGGTGTTGTAGGGTGTAGATGACGACTGAGGAGTGTCATGGGGTGTGGCAGGGTGTAGATGACGACTAAGGAGTGTCAAGGTCTGTGGCCTGGGTGTAGATGGCAACTGAGGAGTGGCAGGGGGTGTGGCAGGGTGTAGATGACGACTGAGGAGTGTCAGGGCGTGTGGCATGGTGTAGATGACGACTGAGGAGTGTCAGGGCGTGTGGCAGGGTGTAGATGACGACTGAGGAGTGTCAGGGGGTGTGGCAGGGTGTAGATGACGACTGAGGAGTGTCAGGGAATGTGGCAGGGTGTGGATGACGACTGAGGAGTGTCAGGGGGTGGGGCAGGGTGTAGATGACGACTGAGGAGTGTTAGGGGGTGTGGCAGGGTGTAGATGACGACTGAGGAGTGTCAGGGGGTGTGGCAGGGTGTAGATGATGACTGAGGATTGTCAGGGGGTGTGGCAGGGTGTAGATGACGACTGAGGAGTGTCAGGGGGTGTGGCAGGGTGTAGATAATGACTGAGGAGTGTCAGGGGGTGTGTCAGGGTGTAGATAACGACTGAGGAGTGTCAGGGGGTGTGGCAGGGTGTAGATGACGACTTAAGGATATAAGGGGGTGTGGCAGGGTGTACATGCCGACTTAAGGATATAAGGGGGTGTGGCAGGGTGTACATGCTGACTTTAGGGTATATGGGGGTGTGGCAGGGTGTACATGCCAACTTATGGATATCACGGGTATGGCAGGGTGTATGAGGGGTAGTTTTAGGGTGTAGATGATGACTGAGGAGTGTCAAGGTCTGTGGCAGGGTGTAGAGGACGACTGAGGAGTGTCAGGGGGTGTGGTAGGGTGTGTATGCCGACTTGAGGATGTCAGGGGGTGTGGCAGAGTGTACATGCTGACTTTAGGGTATATGGGGTGTGGCAGGCTGTACATGCCAACTTATGGATATCACGGGTATGGCAGGGTGTATGAGGGGTAGTTTTAGGGTGTAGATGATGACTAAGGAGTGTCAAGGTCTGTGGCAGGGTGTAGAGGACGACTGAGGAGTGTCAGGGGGTGTGGTAGGGTGTAGATGCCGACTTGAGGATGTCAGGGGGTGTGGCAGGGTGTAGATTATGACTGAGAAGTGTCAGGGGGTGTGGCAGGGTGTAGATGAAGACTAAGGAGTGTCAGGGGGTCTGGAAGGGTGTAGATGACGACTGAGGAGTGTCAGGGGGTGTGGCAGGGTGTAGATGACAACTGAGGAGTGTCAGGGCATGTGGCAGGGTGTAGATGCCGACTTATGGATATAAGGGGCAGTGGCAGGGTGTAGATGCCGACTTGAGGGTATAAGGGAATGTTGCAGAGTGTACATGCCAACTAGAGGATATTATGGGTTGTGGCAGGGTGTACATGCCGACTTTAGGGTATCAGGGGGTGTGGCAGGGTGTAGATGACGACTTAAGGATATCACGGGTATGGTAGGGTGTATGAGGGGTAGTTTTAGGGTGTAGATGATGACTGAGGAGTGTCAGGGGGGTCTGGCAGGGTGTAGATTATGACTGAGAAGTGTCAGGGGGTGTGGCAGGGTGTAGATGAAGACTGAGGAGTGTCAGGGGGTCTGGAAGGGTGTAGATGACGACTGAGGAGTGTCAGGGCATGTGGCAGGGTGTAGATGCCGACTTAAGGATATAAGGGGCAGTGGCAGGGTGTAGATGCCGACTTGAGGATATAAGGGAATGTTGCAGAGTGTACATGCCAACTAGAGGATATCATGGGTTGTGGCAGGGTGTACATGCCGACTTTAGGGTATCAGGGGGTGTGGCAGGGTGTAGATGACGACTTAAGGATATCACGGGTATGGTAGGGTGTATGAGGGGTAGTTTTAGGGTGTAGATGATGACTGAGGAGTGTCAGGGGGGTCTGGCAGGGTGTAGATTATGACTGAGAAGTGTCAGGGGGTGTGGCAGGGTGTAGATGAAGACTGAGGAGTGTCAGGGGGTCTGGAAGGGTGTAGATGACGACTGAGGAGTGTCAGGGCATGTGGCAGGGTGTAGATGCCGACTTAAGGATATAAGGGGCAGTGGCAGGGTGTAGATGCCGACTTGAGGATATAAGGGAATGTTGCAGAGTGTACATGCCAACTAGAGGATATCATGGGTTGTGGCAGGGTGTACATGCCGACTTTAGGGTATCAGGGGGTGTGGCAGGGTGTAGATGACGACTTAAGGATATCACGGGTATGGTAGGGTGTATGAGGGGTAGTTTTAGGGTGTAGATGATGACTGAGGAGTGTCAGGGGGGTCTGGCAGGGTGTAGATGACGACTGAGGAGTGTCAGGGGTGTGGCAAGGTTTAGATGAAGACTGAGGAGTGTCAGGAGGTGTGGTAGGGTGAAGATGACGACTGAGGAGTGTCAGGAGGTGTGGCAAGGTGTAGATGACGACTGAGGAGTGTCAGGAGGTGTGGCAAGGTGTAGATGACGACTGAGAAGTGTCAGGGGGTGTGGCAGGGTGTAGATGCCGACTTAAGGATATACGGGGTGTGGCAGGGTGTACATGCCAACTTGAGAATATAAGGGGATGTTGCAGAGTGTACATGCCGACTAGAGGATCTCAGGGGGTGTGCCAACTTAAGGATATCACGATGACGACTGAGGAGTGTCAGGAGGTGTGGTAGGGTGTAGATGCCGACTTGAGGATGTCAGGGGGTGTGGCAGGGTGTAGATGATGACTTAGAAGTGTCAGGGAGTGTGGCAGGTGGTAGATGACGACTGAGGAGTGTCAGGGGTTTTGGCAGGGTGAAGATGACGACTGAGTAGCGTCAGGGGGTGTGGCAGGGTGTAGATGATGACTGAGGAGTGTCAGGGCGTGTGGTAGGGTGTAGATGCCGACTTGAGGATATAAGGGGCAGTGGCAGGGTGTAGATGCCGACTTGAGGATATAAGGGGATGTTGCAGAGTGTACATGCCGACTTTAGGGTATCAGGGGGTGTGGCAGGGTGTACATGCCGACTTAAGGATATCATGGGTATGGCAGGGTGTATGAGGGGTAGTTTTAGGGTGTAGATGATGACTGAGGAGTCTCAAGGTCTGTGGCAGGGTGTAGAGGACAACTGTGGAGTGTCAGGGGGTGTGGCAAGGTGTAGATGACGACTTGAGGATGTCAGGGGGTGTGGCAAGGTGTAGCTGACGACTGAGGAGTGTCAGGGGTGTGGCAAGGTGTAGATGACGACTTGAGGATGTCAGGGGGTGTGGCAGGGTGTAGAGGACGACTGAGGAGTGTCAGGGGTGTGGCAAGGTGTAGATGACGACTGAGGAGTGTCAGGAGGTGTGGCAGGGTGTAGATGATGACTGAGAAGTGTCAGGGGGTGTGGCAGGATGTACATGCCCACTTAAGGATATAAGGGGATGTTGCAGAGTGTACATGCCGACTAGAGGATCTCAGGGGGTGTGGCAGGGTGTACATGCCGAATTCAGGGCCTCAGGGGGTGTGGCAGTGTGTACATGCCGACTTAAGGATATCAGGGGTATTGCAGGGTGTATGAGGGGTAGTTTTAGGGTGTAGATGATGACTGAGAAGTGTCAGGGGGTGTGGCAGGATGTAAAAGACGACTGAGGAGTGTCAGGGGGTGTGGCAGGGTGTAGATGGCGACTGAGGAGTGTCAGAGGTGTGGCAAGGTGTAGATGACGACTTGGTGATATCAGGAGTGTGGTAGGGTGTAGATGCTGATTTGAGGATGTCAGGGGGTGTGACAGGGTGTAGATACCGACCTGAGGTTTTCAGGGGTGTGACAGGTTGTACATGCTGACTTGAGGATGTTAGGGGGTGTGACAAGGTGTAGATGCCGACTTGAAGATGTTAGAGGGTGTGACAGGGTGTAGATGCCGATTTGAGGATGTCAGGGGGTGTGGCAGGGTGGAAGTGCCGACTATAGGGCCTCAGGGGGTGTGGCAGGCTGTACATGCCGACTAAAGGATATCAGGGGTATTGCAGGGTGTATGAGGGGTAGTTTTAGGGTGTAGATGATGACTGAGGAGTGTCAGGGTCTGTGGCAGGGTGTAGAGGACGACTGAGGAGTGTCAGGGGGTGTGGCAGGGTGTAGCTGACGACTGAGGAGTGTCAAGGGGTGTGGCAGGATGTAGCTGACGACTGAGAAGTGTCAGGGGGTGTGGCAGGGTGTAGCTGACGACTTGGTGATATCAGGAGTGTGGTAGGGTTTAGATGCCGATTTGAGGATGTTAGGGGGTGTGACAGGGTGTAGATGCCGCCCTGAGGTTTCAGGGGTGTGACAGGGTGTACATGCTGACTTGAGGATGTTAGGGGGTGTGGCTGGGTGTAAATGCCGACTTGAGGATGTTTGGGGGTATTGCAAGGTGTAGATGCCGACTTGAGGATGTTCGGGGGTGTGACAGGGTGTAGATGCCGACTTGAGGATGTCAGGGGGTGTGGCAGGGTGTAGATGCCGACTTGAGGATGTTAAGGGCTGTGGCAGGGTGTAGATGCCGACTTGAGGATGTCAGGGGGTGTGGCAGGGTGTAAATGCCGACTTGAGGATGTTAGGGGTTGTGGCAGGGTGTAAATGCCGACTTGAGGATGCTAGGGGATGTGGCAGGGTGTAGATGCCGACTTGAGGATGTCAGGGGGTGTGGCAGGGTGTAAATGCCGACTTGAGGATGTTAGGGGTTGTGGCAGGGTGTAAATGCCGACTTGAGGATGCTAGGGGATGTGGCAGGGTGTAGATGCCGACTTGAGGATGTCAGGGGGTGTGGCAGGGTGTAAATGCCGACTTGAGGATGTTAGGGGTTGTGGCAGGGTGTACATGCCGACTTGAGGATGCTAGGGGATGTGGCAGGGTGTAGATCACAGCAGAGGATGTCAGAGGCTGTGTCACATTGCAGATCAAGCAGGGGATGTGATGGGTTTGGTAGGATGCATTAGACAGCAGAGGATGTCAATGGTGTAGCATATTGCAGATAACTACCAGAGTATATGTTATAGTGTGTATGTACCAAGTATTTGTTATTACATAAGACGGTGTAATTATATGTTTCTAAAGGCTTGGGTTGCAACTCACTGACTATAAGACCCCATAATCCAGTAGATGCAATATTCTCTTTGGTTTAATACATAAGACACACGTTTTACAATTAGACTACTTGAAAATGTATTCTTTAAGCTAGAGTAGAGACAGAGCTGGTTGGTGAATACAGCCATAGGCAGTATCCCAGATGGGAGTTCTGGTCCCCCTCCCTATGTGCCCTTTGCTAATCCAAAGCCAACTCTAAGTAAACATACCCCTGTACTAGGCCAAATTAGGTCAAGGGACAGCAGCTAAATGACCACCAAACTTTTGGCTCTTATTGTTGGGGAACAGCCTGACCTAGATAATATAAGCATTTGTTTACATTCACAAATAGGGTTGGCAACAGCAGGATATATTTACCCATATCAAATACAGTCACACATTAATTTAGTTTACTCTTCTGGACACAATAGCAAACGGAATATGTTTCCAAAGTGGTAATTATCTTCATCTACTCTTGAAAATTCAATAAAATGAATAAGTGTGAAAGACCCCACAATAGAGGGTTAGAACTGATGCAAGATCCCATAATTCAAGAGTAGAACCAAAAGTAAGGTCCAACATCACATTCTTGTGCTTTTAATCAATATATATATATATAATGCATGGATGCATCTGGTTAGTTAGTAAAAGTAAATGTGTCTCCATGTAATTCTATAAAGTAAATTCTCAAATAGATCCCACAATGTCATATGATAGATATAGTTAAACATTTTGTGGGGTCCTGACAGAGGTCATAGTTCAAGGTCATCCCGGACCCCACAAGGGGATCCCACAATATTACATTTAAAAAAATTCATATTACAAAATTCTCTCGTCAGATTCTGTTTCTATTAATTTAGATCTACACAAAAATGTAACTATTTTCTTCATATGTCTGTTAGTTCTATGGGATCCCACATCACTGGGTTACAGCTGAGACCTCACAAACAGGGTGATATCAGTATATATATATATATATATATATATATATATATATATATATATATATATATATATATATATATATATACACAACAGCTGACTAGCATGTGTAGTCTAGTATTGTAGACTTGTACTTTGACCACTTGTCCCCTTGTATTGTATTGAGTATAGGAGATCAGGGAGAGTTATGTTGGCTTTGTTGGGGCGTCCACTTGAGGATCAACAAAGTACACCAGCGGCTTATCGGCTTCAACACACCATACCGCGCCCTGGTTCAGTCAGGGGACACTGATACTAGAGATAGTGGGCACCACAGCTCAATATATAGCACCCAACCGGAGATATACCAAAGCTGCTATTAGACTGGATTTAGTCTTTACATTTTCCCCCATCAAATTAATACTGATCTTTAGGTATACAGACAGGCCTTGATATTATGAGATTGATGGGATCTATCAGGCTCTGGATGTGACCTAGTTATACATGATGATGATACAGATATCCTTCAATAGTCTGTCAGGTTTGATATCCAACTCTTTATCAGTAGTGAGAATGGTGGGACTATAAGAATCTCACCTTACAAAAATGTATTTTACAATTGGATAAGTAGAGAACTGAGCAAGTCTAGTACTGAGTAATACATGCACCGGTATGTGTTTCCGCTCAAGCATGCTTCAAGTCCCTTTCCGTCTGTTGTTTCATAAATTCTCCCTGTCAGGTTGGCCCTATCATCAGAAGAGAAAGAAAATACCACGAAATAACATACCGGTAGTGGGGCAGTCGTTTTTATCTGAGTCCCCAGGAATGCAGGACAATAGTCATAATTGGGCCGACCAAAAACACAGTATCTACGCCACACTAGGGGATGACTTGTAATATGTGTACAACTGACATCCTATATGTATGGAGGGGTTCATGGCTTGATACATTTGTATATGCCTGGTGTATGAAAATGAGGTTATTTCAGATTGGTGTGACTGATAATATAGGAAGATGGACTTGCTTCTTCTGGAGATAAGAAATACTACTGTGTTGAATCTCATCTAGGGCTCAATAATAAGACAATATGAGAAGCCATATGGAGTACCTACATGTTCAGTTTAATCATTTACACTATGTATTGGTATACCGTACCGTCGCGATAAAGCGCCTGGTCTTGAAAGAGCGCCGGTCTTGAATAAGCGCCGGGGGTATAGGGGCCTCCAAATGTCTCTTAAGCACTAAAAACAGGACCTTGAATAAGCGCCTGTCTTGTATAAGCGCCTGTGTAAGAGCCCCGCCAAATTGAAGAGCGCCCCGGCGCTTAATCGCGACGGTACGGTAGTCCTCCTTCACAAGTAAGTAAACAAGCAAGTTCCCTGTTTAGTTCAGCATATAGCAATAAAAAAGGTTAATATGAGGGACCTTTTCCCCCTTGTTTAAGTAGGCTACTGTACCTGGAACAGTGCCATCTGTATCATGATAGGAGAACTACACTTGACTTGGTAGTTGACGTGTTACTGCGCCAAAAGTCTCATAGGTGACTAGGCGTGTACTCTGTAATCATCTATACCGGACGCTGTACTCCTATGGCTGCCCTTAGGTATAGCAGCGTCTGAGCTCACCCACATTCCTATGCTACAGCACATCATGGCTAGTTTGGGAGACAAGAATGGAAAGGGACGTTCACAGATTACTGTAAATGTGTAGATATTTTCGCGATTTTTGTAATTTTTAAAAATCACGAAAATATGTACAGAGTGAAAATTTATAGGACTTTTTCCCTCAGGTGGAAATTTTTCACCTCCAAGAGGGGTCTCAATTTTATTACACCCTTCCGGTCAAGGGGTCCAAATTCCCCACCACCCCCCTCCTGTTGTTTAAAAATGAGGACTCCCTTAGATACATTTTAAAGCCATGCTGGTGGGGTATACTGTGAGCCTGTAGGGGCCACTGACCACAGGGTATAAAAACGCATACCCTTTGTCAGTACTTGTAATATCGGGGGTGGGGGGGGGGGGGGGTACCAAGACAAGGATACAAGCAGAAGGGTATACTATTGACTCAGAGATGCCACTCTGTCGTCGACAAAAAAGTAGGAAATTTTACAATTTTGGACAATTTTACATGATACATTATAATACCAATATCTCAGCAAAAAAAAAGTAAAAATTCCTTCAAAAGTAGGAATAGTGCCTTGTCTGCTGTATTCTGCAGGGATCTCCCCTGGCCCAGGAGGAGGGGAGGGGGGGGTAAGGTACACACCGACCTCATGTTGTCGGACTGGGACCGTTGTAGACCTAAGACTAGAGCTGAGCAGCTCACGTCCGTCTATATAACCCTCCACCACTACAACCCCTGAGCTGCTCACCTCCGTCTATATAACCCTCCACCACTACAACCCCTGAGCTGCTCACGTCCGTCTATATAACCCTCCACCACTACAACCCCTGAGCTGCTCACCTCCGTCTATATAACCCTCCACCACTACAACCCCTGAGCTGCTCACGTCCGTCTACATAACCCTCCACCACTACAACCCCTGAGCTGCTCACGTCCGTCTATATAACCCTCCACCACCACAACCCCTGAGCTGCTCACCTCCGTCTATATAACCCTCCACCACCACAACCCATGAGCAGCTCACCTCCGTCTATATAACCCTCCACCACTACAACCCTGAGCTGCTCACGTCCGTCTATATAACCCTCCACCACCACAACCCCTGAGCTGCTCACGTCCGTCTATATAACCCTCCACCACTACAACCCCTGAGCTGCTCACGTCTGTCTATATAACCCTCCACCACTACAACCCCTGAGCTGCTCACCTCCGTCTATATAACCCTCCACCACTACCAGGGTTGCCACCGACAAGGTAGTTTTAAATTCCCCGACTTTTCCCTGACATTTCCCTGACGTTATATCAAATTTCCCTGACAATCGCGACATAAACCCAATCTTTTTAAATGCCCTCCAACTATGAATATGCACTCTTTTTTTAAAGTTGTCTTCTACTTAGCAAGTGATCATTATTTAACAACAGGGGTTTTGTGTATCGCGTGCGCGCAAAATTTCCCCCCCCTCCTTTTTGAGGATTTAGATATTTTTCTCTCTTAAAATCATAGTAAAATACAGGCTTTTTTCAGAGAAAACAGGGGACTTTTTTGGTATTTCAAAGATTTTCCCTGACAAAATATTATTTTCCTGACATTTTCAAAAAATATCATATTCCCTGACATTTTGCCAAAAAATCTGAAATTCCCTGACATTTCCCTGACCTGGAACGAAAAATATTTTCCCTGACATTTTCCCTGACAGTGGCAACCCTGTCTACAACCCCTGAGCTGCTTCACGTCTGTCTATATAACCCTCCACCACTACAACCCCTGAGCTGCTCACGTCCGTCTATATAACCCTCCACCACCACAACCCCTGAGCTGCTCACGTCCGTCTATATAACCTCCACCACTACAACCCCTGAGCTGCTCACGTCCGTCTATATAACCCTCCACCACCACAACCCCTGAGCTGCTCACGTCCGTCTATATAACCCTCCACCACCACAACCCCTGAGCTGCTCACGTCCGTCTATATAACCCTCCACCACCACAACCCCTGAGCTGCTCCCCCTGAGGCTTGTGCAAACAACACTACAGAGTCGAGGGACCCATGGGTCCTATGACCAAGCTTCTGTCATAGGGGGTTCCTACCCTAAGCCTAATCCTAACCCTAACCCTAAGAAACAAGTAACTGTCACAGTAAATAAACGCACGGAAACACTACAAATAAAGTGATTCCCCTATGACAGAAGCTTGGTCATAGGGGGCATGGGTCGCTCGACTTTCTAGTGTTGTATGAGATTGCCCCTCTGAGAGGTGTGTGTGTGTGGGGGGGGGGGGGGGGGAGCTGCTCAGTGTGGGATGTAGGTCAGCAGTAGCAGCAGCGGCAGCAGCAGCAGCAGCA
Source organism: Harmothoe impar (assembly GCA_947462335.1). Taxonomy (NCBI): domain Eukaryota; kingdom Metazoa; phylum Annelida; class Polychaeta; order Phyllodocida; family Polynoidae; genus Harmothoe; species Harmothoe impar. The sequence continues at coordinate 63,821,408 of OX381715.1, read as the reverse complement.
GCAGTAGTGGCAGGTATCTGGGCTGTCAGTAAGGTGTATGTAAGTGGGTAGGGTAGGGGGGATAGGTCACCTGCACACATTGTGAGAAGTACTGACCAGGTCAGCATACCTCTGCTAATTACAGGTGGTGTCCACACTGTTAGGGAGTGGTCCATTTTTTAACAACAGGGGGGGGGGAGGGGTTGGTGGATTTGGGGGGGGGGGGGACCAAAAAAATTTGGACCCCTTGATGGGGGGGGACCAAAAAAAATTTGGACCCCTCTTGAGGGCGGGACTACCCCTTTTTAGCTCAATTTCAACTTGGCTGAGGGGGGGAACCAAAACAATTTCGAACCATCCCGTGGGGGGGGGGGGGGGGGGGGGGGACCAAAAACATTTCAACCCGCTCGCGCGAAAATCCACCAATCCCCCCCCTGTTGTTAAAAAATGACCACTACCTTATCACCTGTCCCACTCCAGCACCTGTAGGATAAGGTACTAATGTTCATGGATTAACTTCTAGAGTTTCTTATCTATACATACTTCTGAACCCCATAGTATCCTGCTTCCTTATGGATTAAAAATATACACCTTTCTGTGAATTCGTTTTTAAAAGATAGGGTATCAAGTCACAGTAATATAGCACCCCATCCAGACTGAGATTCTGTGAAATGTTATCATTGATATACACAACCCAGTAACAACATGCCAATGGGGGTACATATCAATGGTTTCAGTAAATTGGGTATATAGGCAAGTTTGACACGCTTTTGTTTTGAACAAGACCCCAATTCCAGTTTTGTTGGGACTGGTAAACAAAACTAATCATACATACCGGTACATGTCAGCTAACCGCAATATGTTCCTTCTTCCTCCCCCCCCCCCCTTTTTCTCCTAGAGACTTACTAATTGATTTTACTCAAGTTATACATCTCATGTGAGATATATTATCTCTTTCCCTCTTTCACAAATACAAAATCAAAACAATTCCTCCAAGTTAGGCAATCATTGAGCGTAGGACACTGATCTGGAAAAGATTAAATCTATCCACGCACAGGAGCTTGAATATTATTTTCTAAATGTTTTAAGACTAGATATACTTTTTAGATAAATCAATTTTAAATTATATTGAGGTAAAATCTAAACTTGTTTGGGATGTGGCTCTGAGACATGCTAAAATCAAAGAGCACTTATTTTGTTTCTCTGCAAGAGCTAAGCCAGTAGCACCTTTCCCAGTAGTAATACATACCAGTAGGTATGACATATACATCTAGCAGGTAGACTCCTATACCTTAGGGTAGGACTATGACCTAGCACATATTACAGCAGGCTAGATGATGTTTTGAAGTAGGCAGACTTGTCAGACACCAGACTGGTGCTAGAGTCGGCACTAGGTGAGCTGGTGGGGGTAGGTAGGGGGGGGGGTGTAGAGCAACTCACCCAACTCACCTGCTGCATCTATCGGCCTGAGCTGCTCCCCCTCAGTGAGCAAGTTAATATCCTGAGTTTTGGACAACACCAATGCACTCCCCTATGCACTGGTTACCTCCAGGGTGTGTAGCACTACATGTGTACCGCCAGGAGGCGTGCTAGTAGTGGTGGTGGGGTCCTGTATGTATAATGTAGCCAGGTGCAGGTCCCATGGTGTGTGCAGTGGGTGCTGCTTTGAGGATGGGTCCTGTGTAAAGTGCTGTTGTTGAGGTTATCAGGGGCCTTTTGCTGAGCTAATCTCTGAGGTGGTGGAGAAGAGGAGGAGGAGTGGGTTTTATGGCTGAGGGGTCTTGTTGGTGGTGTGGGTGGTGTAGGAGGGGTGACTGAGGAGGTGCTGGTAGGTACTGGTGCCTACAGGACTAGTACTAGGGACTGCAGGCTGAAGGTGGGAGCCATCCCCTACTAGCTGAGCTGCTCCTCCCTCCTCTCAGGTGGTGAGGGCTGGTCCCCGCACTCCAAAACATATACAGACACCATCCTTGTCATGGAGTTTCAAATACACCCCCTTTCCACGGATTTTGGAGTGAAAAGGGTACCTTTTTTATGATGAAATCGCGGATTTTATGAGCCTAAAATGCACCCCTTTTGGGGTAAAACGCTGACACTTCTGAAAAGCACACCCATTTCATGAGAAATATATAGACAAAGGTTCACGAGCTGGTTATTGCACAAGCAGGCCTGTGGGCCGTATTTCACGAGGCCGTAGGCCGAGTGAAATGCGGCCCACAGGCCTGCGAGTGCAATAACCAGCCCTGCAGACTTAGACGAGTATGCCTTTGTATTTATTTTTTATGTTTTTCGATTCAAATCACCAAAATTATGGTAGGGGGGAGCCTAAAAAGGCTGAAATGGCTTATTTCTACGCCGTTCAAATGTAAACAAACCGCCATTTTGATGACGTCACAGGGCAGTGTAATACGGCCATAGGTTATTGCATGGGGGGCGTGTAATACGGCGCTCCTTGGTTAAATCAATGGCACTGCCGTATTTCATAAAAATAAAAGGCTGTCCTGGCTATCACCTGATAACAAGACCCCCTGTCTGTGGAGTCAGTGTCGAATATGCCCCCCGTCAGAGGGATCAGTGTGAAATACACCCCCTTTCCGCGGATTCTGTGAGAAATAACCCCCTTTCCGCGGAATTTTTGTCAAATTTTTGTCAGTGCTGAACCAGTGAAAAACATCCCTTTTCCGCGTTTTCTGTAACAAGGATGGTGTCAAGACCGACATGGGAGTGCAGGGACTGGGTGGTGAGGGCTGGTCCTACATCCCTACCTCCTCCTCCTCCTCCCCAGGTACAGTACAGCAAGGTGTGGGAGGGTGAGTGGGGAGCTACCTGCCCCCATGCCCCACACTGCAGCCCCGCCCCCCTCCTCACCCGATGCCAGAGGCGGGTAGGGCCGGCAGCTGGTGGTCGCTCCACCACCCATGGGGGGCACTCACTCTATGACAGTACCCGCCGACTGCCAAACTACCGCCCGCCTAAAAACAAGGGCCGCCAAACCACCGGCCCTTATAAATACAAAGGACCACCCCCTGATTCCTCACATATAAGTCACCACCCATGTTATTTCAGGTACCCTTGTAACACTACCTGTATTTCCTGATGCAAACAGTGCAGTAGAGATGGATAATAATTGTTTTCTTTACATTTTATCATTCATATGTTACTGAGAACCAATAACTGGCCTGTCCTCTAGAGTTACCGCCCCCTATTTTTGAGGGTACAAAGAGTCACCGCCCCCTAATTTTTAGATCCACCGCTTCCGCTTCCGTTGGGCGTTTGGAGGTGGTTAGTCATTTCAGATCTGAGTGCCCCCCCCCCCCCCGGGTCCACCACCTCCACCACCACCACCACCACCACCAGCAGTAAACTCTCTGCCTCCTACTCTCTGAATTCCACCTCAGCTGACGGGGCAGCAGGTAGAGGCTACAGTCTACAGCTGAGCTGCTCCTCCTTCCATCGTGAGCTGCTCCCCACAAACGTACCCTACCTCAAAAATAGAGCCAACTCCAGTAGTAATACTCGCTATACGGTGAGGTGGAGCACAGACAGTGGTTGTGGT